>LNAC01000155.1:1657316-1779178 GCA_002007465.1 Ailurus styani | reverse complement strand
CTCTCTGTGTCAAATAAATAAATACAATCTTTAAAAAAAAAAAAAGATTCTCTCACTCCCTCCCCCAATCCCCTTCTGCTTGCACACACATGTGTGTGTTCTCTCTTGCTCTCTCTCTCAAAAAAAAAAACAAACTGTGTTCATCTTTCCACACTTTCTCTATGTTTATACAAATACATATTACATTATATGTAATTACATGACTTATATATTATCTATATTATTTACACATGCACATATAGAAATTTCTTTCTTTCTTGACATCATATCATCCTATTTAAGAATATAGTATCAGCACCTTTTCAGATCAGTTCATATAGATTGGCTCATTCTTCTCAATAGCTGCATGACATTCCATAATAGAGATATACAATATTTATGTATAATTTCCTTTATGGATGGACATTTGGTAGTTTCCACATTTTGGTTCTTTTGTTGTTGATTTTTGTTTGTTTCTTTTGTTTGCTATTACAGACTATGCTCCAGTAAACATTCATATATATATACATATACATATGTAACATATACATAAATATTATGNTTTATGTATAATTTCCTTTATGGATGGACATTTGGTAGTTTCCACATTTTGGTTCTTTTGTTGTTGATTTTTGTTTGTTTCTTTTGTTTGCTATTACAGACTATGCTCCAGTAAACATTCATATATATATACATATACATATGTAACATATACATAAATATTATGTATGTGTGTACATACACACATACATATTTATACTGATAAACTTATTTTGGTTGAATAGGGTCAAAAAACAAAAGAAATGTAAGATAAATAAAGACTTTGGTATGGCTTGAAGATGTAATATACATAAATTTTCTCACACTCTCTCCTCGCATAACATAAAAATATCTACCACCTCACCTAGGATTTTGCTTTGTTTTGGGACAAGCACTAGAGATAGTTAAATATCTGAGCCAGCATATATTCTGATCCAAAGTAATATGCAGCATTAAAGGACAGAAAACACAGATGTGGATATACATACAAAAAAGCATATTTAATGAAAAAAATAAATTCAAAGGTTTAGATTGGTGTGATCTTGAAATATGGTTTGCTCGCAGTTTTTGTGTTTTTATTTGGTTTGTGAGAGAAGGTCTAAAAGTTATCTAGAAAGTCTGAATTACAAGTAGAAAAGGGATGGGACGTGTGGGTGGCTCAGTCGGTTAAGTATGTGCTTCTGCTAAGGATGGAGCCCTGCATCAGGCTTCCTGCTCAACAGGGAGTCTGCTTCTCCCTCTGCCCCTCCCCCGCTCAGTTTATGTGCTCGCTCTCTCTCACTCTCTCTCTCCTCTCAAATGAATAAATAAGACCTCTAAAAAAAAAGTGGAAAAGGGAAAGAAGGGAAGAATTTTAAGTGGTAGAAGGAGGAAAAGCAAAAGTGAAAAAAGAAGGGCAAGATGAAAAGATCACAAAAACAGACATAACAGAATTATCGGGAAAAAGAAAAAAAATGACTCTCATAAAAGAAACAGCCATCTTTGCTCAAAGACAATGAGGGCATGTGACTCATTCTTCTGACCATCATTAAACCCACTGACCTAATTTCAACCCTGACAAATAGCAGCCCATGTTGACAGCAGTGGATAGACTCCAGAAGTTCCATGCTGTCTTATCCTTTGTTGTTGCCCAGTATATCTTAGTTTCTCTTGTTTCCATATGCCTTGTGAATAGAAGGAAAGATTCTTGCTTGCTATTCAAAAACTGAGCCAGTACGGGGAGAGAAAAGCCAAAAAAAACCCAAAAAAACAAAAAAACAAACAAACAAACAAAAAAACAGACAGTTCTCAAAAGCCTACTGAACCACTCCACCTGCAATCTTCCCATCAAATGCTTTCCTTATGACCCTTCTTCGTATTTATGTATTTGTATACATGAGCACCATGTCATGAGAGAGTCCTCAATGTTTACTCTCAGATTCCTGATCTGGGAAGGTAAATAACCCACAAGACTTGGTCATCGCTGTAGCCCCATTACTTAGCCCAGGGCCTTCCATGAAAAAAATGTATCTAATAAATATACACTGAACAGATGAAAAAAAAAAGGCATCAGGTAAAATTGCAGTCCTTATCTCAAAACCCTGCTTTAGAAGCACAGTACCAGAAAAGCAGCCTCACATATAATAACATTACAAAGAAAAGCTTAGGGAGAGGGGACAATGAGAAATAAAAGATACCCAAAGAGTAGTAAAATACAGTTTCTATTCAGTATATTTCTATTATCTATTATCCACTTGGTTTGGTTATTGATTTTTCAATGTCAGCCCTATGAATATTTTGGACTGGATAATTCTCTGTTGGCGGGGGGAGGGCTGTGCTGTGCAGCATCCCTGGCTTCTACCCACCAGATTTCAGTAGTATACCCCATCCCCTGACCTCAGTCATCAACCAAAAATGCCTCCAGATATTTCCAGGTGTCCTGTGGAGGGCAAATTCACCCACCCCCCATTGAGACACACTGGTCTAAATTCAAGAAGAGTTGCTTGGAAGTGATCCTGATTCCCTGACCAGTGTAACTTAAATTTTTTCTAGGAAACAGAAGTCGAAAAGTCAAAATCTGGAGAGGACCCAAATTCTAGCTACTGCGGATTCCACATGGGGGCAACTAGAGAGACGATAATTGCATTTTTAAGTAAGTTTAAGATACACCACTAGGGATAGTAAATTAAGGAACATGTCTAAGAATTCAGATATTAGTGCTCTAGCCCCAGCGGAAATTATCTTTGAGATTAAACAATACCATTCAACCTTCGAGAACAGTCTCAGGTGACCTGAGAAACATGTTTGGAGAAGAAATGAGAGTCAGAGATGGGTGAAATTGGCTTCACTAAAAAAATTAATACAAGTAGCTCTAAATGTTTTATTTGTAGAAAGGAACCAGGTGAACTAAAGGACATATGTACGGTGAAATCTCAGTACCTGGAATGAGCATGAAAGAAGTACGGCATGGGTCAATGAGAGTCTGATCCTTAATTTGGCCATTTTCTAAGGGGATTTTACTTATACGCTCCGTTGGTCTCATTTCATTCCCGTCGAAAGACTTTAACCGGCATTCCAGTTTCCTAATTACAGCTATTGTAAATGACTTTGGGTGGGCTTTCTAAACCTTCCAATAACATGTTCACTTTAATTACTGGAAATGAAAGGCTCAAAACATGGTGAGTTACCCACACTGTGACCTTCTTGACTGTTGCATCAATATTTTTCTACTAAAGAGGAAACCCCTAATGAGTCTCCTCCACCAAAGTTTGCGTGATGCTGCGTTTGTCAAAGGAGTGCAAGCACAATGGTGCACAATGACTTTTTAAAGCACTAACTTCTAACCCTGTTGGCAAGGTGATCAGCATGGGGTGAACAGTATTATACATAGAAGTTGTAGCAATTTGCCAAATGAATCCAGAAAGGTGAGGGCCTGTGGTTGTCCATTTATATACTGATACCTGAAATTTCACATATTAGAGGCCTGCTTTTCACACCAGGCTTTGAATCATCATCACAGACAAACTCTCGAGGGATGCTAGGGTATAAGAGCCAATGCAAAGGGGGGGCAATTGAAAATTTCATGTATTATTATTGTTGTTCTGTCACACCTTAGAAGGAATGAGTTTATCAGATCCTTTTCTATAAGCCTATTTTTAACTTTGGGTTTTTAAGTTTTCTAAAAATTTCAAAAACAGATTTTGATGAGAGATAAATGAAGACTTACATAAAAAAGACATTGGACACTCATGGTGATGGGAAAAGATCTAAAAACGGGCTCCCTAAAAAGCAGACTGTGAGATGGAGGTTAGCACACTGGAGGCTTATTAGGGGCTGCTCTCTGGAACTCCACTTGTGGAAGGAAAGGGAAGGTACAGGACCAAACCAAGCACAGGAAGAAGTTCGGCCCTGGTAAAAGGCAACAAAGGTCTCAGTCCACCAAACAGGGAGCCCTGAACTGGGGTAGACGTGTCCCCAGCAGAGGTGGTAAGAGCTGCCCTGGAAAGAAGGCATGACCCTGGGCAAGATGACTATTTTCAGCCAAGGGCAATTTCCTGAGAGAGCTGACAGCTGCGAGTAGTCAGCCAGCTGCTCTCCTAGCAACAGCGACATCTGTGTGGAGCACTGCTGTGTCCACTACCATATTCTTTACTTCGACACACTTTGTCAAGGGCAGATACTGGTTGTGACTGACTTACTCTAGTTGAACATGACCCCTTGTTAGAACTCAGAAGTTTGCTGGTCTTTTATGATAGAATCTCTAGACTGATAAACAAATGGGTCACTTGCTCAGGAGGCTAGGCGCTTAGGTCTAATGTCCCTTCTTAACAGACCTCTTGTGAGCTTAAGATGGGTGGCTGGCCATAAGGTCTTGAATTCTTCATTATGAAATGAGGAAACCCATATTCATGCCCTTTTAGGTCATGATAACCTGGCTTATTTGAAGAAAATGGGCCTGACTTTATCAGACACATCATTTAGAAATCAATGAGTATACTGCCTACTTCTTCCCTCCATCCTCTGAGGAAAGAACATTTGACTGAATAACATGATTATCTTGATTACCTCCAGAGCTAGAGAGAGTTTTACAGGTGATCCATAAAAGCATAACATAAAATGTCTCTATATCTGATTTTGAGAGATATTTAATAATGGTCTATTTAGAAGATGAGGTGGTTAAATACAACTTCCTTAAATTAATATTAATGATCATTTATACAAATATTCCAAGTGGGCAGAAAGGCAAAAGCCACCCAGAAGGAAGAGTGACTTGGGATGAAAAACTGGCACTATAAGGCCTTGGTCTGAGAACCCAAATGGAGGGTCAGCAATTGATGGCTCAAAACAGATTCTAGAATGGCAGCTGCTTACCCCATTCTCACCAGTGGGAGTGGTTTGCAAAGTGAGTACTGAAAAGAGACTCCATATGTTCTACACTCCTTTTTAAGAGAAAGTTTACCTCTGAGAGTTATTACAATGTTGTCTCAGTCCCACTAAATTAGGTTAAGGAAAAAAAAGGAAAACAAACAGAAACAGATTCAAACTCTACTGAGCTGCTTTCTTCTATGTAATGTCTACAACTAAGATTTATATTTTAAAAACAGCAAATCTACGACACTTAATTGATTAAACTGGAATAAAGTCAGGTGCAAGAGAATTGCTTAAGTACTAGATTATAAAAATTAAGGAATTCAGAAACTGCATCTCTGAAATAGATGGTAATGTTACAAAATTTTATGTCAAACATCAGTTGTTCCTTGATGTGTGTGTATGTGTGGGGGGGGTGTGTTTCACGTTCAGCCAGATACCACCAAATAGGCCAGCTCATTTTGATAAATGGTCAAATACAGTTGAAAGCTAAGCACCATTTAAAGGAATGATGTCTGCATAAGCCAGCTCCATTTGATACCTGCCATTTGTACCACACAGACACACTGGATGACTTCTTACTCATTGGTAGATGTCAGAACGAGACCTACTCATATTACTAACAATTTGGAAGTCATTTACACATGAATCGATGGGTCCCAAAAGTGCACACCACTTGGATGCTTTTGTAGACATTATAGTCAGCCAATTTTAGGATTTCTAGACAAAGTATAAATTTCCATTTGGTCTTCATGCTTTAGCAAACTGGTATTGATACATGCACACTGAAAATAGTGGCATCCCTCCAGGCAAAGTGTGGCATTCATGTTTTTTAAGTGCATGATTATAAAACACAACCAGCTAAAGGAAAAAAAATTATACCCCTGAATAAATGATAAAATTACAGTGTTTTCTTGTAGTCCATGAATACTGAAAATTTCAATTAACCAAGTGAAAAGCCATTGAATGTGCCAGCAGGATTTATATCCCAGACTAATGACCATCATCTGCATCCTATTTAGCTAATGAAGGTTTGGAACACTTGTGGATAATTAAGGGAAAGCTGATGGGAGGAAATTCAAACTATGGAAAGATCAAATCTATTTATGTCTGCATTTAAAACTAAACATATCTAGTAGTTCACTCAATCAAGGCATAATGTCTGTTCATTTGGGATAAGATAGATACTCTTAAGTTAAATAGGCAGGTTAGCTCCCAAAACACAAAATTCATTCCTCATTCATTCATTCAATACTTATTAAACATCTTCCATGTTCCTCTGCCCTTATGGATCAACAATAGCTCCATGATTTCCCTAATGTTTTCCCCACCACTTTCCCTCCTCCAGCTTAATTAAGTTTACAGCCCTGGTTTTCACTTTACCCAAGTAATGACCGACCACCTTTGTGCCATGACAGACACAGTGTAGCTGCAATCCTGGGACATGACGGGAAAATACAGGGTGTACAACAGGGCACCTGGCTTTTTCTGATGCCTAGCAGAGCACTCCAGGGATGGGGCCTAGGGTTATTAATAGGTGAGTGCTCATGTGTGGAAGACTAAAGACTGTTTAAAGGAAGACAACACCTGATATTCAGGGGTAGCAAAAAGAGGAATCAAGCTCAGTGCAGTTCTACTGAATTTCACTGGATAGTTGATAGCCATTTCATTCAACTATTATTATCCCACATGAAAAGGACCCCCCACTGGGTTCCTGCCATAATCTGACAAATTTGTGTTTAACAAAGGTGATGCTTCAAGAACTTCCAATCTTAGGATCAATATCAATGCTTAAAATGGGACACCTAGCTGGTAGGCATGTTGTGGGAAGTCAACTAATGGTGGCAACTCAATCTTAGCTGCACTCATTTATGTTTTTTCAGAATCCCTTCCATGTCTGAGAGGAAAGCCAGATTTAAAAAAATCCGCAAAACAGAGCTTACACACAGCCAGTTGGGCATAACTTTATCTAAGCCAGTGGGTCTCAAATATTAGTGGCACGAGAATCACCTGGAGGTCTAGTTAAACAGGTTGCTGGGCCCCACCTCCCAGTTTCTGATGTAAAAGGTATGGGGAGGGGCCCAACAATTTGCATTTCTAACACATTCTCAGGTAAGGTTGATGCTCTTGGTCTGGGAACCAGCCCTTGAGAATCACCAATCTCAGCTCTACCCAAAGGAAGTTAACAGCAGTGATAACTGTGCCTTTTATGACCTCAAAAGAAAGGAAAAAGTCTCTTTAATTTCCATAAGTATAATTTTAATTAGTAACAATACTAATGCCTTCTAATATTTACATAAAACTCTCAATCTCTAAACCTCCTTGACACATGTTGTTTCACTTCAACTTCCAAAAAACACTATAAGTTATAGTGTTATTAATCTCATTGTAGGACACCAAGAATCAAACAAGTGATTTGCCCGAGGTTTCCTTTTTTTAAAAGATTTTATTTATTTATTTATTTGACAGAGAAAGAAATCACAAGTAGGCAGAGAGGGAGGCAGAGAGAGAGGGGGAAGCAGGCACTCCATTGAGCAGAAAGCATGACTTGGGGCTCGATCCCAGGACTCTGAGATCATGACCTGAACGGAAGGCAGAGGCTTAACCCACTGAGCCACCCAGGCGCCCCTTGCCCAAGGTTTCTTAACTAGTAAAAAGTCAAACCAAGACTCAGGTCACTGGCCTTCAGAAGTATTTCTAGCGTAGAATTGTGCTATGAGAACTATACTCTGGGATCATCCAAGTACAAGAAGAAATTCATTTAAAAACTACCAAAGTATGGTTGCTCTAGTCTCACAATATCACTGTCAAAGTTTCTTTACTAATGTTTTTCTCATTCAGTACCATTTATAAAAGCTAATGAGCCTTTGCATTCATTATGAATCATATAAAAGATTTTTTTTAAATCTCTCTTAAAAGGGCTAGGTGGAACAGAAACTGAGAAATGTATACAAAGTCCAAATACAAAGATAAGTTTGGCAGCAACTGCAAACTCTAGAAAGAGAATGCCACCGGGAGAAGAGGTGTGACTTTTTAGTACCAGTACCCCTTCCTGCAGGGAGTGGATCTTTGATGTTTCCACGAGGCTGGCATCTTTGAGGGAGATAACCAGTAGGAAATGCTGAATGTGCAAAGAGCAGAAGGAATTCCACAGTTTACAAAATAGCGCAGAGGTAAAAAAACGATGGGACCCGAGGCTGCTGTCCACAAACAGCCCCCACCAGAATTGCCATGAAGAGGACAGACTAGAGTCTGCACCATCACACCCCTGACCCTGACCAGGAGGATCCTATGAGATGAAGGAGATGATGCACTCTGGGGCAAGGGGAGGAGAAGCTGTCAGAACACATTTCATGCTCTTTATGATGGTATTTGAACATGGCCAATTAGTGCCAGGAGGAGAGAGCCGAGGAACAAAGAGCCTCAATGAAGACACAACAAAATACAACATATTGGGACAAATGACACCCACTGATGGTGTCGAGCTTCATCTCTCAAAGCTGCAGACCAGGTCTCCCTAAAGCCATCAACTTAATATAACAAGGCTAGACACCCCTACCCAGGGTCATTCCATTGTTCCTCCCAGAGCAGAATATCCTAATCTGACCTGGTAGGAGCTAAAGGGAAGAGGGATTGAAGGAACTGAGACAAATAAGAGGAGCAGAATATTTCTGTACATTCTGACTTTAAAAGAACAGTAAGGAAACTCTACACTAAAATTCTATGTCTATTAGCATCTATAATTTTGGAGTCAGTAGCTCTGATACTTTAAATACCAGGAGTACATCAATTATTTTGACAGATTATTTCTCAATATTTAGGAATTTAGATCCTTAAGATCCCTCCAAATCTTGACTATAATCACTACTGTCCTTTATACAAGCGCCTTGATAGGACTTGATCCATACTGCACTGTAAGCTCATCGAGCCCAGAGGCCAACTCTTTATCATCTTTGTACCCTATACTTTAGCACAGTAATGGGCATAAGAATGAGGACACAGTAGAAACTTTATAAATGTTTGCTGAATGTATAGTGAAAAAGGTGAGAAAAGCAAGGGGGAGGAAAGAGGAAGAAGTGGGGAAGGAGGAACAAAGGGATTGAGGAGGGGAAAGAAGGAAGAGTAATGATAATGTGGGGATAATATTCTATAGTGGGAAAAGTGTTATGAGTTGAATTGTGTCCCCCAAAAAGAGATGCTGATGTCTTAATTCCTGGTACCTATCAATGTGACTTTATTTGGAAATAGGATCTTTACAGATGATCCAGTTAAGATGAAACCATTAGGGTAAGTTCTAATCCAATATGACTGGTATTCTTATAAAAAGGAGGAAATTCAGAAGTGCCTGGGTGGCTCACTTGGTTAAGTGTCTGCCTTTGGCTTAGGTCAGGATCCCAGGCTCCTGGGATTGAGCCCCACATCGGGCTCCCTGCTTCTCAGGAAGACTGCTTCTCCCTCTCCCTCTGCCTGTCACTCCCCCTGCTTGCGTTCTCTCTGTCAAATATATACATACATACATAAATCTGTTAAGAAAAGGGGGGGATATTTGGACACAGATATGCACGGAGTGATGATGCAGTAAAAACAGCCACGTGATGATGGAGGCAGAGAGTTGATGGATGCAGATGTAAACAAAGGAACACAGAGGATGGCTGGCCACTACCCGAAGCTAGGGAGAGGCAAGGAAGGATTCTACCCACAGTCTCCAAGAGAGCATGGCCCTGCTAAAGTGTCAGTTTTGAACTTCTAGCCTCTAGAACTGTGACACAATAAACTTCTATTGTTTTAAGCCACCCAGTTTATGCTTTTTATGGTAGCCCTAGCATTCTAATACCATAGTAGATAACAAGTATCTTTACTTATTAATCAACTGTAACAGTGATTGACAAGCCATTCCTATGGAGGGGCAGATAGTAAATATTTTAGACTTTAGGAGCCAAAAGTTCTCTGTTACAACTCAACTGCATCAATACAGCATGAAGGAAGTCATAGAAAATACATAAATGAATAAGGATGGCTGTGTTCCAACACAACTGTGTTTTACAGACATTGAAATTTGAATTACATAGAATTTTCATGTGTCATGAAATATTCTTCTTTTGCTTTTTTTTTTCAACTATTTAAAAATGTGAAAACCACTCTTAGCTTGAAGGCTGTTCAAAAACAGGCAGTGGGCCAGATTCGTCCTGCAAGCAATAGTTTGTCTGCCTCTGGGTACAGATCTAGGAATCAAAAACACCTGACTCTAGTCCTGATTCTACTAACTACTATTTTCATAACCATGACTAAATCACTGGCTTCCATCTTCAAGAGAACATAATAGGGTGCCCGGGTGGCTCAGTCGGTTAAGCATCCAACTCTAGATTTCAGCTCAGTCCTGATCTCATGGGTCGTGAGATCGAGCCCCACGTCAGGCTCTGTGCTCAGTGGGAAACTGCTTAGATAGTCTCTCCCTCTGCCCCTTCCCCCGCTTGCACATGCACTCTTTCTCTTTCTCTCTCTCAAATAAGTAAATCTTTAAAAAAAAATAATAAATTTTAAAAGAGTGAACATAAGAGGCTTTTCCCTACCTACATAGAAGGTTATCATGAGGATGAGATGAAAATCCTGTACTTCAAAATACTTTGTATACATAATGGCATTGACACTTGGATATATTTGCTCTGTCTTATTCTTCAGAAATAAATATTAACACTAAGGTCAGGGTGATAATCAACTGACTGAGTCATGGGGCCAGGGCAGGGTGGAAGCAAAGATAGAAGCCCCTTCAATCATCCACATCTTCAGATATATCAGGGAAGTGAACAAGGAGATGCATACTACACACAAAGCTGTGAGCAAATGGACTTTCTGAGGTAAAGAGCAAGTCCAACGCAAATGGTCATCATCTTTCGTCATATTTGACCCTAGGCTACTACTGAACCAAGAATTTCTTCTTCTAGGGAATGTTGTGGACTAGGACAGTTTGCTGTTGGGAGGTTGCACTGTAACTCAGTTCCCTAGATCATCACTGTAAACAAACATTCATCATCCACTAAAGTTCCTCTGGCCATCTTGAGCCCATTTCTAGAGTGCCAACAGCTGACAAAGCCATAAATATTACCCTCCATGCAGAATCGTCTTCACACTCACCACCATAAGGAATTGGAACATTGCCACTGTGCTCTGCAGGGACTGGACTTCAGCTGAGAGCTCCAGATTTTCAGGTCTGGCACAAGGCAAAGCCAAAAAGAGCACCAAGGAACAAAGAAAATAGTTCATAGGAGGAAATATCATTTTGTTTATATCACTGCATAGGGCTGTAGACTTCCCTGAAACTGAGTCATGCCCTTGAGGAGCTGAGAGCATACCCTTCCAAATTACTAGCATAACTCACCATGGTCATAAATCCTTAGAAAGTATTTTTTCACTCCAAATTAATCATGCCAATTATCCTTCACTCCTAAGATTGTGTATTTCCTGGATGTAGAGAGAAGCATTGTCACTAAACTTATTCTCAGTTCCTGACTCCTCATACTCATGAATGAAGTGAAAAGAAGAGACTCCACATCCTCAGCCAACTACTGGCTGCTACCAATATTCATACTCTCATCCTCCCTGTTGCATTCCTCCCTATTCCCACCTCCACCCTGGCACATCACCACCTGCCTGCCTAAGAACGGAGGAGAAAGCCATGGTTATTACACATCTCTTGGCAATGTGACACCTTCTAAAACGCTCTCACATAAAAGCATGGTGAGACCAGAGATGTCCCTCTTGGGAGCAGGGCGGCTTAATGGAAAAGAATGGGCCTAAATCCTAGCTCTGCCCCTTGTATGGGGACTGGGGCTCAACAGTTAAGTTCTCTGAGCCTCGATTCCTTACCTGTAAAATGGGAACGAGACCATTTACCGTAGAGTATTTTGTAAGAATTTAGGAGGATGTGTGCTCAATAAAGAGGACTATTATTATTATTTCAGAGAACTCTGGATTCTTCTCCAGCTTTGTCTCCATCCACACTTACTCTACAAGTCACAAATACCCATGTATAGGGCTATCTCTGTGCCATTAAGCCCATAATGGTGAATGGGGAAGCAAGGAAAAAGTTACAAAGTTCCTTGAAGCCTGGACTCTACAAGAGCAAGTGGCTGGGAGCAGGGAGAAGGGATTGGTCTTTCCTTCCTTGAATAATCTTTGGGTTATTATAAACTGGCAAATCTTCATGCTCCTGGTTAAACTAGATGGATGATGACTTGTGCTATGAAGTATATTAGTCTCAAGCCTGGCTGTAGGTGCTCGATGACAAGAGTCCCTCCTTCAAACTTCTCAGGAAAGATGGGGATTAAGCTGGTACCAGCCTTAGGCAATGAAGTTGAAGGTGCTCAACCTTTAGAGAGGTTCTGACTAGCAGAGTGGTGGGGATATCTTTTATCAGAAGGCTTTCACACAATGTCTTTCTTTCTCTTTTTCATGGTAATTCTGTGTACTAATATACTATCTTTAGAAAAAAGAAAAAGAAAAACAATGATGTTAAATTGTAATCCAAGCTGATGAATTACTAACATGTAAATCTGAGGGTGGGGAGAAGGGAGGAAGAAGGTCAAGAAAGAAAGACATTGTCATGATCACTATTACAAATCACTTAAATGGACACACAACAATAATGGAGGGTACAAGGCCCAAAGTGATGGGTTCCTGTTTAAAAGCCCAACACTGTCATTAATAAATGGAAGGTGATGCACCATTATCTTAGACACTGTAAGTGATGGTTCAACAAAAAAATCAATGGCTACACAATTTTACTGTGCACCAGAAATAAAAAGATCTAGCTTGCCACAAGCACATTTCATAATTAGAGCACTGCCAGACACAGTCCTTGTCCTTGTTCTAAATTGCTGCATCTTCATTTCTTCAGAGAGTTTATTTTGAGTTCCACCTGCACAAGCTCTCCAAGTGAAAGGCTAATAAGAGATGATTGAAGTGTTCCCCAGGGCTTGGGGAAATCCCACGCTTCATTTTTATTTTCATTTCTTTCCAATTGCCCTGGGCCCATTTATTCAACAAACATTACGGAGCACTTATGTTTCAGGCATTAGGCTGGGTTCTGCTGGGAGGATATTGATGAATGAGATCTGACATATGCCTTGAGAGATGATAAGTAAATCTGTGAAGCTTCCCATATTCTTTACGGAAGTTCTACTGAGTTCTGACCCTAGTTTTCTTCTCTTCTATGTCTTCCATTCTTCCTGTGTGATCTCTTTTTACTTTGTGCCACTTCTGAACTTTGTACATATTTCTACAATAACCTTCACCCCCACTATATTGTACTTATTTGAATGCCCCACGCCCCTTCTTTGGAACCAGAAGCCATGCCATATTCATATTCCAATTCTAAATGTCACAATGGCAGGTTCATAGTTTGTTTTTGTTTTTTTTAATTTGTTGAATATGAACATAACCCATCTACTTCTATGGCTTCAACTACTAGTATGTGATGACCATTCTAAATGTGTGTGTTCATCCCTGATTTCCCTCCCCCAAGCTTCAAATTCATTATTTTATTAAATATCTACTGCCTATTAAATATCTGCACTGGAATGTCCCACAGGCATCTCCAACTTGAGTTGTCCAAAACTGAACACATTAAAATCCTCTCCTAAAAAACTGTTCCCAATTGTTCATATATTGTTTAATGGTGAGACCATCATATTCCCTCCTTCAACCACAAATCTCAATGTCTTTTTTGACTCTTCTCTCTTCCTTGTCCACCACATTCTATTGATCTGACTACAGAAAGCTCTCAAGTCATAAAGCTTTCTTCTTAATAGTCTAAGACTACTTATAGTTAGGCACCAACTATTTATAAGAATAGTTGAAGTCAAGTTATAATTGAGAGTGCCTAGGAAAATGTGTCATTGTAAGAAATAAGAAATTGGGACAAACTCCTAAGTAGCACTGATATTTGTTAAGATGAAGAGAAAGAAGAACCAGCTAAAGAAATTAAGAAAAAGCAGAGGAGGAGAAGAGCAAGAGTGTTGTCATAGAATAGCACTTCCTAAAAGAAACCCAGGAGAGCACTTCCTCAAAGAAACTCTCCCTGATCTTCCAAATCAGATTTAGAATCCCATTCTCTGTGCTCCCACCTCATACCATACTAATCCCTGTAAGACTGCTTATCACAGTACACTTGAACACTCTACTTGTCTGTACCCCTCAAAGAATATTAGTTCCCCAAAGGCAGGAACTACATCAGTGACAGCATATGGCACAGTGCATGAAACATATAGGTAGTGCTCAATAAATACTTGTCGAACAATTGAAGAGATGAATGATTAAATAAATGAGTGAAATTCAGTCAAAAAAGCACATTAGGATTGAAATATGCCCCTGACTTTAATATTTAGGAAGATTACTGGGTGACTTCTAGTCTTGTCTTTTGACATATACACCCATATAACTCATCAGTTTCACAGGGAAGATTCAAGAATTTGAGATAAAATGAAAAGCCTCATGGCTGTCACTTGGCCTTCCTTCCCAGAGCCATCACTAGAAAGATGGAGGGATGGCTCTGAATAGGCGAAAATAGGTTTTATCCAATGGTTTTCACCCAGGTGGCCTATAAGAGTCATTGCCTCCTTTAAGAGATGGAAAGTTAAACACATCATTTCAAAATCATTTCACCAAATAGTAATCTCTTTAAGCCACAGAAACTTTAAGCAAATTGTGATCAATGCCTCTCTTAGCAATCATGAATTTTTGGCTACTATAACCTGTACATGCTAGAGTCATATGCCCTCTATTTGGGAAATCATTGCAAAATAGGACAAAAGATTATTTATCATTATAAGACCCCAAGTTGCTGATATAAAAGGAGCATTTTAATAACAAATTCCTAGACAAATGAATGGAACACTACTTCCAACAGATTGCTAATGTTTTGTTTTTAGACTCACAAATGAGGAGAACTTGAAATAAAGAGGATTAGAAATGGAAAACATAAGTACCGTCTATNAAAACATAACTATAGTCTATAGAAAACAAATGGCCTTCAGGACATGAGGTGACGAATTAGAAGAGAATGTATTTCAGCATTTTCTGAGAGTTTTGCAGGAAATTGAAAAGTTAGCTACCCCAGGCCTGTGCAAACCCAATGATGACCAATAAACTACCTTTGTTCTCTTCTCCTTTTTGACTTTACCAGTGAGGGTCATTTGCATACAAGGGACTGTTACAGCAAAGACCCTTGAAAGGAATTTGCTCTGTTCCTCAGCCTTGCCCCTTGGGAAGTTAAGAAAGACCAATTAAATCTTTCCCATCAACAACACATACAGACTAGGTCTCCAGGACACTTGTGAAATCTTACTGAAACCATATTCTAAAGCAGATAAGCCAGCTTTCTGTACGTTGTTAGAAGCCTTTTTTTGCCCTCAAGGCATTTTGAAAACCATTTCCTAGAGTGGTCTGCCAGAGATGAAAGAAATCCAAATGCCCTGAATGAGTTATGCTGTGCCCCAAGCTGCACGGACACTGTTTACTCTAGGAAGCCCACGGCACAAGAGAGAAACGATTCACATCTCAGGGACATCAAGTCTCACTCCATCCTTTTGATCACAAAGATTGAGGCTGGAGTTCAGAAAAACCATTTCTGTACTATTTAATTGGATATCTCAACATTTTTAAATGGCTTCCAGAGGACAGCTGTACCTTGTTCAAAGAGGGCTGGGAGCTACAGGCTGTTAAAGAGAAGCAATGTACCGCAAAATATCAGTGTAATTAACATGACAGTGAAAGTGTAAGATTTGTAGTCAAAATACATAAATACACTGTCTTGAATAGTGACCCATTGTAACAGTATGACTCTGTACAAGTTACTGAACTTTCTGGACCTCCTTCCCTGTAAAATGTAAAGTTTCCTTGACTATATAATGAAGACAAACCAAAAAACCCACTTTACAGCATGGTGAGGATTAAATATGATCATATATGCACTTAGCTCAGACACCTGGTAGATATTCAGAAAGATTGTTTTCTCTTCCACTCTGAACCTTTTTTTTTTTTAAGATTTTATTTATTCATTTGAGAGAGACACAAAGAGCATGAGAGAGAGAGAGAAAGAGCACAAGCAGGGGAAGAGGGGCAGAGAGAGAGAGAAGCACATTCCCTACTGAGCAGGGAGCCCGACACGACCTGGGGCTCAGCCCAGGACCCTGAGATCCTGACCTAAGATGAAGGCAGACACTTAACTGACTGAGCCACCCAGGTGCCCCCACTCTGAGCCTTTTTTAAAAATTAGACAAGAAAAGGAAGTTTATCTATCAAACAATTTTTGACAGAGCACTAAACTAATATTAAGATGGGTATACCATAATAGTGATACAGTATTTTATTACATAGGATGTCACTAAAAAGAAAAAATTCCACTAATTATATGTTGCCATCGATTATACAAAGTGTTACAATTTCGGAAACGTTAAAATATGAAAATATTAATGTTAAAATATGCACATATTTTTATAAAATCAATGAGTGCCTAGGATTCCAGATAAGCTTAGAGATACAATAGAAGCAAGAACCAGGAGACAGAAAATTCCATATTTCCTTCTGTAGCTTACTGTCTTTATCTTGAAGAGAAAAAAATCATGAATGTGTAGGCCAAGTGTCAAGCAACTGCTCAGTTGGGAGTTCCTTTAAATACCAGCTTACCCAATTTACACCAGTAACTAGATATACAGAAACCGCCTTTGAGGGAAAAGGCAAATGGAAGAAGTAAAAGGCATTTGAGACGGTTTTACCATCTGCTTTTTAAAATCATAGTTAATTTCCATCTTAGTGTTTCATGTTGAAGTATTTCAAGTGCGTAGTTCTAAATCTGCACCGACACCACATGGTAGTAGCTCTGTGGCTTGTGGAGGGACACTTAGAGCTCTCCTGACCACTGTTATGTAACCTATAGCGACATTTAGTGGTGTCTTCCTCAAATTACAACCAGGTGCCCCAAAGGGGTAGGACGATTGCTGGGATAGAATGACGAAGCAAAACTCTCCTTTACCCACAGTGTGAGTGATGTTTCCATAATCTTGCCTGACAGGTTATTAAGCTGTCTTCTGGAGGTCTTCTTCTAGAAGTGGTAGTAGTTAATATCATTGCAATCTTATATTGTACACAGTTGGTATTTTCTGCATATCCTTTATTTCATTAATAGAATTACAGAGCTAGAAGATACCCTAGGGATTATCTAATCCAGTTCTCTCACTTGCAGATTATAAAGCTGTGATCAAATATGCTAGCCCACGGTCATTCAGCTAGGTAGAGGCAAAGCCAACCCTTGAACAAGGCCTCCCAATTCCGAATGCATTGTTCTCTTGATTAAATTACTTTGCTCTTCATAAAGTGCAGATTAAAGTATTAGCTATAGCATATCCTTCAACAGTTATTCATTGAGCACTTAATACGTGGTAAAGTATATTCAAAGGACATTTACAGTTGTCAGATAGTTTGAGATGAATTAGGGACTGATACATAAAAAACAAGGTCAATAAAAGCTAGTAATTAAAAATATAGTTGTGAATACCCAATGAGGTGGGCAGTTATTTTCCCCCATTTTACAGCCAAAAAGACTGAAGCATAGAGAGCTTCCGGTAATTACTAACTCAAAACAAAACAAAAAAAAACAAAAACAAAACAAAAAAACNTGCCCCAAAGGGGTAGGACGATTGCTGGGATAGAATGACGAAGCAAAACTCTCCTTTACCCACAGTGTGAGTGATGTTTCCATAATCTTGCCTGACAGGTTATTAAGCTGTCTTCTGGAGGTCTTCTTCTAGAAGTGGTAGTAGTTAATATCATTGCAATCTTATATTGTACACAGTTGGTATTTTCTGCATATCCTTTATTTCATTAATAGAATTACAGAGCTAGAAGATACCCTAGGGATTATCTAATCCAGTTCTCTCACTTGCAGATTATAAAGCTGTGATCAAATATGCTAGCCCACGGTCATTCAGCTAGGTAGAGGCAAAGCCAACCCTTGAACAAGGCCTCCCAATTCCGAATGCATTGTTCTCTTGATTAAATTACTTTGCTCTTCATAAAGTGCAGATTAAAGTATTAGCTATAGCATATCCTTCAACAGTTATTCATTGAGCACTTAATACGTGGTAAAGTATATTCAAAGGACATTTACAGTTGTCAGATAGTTTGAGATGAATTAGGGACTGATACATAAAAAACAAGGTCAATAAAAGCTAGTAATTAAAAATATAGTTGTGAATACCCAATGAGGTGGGCAGTTATTTTCCCCCATTTTACAGCCAAAAAGACTGAAGCATAGAGAGCTTCTGGTAATTACTAACTCAAAACAAAACAAAAAAAACAAAAACAAAACAAAAAAAACCCATAAAGTTACATAGAGAAGTAAATGCAGTCATAACATACTATATGGTTTAGCTATGACAGTAACATGGGCTCAATAATATAAGCCACAGGCATAATGACAGTAACATAGGTTCAATAATATAAACCACAATTTTAGAATATAACCACACTTGGAAGACAAGGTAGAGTGTGTGTGTTGAAGAATGGGGCCAGGGAGTCAGATATAGTAAGGACATAAGAAAACTAAGTCATCAGTTTCTGCAGCAGCTATTAATGAAAACTATCTAAACTGAAAAATCAAGACAATATAAACATAGGGATATGTGTGTGGAGGTATATCCAGATTAAAAAAAGAGAAAGTGGTTGCCTATGGATAGTAGGCTCAAAAGTGGGGAGGGGTTTTGTTTTTAATTACAAGTTTCATAGAACCATGTGATATTTTAAAATATATGTGCATTTATAAATGATAAAATATAAAATCAAATTTTAAAATTAAGACATAATAAAAGCAAATCACTAAAAATCTTGCTTTCAAATTATGTATAAAAAGACATTTCACAAGTACCTCTAAATTTTTTACACAATGATTTTATGTCACTTGTAAAAAATATAAAACATCAACCAGAGAGTCTGTGCTCAAATAAAGGCCTTATTCCTAGAATTAAAAGATTGGCAAATAAATACACATTGATATATTAAGTTAAAATAAAATATGTGTGGATGTATGTATTGTTTTTTATGATTCTCCTTTTTAACTGAGTTTTTAAATTAACCAACCAGTATCCCAATACTGTTGGTACAGAAATAGTCTGTGCCGTGGTGTCATCCAGATTTCCTCTTCACAACTGAGGCAGTCACTCCCCTAGCTGCTGGGACTGTTGGCAGCAATAGCTCTCAGCCAAGTCCCTCTCTAGTCATTGCCTTCAGCCAGAAAATGTCATCTAGGCCAAGGTCGCCAACCTTTTCCAATAAGGGTCAACATGGTGGTACACTACCATCATAATTTTGGTTTAAAAGACTTTCAAGAAAAGTCCCCTCTCAACACCCCCCAAAAAAAGAATCCAATTTAAAAATGTGCAGAAGACATGAACAGACATTTCTCCACAAAAGACATACAGATGGCCAACAGACACATGAAAAGATGCACAATGCTCAACAGCACTCATCATCAGGGAAATGCAAATCAAAATTACAATGAGATATCACCTCACGCCTGCCAGAATGGCTAAAATTGAAACTACAAGAAACAACAAGTATTAACGAGGATGTGGAGAAAAAGAAATCCTCATGTGCTGATGGTAGGATTAAAAACTGGTGGAGCCAGTGTGGGAAAGAGTATAGAGGTTCCTCATTAAATTAAAAACTGAATAACCATATGATCCAGTAATTCCACTATTGGGTATTTACCCAAACAATAGAAAAACACTAATTCAAAAATATATATGCACCCCTGCTTATTGTAGTATTATTTACAATAGCCAAGTTATGGAAGTACCCAAGTGTCCATCAACAGATGAAGGGATAAAGGAGTGGTGTGTGTGTGTGTGTGTGTGTTTGTGTGTGTAAATAATGGAATATTATTCAGCTATAAGAAAGAATTAAAAAAATAAATAAAAATCCCTTGACTCTTTTGCCTTCTTTTATTTAATTGCCCTTTTCAGAGAGTTTTAAATGATGTATGCCATGTACATTGATCCTATTTCATTGTAATGATGAAATTTATCTTCAAAATAATTTAATATTTATTTGAATATCAACTATATGCACAGTACAGTGAAAAGTGAGGAGGGAGATGGGAGAGAATACACAAGGAATAAGTGAATAAATAAGATAATTTTTTTCTTCTTTGATGAGTTTATAAATTGGTAGAGATATCAAAATGTACAATAACTGCTGTACAAACTGGAATGTAACAACGAAATAAAAAGCTCTATGGAAACTCAGAATTTTATTTTGTTGGTTTTGTGTTTGGTTGGTGGCAGAAGAGTGGAAAGACAGAAGAGGAAACAAGTGAGGAATTGTTACAATTTCCTGCTTTCCCTACTCAAGATCAGCTAGCGTTTCAACACTGATTTGATGTAATACAGATGAAAAGGTTAGAAAAGTAATTTCAGACAGATGTAACAGACAAGAGCAAAGGCTCAGAAGTGTAAAGAGTGGTGCCAGTGTTGGGGAACAGCTACCAATCTAGTTTGACTGAAGCATCACATGTACGAAAAGAATTAATGGGGTCAAAGGTAGAGGGGGAAACCTACCTGGAAACATATCTTCTTGTTCTGTCATACCCTCCACAACAGACACCTTAAGAGAAGAACGGTTGCTTTGACCAAGCCAGAAGTCACCACACATCTCTGGAAATGTCACAAGGAATGCTGCTGACTCCCTTTTGGGCACCAGGCTAGCTACGCAGCCATGAGGCCCAGACCTACTACATACCTATTTGTTTTTCCATTGACCCACTAAAGACATTTCAGAGGGATTCTTCCAAAGAGTTACTTTTAATATACTATTGCGTTATAGTTTACCAAAAAAAAACAAAAACAAAAACAAAACCTATAGTCACTTCAGGGAGGAAAAGGTTTAAAATTCCAACTAAATTTCTACAAAGTTATCTTTTAGTATTTCTAGATTTTGCTTTTTTGCTATTGTGAGGATGACTTTTTTAATAGAGAGTACTTTGATGCTTGGTTATCTATATTTTTAAGTAATTGCATCTAATGTAAAGATCCCCATAATTTAACTCTATGGAAGCAGTTTAATCCTCTGGGGATGCATATTTTTTCTTATTCAATGCCCTCTTTATTTTATACTTCTACTTACTTTGGTCAAAATTCACAGAGTATCAGAAAATCATGGTCCAATCTTTGTTTATGAAATAATGAGGAGGGGAGTTGTACCCTCTATGATTTCTGATCATTCCTGTGTAATCCCAGCAATTTTTTAAATTTTGGACCATGTTTTTAATAATCACAGCCATATTTATTATATGAACATGTCATATTTATAATTTTGAACTCTGACACAATTCACACTTTCATAAATATATCCAAAAAAAATCTTTTCTATCCTAAAGTAGACTTTTGAACATAAATTTCCCAGGGACAACTTCAGGCTATTCATTATATGATGAGGCTGCTAGCTGACCACCAGTTCAATTCCAGCAGTGACACCATCTTTGCCTCTGTTGTGGTATCTTTCATGTGCAATTATTTGAGTATTTTATTTCTATTTTTTGGCCCATTTTTAACCAAAATGCAACAAAAATCAATTCATTCATATGCTAAAATAACAAGAAATCAAAATCATGATACAAAAGACAAAGATAAAATGCCCACTGGAACTACTATTTAATGTTATACTAAAGCCAATGCAATATGAAAAGAATTGAGAACAATAACAAAAACAAAAATGTCATTGTAGACCACATATCTGCTTAGAAAAATCAATAGTTCTAAGAACTCGTGAAAGAATTTAGCAAAGTAGAAAAGTCAATAGATTTCTGGGATCCCAGGAATTACATGAATAGATAAATTTCTAAGAATAAACTTAATAAGAAATGTGTCTGACCTATATAAACTACTGAACTTCAATGAAATTCATAAAAGAAGAATCAATGGAGATAAATATCATATTTTGGGGTTTAAAAAAAGCAAATTTTAGCTTTATCAAAAGTGACAAATCTCAACTTCAGTCAGGAAATGATGAGACTAAGACTTAAGCTTGTCAATTGTATGTTCAATGGGAAAAAAATAAAGAATATAACATGAATTAAGACAAATAGAAATAAATAGAATTAAGTAATTAATTAATTACAATAAAGTAAAATAGTATTGGGACGCCCGGGTGGCTCAGTCAGTTAAGCATCTGCCTTCAGCTCAGGTTATGATCCCAGGGTCCTGGGATCTAGTCCCACATCCGGCTCCCTGCTCAGGGGGGAGTCTGCTTCTCCCTCTGCCTGCCGCTCTCCCTGCGTTGTGCACTCTCTCTGACAAATAAATAAAATCTTTTTTAAAAAAATAAAATAATATCTAAAAGGGTAGGAGTGATTAGGAATTTAGAATATATTTCAGCTCTCTAGCACTAGCTCCTCACCCCACACCATGACAGCTTGAAATTCTGAAGTCCACTGATCACCTTTCATGCACATTTTCAAGAATGCATTGCCTAAAAATAGTAAATCATACTAATTCAGAGTTAATCATATTTCAATACAGCCATATAGGCATTATTGAAATGAGGACATAATTTTACAAGAGTATACCTATGTCATAAAGTTCATGGCTAGTTAATAAAAAATAAAGGCTATTGTTATTTGAAAAGTAGAGCAAAATTCATTGATCTCTACTACAGAGAACAGATTATATAACTGGAGAAAAAGTAAAACAAGACACATGAGAGTCATATCTCCATATAATGCAATACCATGAAAACCTGAGGTAAACAAGACAAAAATGAAGTCCTAGAGAAAGAAAGCCAAATGTGAGTGAATGATTAAATAAATATGTACTCAAGAGAGACACTAGTCTATTAAAACATGGAACAGGTAGCAAAAAGATTGGGCCAGGTTGATCTGGGTGATGGCGCTGTCCAGCTTCCAACATTCCATGGCAACATTGCAAACTTTGCTCTCTTGTTGGAAATCTCCCCATTTCACCAAGGAGGGATCAAGAATTTTTAATTAGTAAAGTAAAGGGAGCAACCTGTTGCTGTTCAAGTTCTCCATCTTTACAGAGAAGTTCACTTTAGGGGAAAGAAGCTTGCTGTAAGGTGGTAGATTTGGTCATTAATTTCATGTTTTCACATTCAGTTATTCTTATGAGATCCTTTACTCCTAGGTACCTAGGAAGAGGTTTCTAAACCCCACCATCAGAAGTGTATGTAACCTCCTAAACTGCCCAAAGATACAATTTAACTTCTTAAACTTAACTGAAAACAAAGGGAACGCTATACCAATTCTCTCTTTAGAAATAACTGATAATTTCACTTAGAAAGTATAATAGAAGATTAGTTGAATTCAAATATAAGTATTAATAGAGAAATTTATTAATTATTCAATTATAACTATAGAAAAATTAATTATTAAAAGAAATAAAAAACAAGTAAAAACAGGACTTCACATGTTCTCCAAAAGATGTACCTTGGATTATTATCAATTCCCATTGTCAGACTCTAGGCCAGTTTGTTCTCAGGGGCTGGCCAAGAAGGCCTTCTTCGGTGCCAAGCTTCTCTGGCCAAATATCAGCATGGGGACAGCCCTATGTTGGTAATCTCTAGTTAATTTACCAGCAGTCCAGTAACCCCACATTCAGTCAGAATGGCTCTTGTCTGCACTCAACAGAAAGCCACAAGTTTACCATTTCATCTATGCACTGGCAGATTTTCAGTATCAAGTTCTTCAATATATGATAGTGACCATGACCTACATCCTCAGAGGGTCCATAAGTCCCTAGTCCAAGAAAAGGTTTGGGTTTATTCCACAGCTCAACATATGTCTGTCTGACTGCACAGTGGGACAGAAATCTTGCCAAGTAACCTGGCAGTCTTCACCCTGGCTTTCAGAAGACTAAAAACCATAGAGCCAGTTTAAACAATCTGCCAAGACAATAAATTGGTATGTCTCCCAAACAACTTCTTAACTTGGAATGAAAATGGACCTGGATAATTTCCCAATCTGTAGCAATCAAATATAGTATATTAACAAATTCTTTTAAAATATATAGAAGGAAAGGAGTAAAAAACTCTAAAATCCTATAGGTTGGTGGTGTAGAAACTACCCAAAGTATATAACACTTGTGCACAGGGAAGATTAACTATATCCAGAGACAATCAAAATTTCAATTCTCCAAATCCCTCTTTTGCCATATATTTGTGCACAGTGTCTAGAACAATGACTATACAAAAAAAGTACTCAATGAATATTAATAAGTGCTGAATGAACAAATAAACAAATGTTGATCTCTAGATGGATCCCAAGGCTCTCCTCTATTTTCCTACTTCCACTCTCAAGAAGAGCCTGTGATGGGGATAGTAGAGACAAGGATAGTATTGGGTTATAAAATGTCAAGTTTGGGGTATGACAAAGGTTAAAGGTCTGCCTTCTGGTTGATGTGGTGATTTAGAATCCTAACTTCTTTTAGGATTATGTCTCCTGCCTTCTTCCTGTTGGATGCCTCACAGCAGGAGTACCATTCTTCACCTCCTTCTTTTACTCATTTTCCTTCATCACCTTCACATCTCTTCTTAGAAAGGCAAGCGAAAGTAGAGTTAAACCCAGGATAAATGAGTTCCATAAAAGCTGCCTTAGTCCTTCTGTGCTAAGCTGGCTAGAGGCATGTCCTCCTCTTTCCTTGCTTCCCCTGACCACCAAGACACATGCAATAGTACAGAGTGAAACCCAAGAAGGAGGCTGCGGAAGTAATAGACCATATTTTCAGTCAGACCTACTTTGGAAAAAGGTGTCATATATACTCCCATCCAGAAGATCTGGGGACAACAGATTATCTGTGACCTAAAACTTCAGAGAGTAACAAGGAGAATGCATTTGTCTGGCCCTGCCTTTTGCCTATGTATATATGTATCTTTATAGCTCCTTAATTTGGGGAAAATGGCTGGTTAAGGATTTAAAATGGTTGATCATGGTCAAAATCATCTTGATATAATCAACACATAAATTTACAGATCAGCAAGAACTGCTTTCAAAACTAGGATTGGGGTGCCTGGGTGGCTCAGTAGGTTAAGCATCTACCTTTGGTTCAGGTCATGATCTCGGGGTCCTGGGTTCAAGTCTCACATCAGGCTCCTTGCTCAGAAGGAGTCTCCCTCTGCAATTCCCCCCACTCATGCTCTTGCTCTCTTTCTCTAATAAATAAAAAAAAATCTTTTTTAAAAAATAGCATTAAACCATTACTCTGCCAAAAGACTTCAGAGAGGTGACTACAATATAACATTTCTAGGGCATCACTGTAAAACTGTGCAAAGTAGAGGGTGGGGGGGGTGAAAGCCAGACCCTCTAGGAGGCCTGAGAACAAAACAACAGCACATACAGTCTATGAACAAGCCCACTGGGATAAAGTTCCTTCACATTCTTAAGGGGATAACAATCAGGTACCAAGTTATCTATATATAACCCAAGCGAACTTCACCATGAGTAGAAGCGGAACTTAGAAGAGCCCTTAGAAGACCTTAGTCTCATTTATAGTTAAGCCATGCTCATACCTGCCTTGGTCAATTACCTTCCCTACATTGGGACATTTAACATTCACTTCTTTTTTTAGATTTTATTTATTTGAGAAATAATATTTGAGAGAGAGCATGAGAGAGAGAGAGAGAGAGAGAGAGAAAGAGCATGAGCAGGGAGGCAGAAGGAGAGGCAAAAACAGATTCCCCACTGAGCAGGGAGCCCAATGTGTGGCTCAATCCCAGGATCCTGGGACTATGACCTGAGCTGAAGGCAGACGCTTAACTGTCTGAGCCACTCAGACACCCCTTAACATTCATTTTTGACAGCTAATCTCAAATGTTTTCATTATGTCACTGCTGGCAACTTATTCTGCATGTAGAGAAGTTTCATAGGTGCCAAATTATTGAAACTTACTCCCTCCTTTAGAGAAGTTTTTTTTGAAGCCAAAGTTTATAATGAGCCCAAGAGTAGTTACTTTCTACCAGAGACTAAGTTGTATGAGAAATTAGGCAGGGCAGCTAGAAAAGAAGATATTCAGACCTCTAATCTAGTTCCCTTATAATTTCCTTATTTTTATTTAAAAAGATTTCTGCAAACAGCAAAGTCATTTTCAAATGTGATTATAAAAGTGAAAATTTATACTCTTTGGCATACTCTTAATTTCAATTTTCTCATCCTAAAGTTTGTCATAAGTCAGGACTGCTCTAATTCTAAAATCCTAAACTTATATCATGCTCTATGACAATAGTCATCTGCCCATCCATTTATATTATTCCATTTCTCCAAACAACTTCTGTTCTTTCAGTTGTCCAAAGCTCCCAAATCCATACTTCAATTCATAGACTTACTACTATTCCAAATTCATATAAAATCCTCTTAGATCTCTTCACCTGGATGATTTACAGACATACAAACTCGCATGCCTTAATTAAACATCACTTTTCCCCCATGAATCCTGCCTTCTTCTTGAGCCCTGAACTTCACATAAACCAAATTTCTTATTTATTTCCTGCTTCCACTGTATAAAAGAGGCTATGGGCATTTTTCAAGCATTTTTGAGACAGCTAAAATTTTAAATTGTTTTGGCACTTTTCAGTGCAGGCATTTGGGGTTTTTTTTTTTTTTTTCTTTCTTGGGTTAGTTTTTTGTTTTTGTTTTTGCTTATTTTTAACTGACAAAGTGCAGAGGTTAAATTAAAAGCAGCTCAGCTTTACAGAATTACATTTAACTGTGTAGAGCCCTCTTAACATTAAAAAATACAGACTTCAGATTTCTCTTCCTATACCCCTTTCTGGTACCAAGTTGAAAAGGAATGAGCAGGGCCTCAAATAATAATAATAGCTAAATTTTTAATACTTTGATCTATGTTTTCAAAATGTATTACTTTATTTTTCACAACAAACTCTACTTGATAAATATAGTTTATTATCTAAACAAAGATCTATTTAGATAGATACAGCTTATTATCACTCCTGAGGCAAAGGACGATGAACTAATTGCCTAAGCTTATCTAACCAACAAGTGACAGCGCTGAGGTTCACGTCCAGGCAGTTGGGATCTAGTACCCATGTTGTCAACTGCCATATTCTGCTGATTCATGCTGTTCAGATACAGTACCTGTCTTCCCTAAATGAAAGCCATTATTCTTCCACATGAATGAAGCCAATCACACTGTCTTTATGCAGTATACTTCGGGTAGCAGACAAATACCCAAATGGCTACGATAATGAGAAAACCAGCCACTCCAAAGCAAACTGATCACTGAAACTTCCACAGATAAAAAGAATACTATCAGACAAAGTAAGGATTAAATTCCCTGCAACTACAGGTATTTTATCCAAGAAACTAAAAAGCCAGTAAACGTAATCAAGAAACACAGATTTAAATAATTTAGAGGGAAAAGTAAAGACTTAAAGACACTGGTGAGAAAGTTGCAAAGACTGAAGATTCTTTTCACATTTTAACATTAAATTATGCAAATACTATGCAAACCATGCAAATTTGCATGAAGACAAGGGAAAGAGAAGTTGTGGTTGTTTTTTCTTTCTTTAAGCCCTATGTAAACACCTTCTGAAATGAACAGTGAGGATAGTGAATGTGACTTTCACAATAGTATGATTTTCTAGGTACTTTAACATCCAGCTCACAGAAAACTGAATTAACCACATACTCAAAAAATATAAATGTGATAGAAAATGTTGTAATTCTTTTATGATTGTGGTCATTTTAAAATGATATTTAAGTACCTTCCAGGACTCTCAATTTTCTGCCTTCATACAGTAAATCATCTCCCTTTTGCATTGGTATTGAAAGGCAGAAGTATCACTTACAGAAAATGTCAAGTATTTTATATCAGAATTGGTATCATAAAGGTGAAAAGACTCAATCCAACCATGAATATATTCTAATCTATATGCTGATAATTATCACAAACCCTAAAGCATAGGATAAAATATTTCCAAAATTAGATTCTCTGAGGTCATTTGCACTGGCTAATCCCTTTACTTAGGGACAACTATTTTGACACCATATTATTCTTTTTTTTTTTTTGAGATTTTATTTATTTATCTGTCAGAGAGAGAGAGCACAAGCAGGCAGAGTAGCAGGCAGAGGCAGAGGGAGAAGCAGGCTCCCTGCTGAGCAAGGAGCCCAATGCTGGACTGAATCCCAGGACCCTGGGATCATGACCTAAGTCGAAGACACCTGCCTAACCAACTGAGCCACCCAGGTGGCACTGTTACTTAGTGACAGTGGGGGGCTGCTATCTATTTTTTACTAATGCCAAATAATTTCCACTCAAGGATTTCAATTATTTATGCTTTCCTAGACCCAAATTATCATAAATAGTTAGCCTCTGACTGCATGCTCCATTAACATTAGCAAGTAACATCTATTCATAGATGGCTTCCAGAGAGATCTTATCAAATATAATGCTAATCACACCATTACCCTGCTTTAAAAAAGCCTCTTATCCCCAAAGGATAAAATTCAACACAGGACAAATATAGGTTCTTTCACCCATAATTCCCCAGACTAGACTTCCAGATGTCCTACCTCAGACTTTATATTTCAGAAACATCAAATTGCTTGTATTCTCAAAATGAGATTGTTTGACTCTGCCTTGTTTTGCATCAGCTCCTCCTTCCACCTAACTTGGTCTTCTCCCACTTCTCCCATGCTTTCAGAAAGAACTCTACTAATCCCTTAAATATATCTCTTTCCTAGAGACTATCCGTTCTACCTTTAAAGATGGAATTAATCATAGCCTCCCTTGTATTTCCAACATTCCTCTGTTGTTGAATTAATCACATTGCTTGGCAATTACCCTCTATCTCTCTCCACTAGACTATGACACCTCAAGGGGACAGTCTGTAGCCTTGAGCCTTTACATCCCCAGCTACAAGTACATAAGTAGTACTCAATTAATATTTCTTGAATAAATGAATGGGATGAAGCTAAAACAGGTGTCATTATTTCTGTCTCGTTAGTTCAAAATACAATGACAACAATCAAAGTAAAGATGAACATTTGCAATTCTTATCCATTTTAAATTAGCAGAAAAAATATTTAAAACCTGATTGTGGAAACAGGGTTGCAGCAAAGACAACAATCTATACACAATGGGCATTGATTTAAGCAGTTGGTTTTTTGTTTTTTTAAAGAAAAGCTTTCTTGGAACAGGTGACCTTTATTACCACTTTACTTTAATTGCAAATACTTTTAGTACCTGATGCTTATTAATTTGTCATCCCTGCCAGGAGCAAAGCCAAGAAACCACAACAAAAGAAAAATAGACCCTTAAATGCAGGCAATAAAGAACTGGCTCTGAGTAACAATTACCCTGGGTAATGTAGAAACACTAAGTAGCCAGTACAGTTCACTAAATAAATTTCATTCTTAATTATGGAAAATAAAAAGGGTAAAACAAAAAACTTCATCATTCATTGCACATTATAGGAATCCAAAGGGAAGTATAAATAACTTCATTTTATTTTATGGAATTGAATAGTCAGTTTCACAGAGGCAACCTTACCCAGCAGAAAGGGCCCTGCCTGTATATTCACAGAAATCTGCATGTAATCAAGGGGCAGAGGATCCAGATTTAATCTGCCAACAACTCTCCAGCCATTCTGGAGGTCACTCCAATGATAGCAAGTCAAAGAAGCTAAAGAAATATTTAGCTAGTGTTCATTTCTTCCTGAAAATGGATGGGATGCTAAACTTGGCATCAATAAAATATTTGTTAAATACCCGTAATGCTTTGATGTTGCAGTATACCAGAAGATAGATACTCTAGGCATGCAACTATTCCCTTAGAAGTGAAAGTTCTTATGAGTTCTTGACTTTGGTGATTTCAAATCCACGGACCAGCCAGGGGATCAATTAGCTACTCCTGGAACTAGAAACAACAGGACTGGAGAGAGGCAATGTTCAAACCCACCCCATTTAAATAGCTCAGGCAGGAAAGAGTGGGTTCCCTAAAGAAAAACTAGAGGGCTGTTACCAGAAGAAGAGAGAATGAAGGAAAGGAGGCTGGGCAGGTAAAAACACACAGTGTACATTTCACAATCTGAGAAAGTTAAGAACTGCTAAACACGGGCCAAGGAACAAAGATATAACAAGAAAGTGCCTCAGGTACTTCAACTCTGCTGAAACAATACATAGATATATTCCATGAGTGTCAGGAGAATTGAACTAGGACCAAAAGGTAACACTTTAAAGAGGCAGCTTCAAGTTAAAATAAGGGAGAACTCTATCACAAGAGGAGATGTTTAAAAATAAGGAGGCTGCCCTGAGAAGTGGGTTTCCCATGCTGAAAGGGCCAAGCAGAGATTCTTCCTCCAATACTCCTGCCTTGGGCCCATGTCTCTCTGTTTAGGGGGAAATCATCTGCTCTGCTTTCTCTTCTCACCCTTTTATGTTCTCCCCATGTGCAGAGGAGAGATTCAACACTCATGTATAGCCAAGACTGTCTCTAGACTCTCTCCTTTTCAGAGCTGCCTGTACACAGACCCACAGATCATATACATTCTTCTCCGCACTCCCACCTCCTCTGTGTGGGAATGCTCCCAGGACAGAGGCAGACTCTATGGGGTGGGAAAAACTCCAGTTATCCAGCTACAGAGTCTGTATCTAGACGATGGGCTCAATCCAGGAGATAAGAAACAGGAAGCCCACTTGGACCACATGACTCTAACCAACTTTGCAAGCATTAGAGTTAATGTTTGATTCTTACCTAACTTCTATATGTCTTCCTCAAGTTGTTCAGAATTTAAAAGGAAAGACAGTGTGATTAATTGTCTCCCTTAAATTCTAACATTTCTCAATAGGGATTCCAACATGGACTAGGAATGGTGTTTGGAATCAGAATTCCTTGTGATCTAATATGAGTCAAAAAAGGTCACCAAAGATAGCCAGTATTAATGGCACATATTTATTCTTTAGAAATAGTCTGAGACTTCTACCTGATGGCAGACCACTAGAAAATCTAGCATCCTTCTTTTATTAAGAACTGACTGTTTGCTTCAAGCAGCATGATTTAATGGAATTCACTGTCTCTAAAGGCAGAAAACCTGATTCCTACCTTACCTAACAGCCACATGGCATTTATTAAGGAACCCTGTGCCCCAGTTACTCTTTGCATGAAATAAAGTAATAATGACAACGTTTTACTACAGTGTTGGAGAACTGCTGATTGGATGCTTAGTATTTATAAAATATTCATCATCTGTTAAATGCTTAAAAGGAATTTTTAACTTCTAAAAGTGGACAGGTTATTATAAAAAACAGTATTTGCTATGTTCTCAGACTAAAATTTGTGGGGAATGATGCATGCAATGGATCTAGAATATCCAAAGCAATTTTAAAAGAATAAAGTTGGAGGATTTACACTACCTGACTTCAAGACTATTATTAAGCTAAGGCAATCAAGATACCTTACTGGCATGGTAATCAACAAACTAATCACTGCAACAGAATAGAGACAAGAAACAGAAACACTCCTTTAATTCTTGATGAAGACAATTAAATTGGGAAAGAAAAGTCAGAGCAAATGTTGCTATAATAACTGGATATCCATATACAAAATGTGAACTTTGACCTCTGCTTCACACCAAACACAAAAATTAATTTGAAATGCATTGCATGCTTACCATGAAAATTAAATAATAAAGCTTTTACAACAAAAGGTAGGAAATATCTTTAACATTTGGAGGTATATAAATGTTTCTTAGACAAGTCTTCCCAATAAAAAGTAGGTAAGATTTCAACAGACCCACCATTAAAGCAGTTTTATGAAAGGTTAGTAAATACACCTGCATTCTCATTAGAGAATTAAAACCCCAATGAGATGCCATTTTATGTCCATCAAGATGATAGAAGTTAAAGAGACTAAAAATTCCAAATGTTGACAAGGATGTGGAACAACTGAAACTCTTCTACAGCGTTGGTGAGAATATAAACTAGTATATCGAGTGGTGTGCAGGAGCTAGCTCGCACTGGCCCATGAGAACCTATCATGCACAACTCTTGCCATTTAGCCTTCAATGACTTCACCCTGGTAGCTTGAAGTTGGCCATGGTAGGCGTATTCACACCATGGAATTGACAGTTTTGTGCTCCTTGTTATGGGTGATCTTCTCCTCCTTTCCCCCTCCCCCTCTACCTCCTCCTATTCCTCCTTCTTTTTCTTCTTTTTCCTCTTCTCTTCTCTTTCTCCTCCTCCTCTCCCTCTTTTGCTTCCTTCTCTTCCTCTTTCATTTTTCTTCTTTTTTGGAGAGCCAGTTGATAAAGCGCACTACCGGGTACAGTTATTTGGGGATAATTTATGGCAGTTTCTTATAAAACTAAATGTATAACTCCTCTCTGACCTAGCAATTCCACACAAAAAAAGATTTCTACAGGAAATGTTCATAATAGCATTATTCATAATAGTCAAAACCTATGAACAGCCCAGATGTCCCTTACTAAGAGAATGGCTAAACAAACTAGAGTACAGTCATTCATGGAACAGTTCTCAACAAACGAACGAATAAACACTAACATGAATGAATCCCCACATTATGCTGAGTGCAAAAAGCCTTCTACAACAGTATATACTGTGTGGTTGCATTTATATAAAGTTACAGAACAGGCAAGACTAATCTAAGGTTTACACAAAACAGTAGTTGCCTCTGGGGGTGGGGAATGGAAGTGGGGACTGATGAGAAAGGAGCATGAGGGTAGTTTTTAGGTAATGATAATGTTCTATAATTTAATCAGGATTTGGGTGAAACAACTACAAACATTTGCCCATACTCAATGAATATATCCTTAATATTTGAGCATTTCACTCTCTGAATATTACCTGAAAAGAAAAAAAATGTAAACAAATAATGGATTCTAGTTGACGATTTACTTGCTGAAATGTTTAGGGGAAGTGTACTCATGTCTATGACTTACTTAGAAATTCATCATAAAAATAAGACAGGTCAGTGAATGGATAGGACAATGGATAGATACATGATGAAGCAAATATAATGAAATGTTAATGGGAGAATCTAAGATGTGGGTATGAGTGTTCAGCATAAAATTCTTTAATGGTTCTATATATTTGAAAATTTTCATAATAAAATGTTGGAGAAAGTTGACAGCTCTTATTTACACAGTGCTTACCACCACCAGGTGCTATGCTAAAAGCTTTATAGGCATGATCTAATTTAATCCTTACAACCATCTGACGAATTAGATGCTGTTATCACTTCCATTTTACAAGTAATTAATCTAAGGCTTAAAGAAATAAAGTTATTTGCCCACGGTCATACAGAAAATAAATGAAGGATGACCTTGGTTTCATCTTAACTATACATCATATGAATTTCCTCTCTGTGTGGAAGAAACAGAAAGAGAAGAAAAAAAAAAAACAGAACAAAACATCAAAAAGGAAAGCAATTTCAATCAGTAATAAACAAGAGATAGAAATATTTGGTCACTTTTAAGTGACCAAAATATTTTTGCCACTTTTTTTTTAAAGATTTTATTTATTTATTTGACACAGAGAGAGAGAGATCACAAGGAGGCAGAGAGGCAGGCAGAGAGAGAGAGGAGGAAGCAGGCTCCCTGCTGAGCAGAGAGCCCGATGCGGGCCTAGATCCCAGGACGCTGAGATCATGACCTGAGCCGAAAGCAGAGGCTTTAACCCACTGAGCCACCCAGGAGCCCATTTCTGCCACTTTTTAAGACTAAACTACAAGTAGGACTGGCTACATAATTTGTGGCGCTTAGTGCAAAATAAACACTCCTTGTTCCAAAATAAAGTACTCCTTGCTCGAAAATCATTAAGAACTCCAAGAAGGTAAGAGCAGAGCACTGAAGCAAGCACAGGGACTCTTCTGGGACCCCATCCGGTGTGACCACAGGAGCCACGTGCCCAAGCCCTGGGTACTGAGTCCGAGAACAAAAAGGGTTTGATGTGATTAGGATGACTATAAATTCCTCAGCACATCAAACAACGCTTCCTGTGATTACATTTCTCCAATCTCCCCCTCCTGGAGGGTTTTTATACCCAAAAGGCAGAAAAGGCAAGTTCAAACCTCGTTTGTCGTGGAGTCTGAATACTGACGCTAGAGTAAGGCTCCACAAAAGACTGTTCTGTGTTCTTGCCAAAATGGAGACACATTTGTCATCAAAGGTACTGATCTTCCTCTCAAATTGGCCATCACAGATGCAGCTGGGAAAATGCTGATGGATCATCCTCCAGAAGTAAACAGGTTTCAAAGAGGCAGGCTTTGTCACTAGTGGAATGACTTGGTTATCCATCACTCCCGACCAGCTCCGAAACCGACTGGGCCGTCCGAGAATGTCTCCTCCATTTACAGAGCTGCCTTTTACCCTCAGGATTTCTAACCAAAGAGCTGATTTGTACTTTAGAAAATGGAGACTATGGCACCGAGGGAAAGTACTTAAAAAATAAAGCTCCCATCCATCTCCGGGCCCTGACAATACAGCAGCAGCTTCGCGGCTTCCTGCCTGCGCTGTCGCTGTCATCAGTAATTCTGCGACAGACATAAAACACAGTAGTTTGGCTATGGATAATAGGCTGTTCATCCACTGAACAGACTTCTATATTTTTTTCGTGTACTGTACAAAATGCTTCATTTCGACTAGAATCAAAATGACAAATCCTTTTACATCAGAGTTTTGCTGGCTGCCTTGGGAAACTGAAAAATAGTGTCACTGGAGAATCATTGGGGGATTTTAAGACGGTCCAGCTTGGTGGGGGGTTGGGGGGAGCGGGACACACAACTGGCCTCCCTTCTCATTCTGCACCAGACGCTGCAAGGGTTATTCAAATGAGAATGATCACCCCGTGAGCTTTGATGACTTTACATTCAAAAATGACTCCTCGAGTTAGTAAATGTAAGATTACCTATTAAAGAGAGGCCACCAGAAGATGCAGCATAACAATGGGCTGTTTGGAGGACTGCCAGAAGGCCCTTAATTTTAAAAGGGAGTAACCACTTAAACTGGCAATGGGGGAAATACGGTGATTCCCTAGCAATTTCCGAGGCTGCTGCCTCGTTAAAGGCTACAAAAACCACTTTGCAGAATGCTGAGAGCCACATGCTTCCACCGTGACCGAGAGGTTCAGCTGCCTTCCTTTTGGAATGTGAAAAATATTATGCATTTTTAGAAAAAAGAGATTCACCTCTCCTTTGCAGGCTTTGCCTTCAACACGTCTAGAAATATGTCAAGAAATTCCACCTCGCAGGGATGGCTAGGCTGACCTGTTTGGATCACAGTCTCTTAGGTCTTAGTAGGAGCCAAGAACAACGATAGGTAAAATCAGCAGGGGTTTTTAATTTGGAGAATCCACCAGCATTAGGGCAACTGCGTCCAGTGAAGCAAATCACTAGAAGGAAGACTGGGACGGAGCTCCTGCCAAGCGTGTTTACAGCACAGGTCGTCGCACACCAGCCGTGGAGCGCACTGTCAGGAGCTGGCTGGGGACACATGGCTGTGTTTATAAGGCCTGTTGGGCCGACGGGGTCCGGGGAACTGAGGAGGCCACAAGATGGCGGCTGCCCTACTGTCTCACCGCCCCGCCCCCCTCTAATCAGCTTCCACTCTCAAAAGACCCCCAAAGCCAGAGCTTCGGCGGGAAACCAAGGGCTGAACTCCATCCAATCTCCTACCAATTATGGTCATGTTCCCCCGTTCCGCCCACAGCCCATAAAAACCCGTGCGCATCCTCACCAGGTGCGACTTCCCCGACTCCCTTCTCCCGAGTCGCTGAACCTCGCCCGAGGGCATCTCTATTAAAAACTCCCCTCGTGCCTATTCGTCTGGTGCTTTGTTTAATCCGCCGTTACTGGGAGGGCTACCGGGAAACCTTACAAGGCCGACTACCTCCAGAGCAAAGCCAAGCTCTCCCCCACAGAAAGTGAACAAATGGATAATTGACCAGGACTGGAGATGCAGTAGATAAAAGGTCTGACTACACATAAGCCAACTGTCCACTACTCTTGTTTTCGGTTAGTCAGTGATGTCATTTTTTTAATTAACTTATATTACCATTGTCAATTAATCTGAGCTGGAAGTAAGTGAGAACAGCATCATTTTAATAATATGGGGAAAGATCTATTTTTTAAATAAATAGGTTGACCTGAAAGCCATATTTCTAAGATTTTAAACATATCACCGTATGCACCTTCCAGTTATTCTCCAAAGTGCTAAATGGGAGGGAGCTCTGAGATCAACTCAAACAGGATTGAATCCTGCCCTTGTCGCTTAGCAGTTACTTGGGAGATTCAGAGCAGGCAAGCACTTAAAAGCTCCGAACCTGGGTTTCCCTCTTGTGTGAAGTGGGAGGGACTGATACTACCTCACCGGCGTGTTGTGAAGATTAAATAAGATAATGTATGTAAGATACCCGGCGCAGGCCTCACACATAGAAGGTGTTGAACACACATCTGGCTCCTTCTCACCCCTCCTTCCCTTGCCCTCACCAAGTTGTGGCAAGGCAGTTGAGCCGCCTGCGTTTGCAGGCTAATGAGTGCCTGAAGGCAGCTTGAGAGCAATTTTAACAGTCTCAAGTTACTCTACTTGTTAGTAGTTACAGTGAATAATACATACAACTTGTTCATCAGCCAGACAGTTCTTGCATTGGAAAATCACATTAGCAGCTTTGCATAACAAAAGGTTTAATAGGAGCCTCGAAATAAATAAAAATAAATAAATAAATGTTGTTCACCCGGCTCAAAATTCTGTCATACTTTTGCCTTTCCAGTGAGTCCCACGGAAGGGCCTACAACTGCCTTTCACCCACATTCAATCCATATTTCTCTCTGACTGATATTAGTAAGTTTGCAGGGCTCTCCCTCAGAAATCGTGACGTGCTCAGGCCCTGAGGCCAGACTGCCTGGGCTGGAAGCTCAGCTCCTGCACCCGCTATCTTCCAACAGAATGTGGTCATCATTTTCTTCAGAAAGTCAAGTTCTCCATCTGATGCTCTACAGATCACTAATAGGATCGAAGTAGGAAGTGGGAGAAGGGAAGTGAAACTGAAGATCTATATCTTCATCAGCCATCACACATCACTCTGCTTTCTAAAATAGTGGCTGAAAAATTAACAGGACAGGAAACAACAAGTGTTGGAGAGGACGTGGAGAAAGGGGAACCCTCTTACACTGTTGGTGGGAATGCAAGTTGGTGCAGCCACTTTGGAAAACGGTGTGGAGATTCCTAAAAAAATTAAAAATAGGCTTATCTTCAGACTCTATAACTGCACTACTGGGTATTTACCCCAAAGATACAGATGTAGTGATTAGAATGGCCATATGTACCCCAACATTCATAGCAGCAATGTCCACAATTGCCAAACTGTGGAAAGAGCCAAGATGCCCTTCAACAGATGAATGGATAAAGAAAATATGGTCCATAAATACAATGGAATATTACTCAGCCATCAGAAAGGATGACTACCCAACTTTTGTATCAACATGGATGAGACTGGAGGAGATTATGCTGAGTGAAATAAGTCAAGCTGAGAAAGTCAATTATCATATGGTTTCACTTACTTTTGGAGCATAAGGAACAACATAGAGGACATTAGGAGAGGGAAAGGAAAAGTGAATTAGGGTAAATCGGAGGGGGAGATGAAGCATGAGAGACTGTGGACTCTGAGAAATGAACTGAAGGTTTTGGAGGGGAAGGGGGTGGTGGGATGGGTGAGTCTGGTGGTGGGTATTAAGGAGGGCACTTATCGCATGGTGCACTGGGTGTGCTGCATAAACAACGAATATTGGCACACTGAAAAAAATAAAATTAAATTAAGATGTTAAAAAAATAAAATAAAATATTGGCTGAGTGTGACTCCTCTGTGTGCAGTGCTATTCTAGGAACTCAAGATATAAGGGGTATTCAAAACAAAGGCCTTGCCCTCACAGAGCTTGCACTCTAGTGAGGGAGGCAATAAACAAGAAACCAAGTAAATAAACTGCATGCCAGAGGGGAATGATGCTATCCAGAAAAATCCGGCAGAGCAAAGGAGATGACTATCATGACAGGGTACTGATTTGATACAAGGTGGTCAGGAAAGGCCTCAATAATAAGCTGACATCTGTACAGAAACCTTAAGGAGATGAGAGGTGGAACTATGTGGGTATGTTCGGGAAGAGTGTTCAAGGCAGAGAAGAGCAAGTTCAAAAACGGAAGTTGGCAACAAAAGAGCCAGGGTCCTGGGGTATAGAGAACAAGGGGCAGAGCAGTAGGTGACATACTGTTTTGAGTCATGCTGTAGTATTTATTACTTTGAGTTAAAATCAGGCCAAAGTGAAAACAGGAACAAGATAATACTATAATAATTTTTCTAACTTAGTATGAAAATTAACTTTTGACAAGAAAAACACTATCAGTGGGTTTAGTTAGAACTCAATAGTGCATCACCCTCTCTACTAGAAAAACAGATAAATCGGTGCCCTTCTGAGAGTAGTTACATGAGAGAAAGTAATAAGGTCTTTAACATGAGAATGATAATTCTAAATAGTTAAGTAATTACTGAGGTATTTGGAGTATGGGAAAGTGAGTGCTTTTGTCATTTGGTCAATGGGGTATTACAAATTAGTTTGTCTGTCAAAATTATCCCTTCTAATGGATGCACCTGACTAAATGCACGTCCATCCAAACGTGCACCTGGAGGACATTGAGCAGAAAGCTGCTGTGCAGCCAGGGCTTCTGCCGTCGGTTCCAATAAGCCCAGATGCGTCTCTGAGTGAACGTTCAGATACTGGGGAGATCACATAGTCAAAAAGCATGGGGATCACTGTTCCTGGAATCCATGTTCTCCCAGGAGACTCAAATGAACGCCAGTGTGGGTACACCACGAATCACAACCGTACCACAAGCCTGCGCTCACCCGCCTTTGCACGGTGCCACACTTTGCAGAGAAAACCCTGTGCCCACAGGACAGGGCCAGGGAGAGGAGGAGGGGCCCAAGGGCACTGACAGAGCAACAGGTAGCCATAGTCACAGCCAAATTCTGTGTACAACCACCTCAGTTGTGTGGAACCTGAACTTGACGCCGGGAACGTGTCCACTGCTGATCAGGCATTACCCCAGGCCAGGTCCTCTCATCGGAGTATAGACGGATGCCCAAGGATCTCCCACCTTAAAAACAAGCAACAAATCTTCCTTATATGGTTTCCTATCACAATTAAAATAAAACCCAAATTCCTTTCCATAGACTTGGAAGCCCGCTTGACCTGAACCTGGACCCTTCCTAGCTTTTCCCTCAAGTACTCCATTCCAGCAGCCTCAGGCTCTTCCAGAAGGAAATCAAGAACATTCCTTCCTCAGGGCCTTGCAAGACGTGTTCCAACAGCTAGCAAAGCTTCCAACAAACATCCACAGGGCTCGTTCCCTTGTTCCATTCCCATCTCTGCTCAAGTGTCTCCTCTTCAGAGAGACCGTACTAGCCTGACCACCATGATAGCCCTGCCCCCCCCCGGGACTCCATCACTCCCCTCTATCACTTGCTCTTCATGACACTGGCCCAAGATATTATCACATACTTGTTTAGTGTCTATCCCGCCCCTAGAACATGCCTAGATGTTGGTTCTATAGCATCCTTAGGATCTAAAACATCAGGCACACATTAGGTGTTCAAGAAGTATCTGCTGAGTGAATAACTGAATGAATAAATGAATATATTTAAATCCTTGATATATACTAAAGTAGCTATACTGGCTTTCTGTGTGTGTTTTATTTATGATAGTGACTATGGGTCTGTGTTCATTCTCCAGGCATACACTTCATTATTGACTGATACATTTTTCAAACTAAAGGAGAAAAAAGATGATATAGATATTAGTGCACAGAACAATGCACTGGAGGAAAGAGAAGGAAATAGAGCAGAACCAACTCCCCCAGGAACATGGCAAAGATAGATAATCCTAAACAGCAGAATAAATGAGCAATCCAGGAGTATCACAAAGAGGGACCAGACGGATAAAAACCATGGTTGCAAAAACATCTTCCAAGTTGTGTAAATAATAATGTAGCAAGAGGAAGTGCTCAATGGATGATAGATAAGCAGGTTAATGATAGTGTAATATAGGAATTACTTGGTCAATCATCATAATCTGCATAGCCTAGAACAAAAATCCAAGTAACTTTTTTCACAAGGAATATTACACTACAAATACAATTTTTATGGGGAGCCTGGGTGGCTCAGTTGTTAAGCACCTGCCTTCAGCTCAGGTCATGATCCCAGGGCTCTGGGATCAAGCCCAGCATGGGCTCCCTGCTCAGCGGGAAGCCTGCTTCTCCCTCTCCCACTCCCTGCTTGTGTTCCCTCTCTCTCTCTCTCTCTCTCTGTTGCTCTCTGTCAAATAAATAAATAAAATCTTTAAAAAAAATACAATTTTTATGACCAATGACTAAATATTCTTAACATCACTGATTTTTTTTCCAGAGGACCCCACAGTCCATTCTAGGTGACGACTTTTATTTATTCAATCATGAGCGATTACAGGGTCATGAACTTAAATGCTCACAGGAGTTGGGCTGCCAATGTAAATGAGGGAAGTGTGGTGGGACAGCCTGGCGATGGCCGGCCATGTGCCTCCTGCCGGGAGAGCAGCTACTCTGCTCCAGTAGAGATGAGCACCCGTGCTGCTGGGAGACCTGAGTTTTCTGGTAAGATTTCTTGATTTTTATTGTTGGCAACAAATTCAAGTATTTGATGACAGCCATGCAAACAAGACATATTTGCAGCCACCACCAGCCGTCAGTTTGTGATCTCCGACAAATTATTCTAATCTGAATAACAATTGGAAGGACAGGAACAATATATCTACTTTCCAGCCATCTGACCAAATTCCATTAAAATGTCTGCTGTCAACAAAAACCCAGGTCTTTGTTAGTTATAAATGAGGGAAATTTTGAGGGAAATCTGAGATTCTCACATGAGAAAGCAGGTAAGGGATTCATAAATGAGACAGTAATGATAAGATGATTTCATTTTTATCCGCAGACTCTTAAGGTCTCAATCACATTTGAATGGCTGATAATTCAGTTATCAGGTATTCATTAAATAATCACAAGATTCCGATCAATATATGAAGTGCTTAAAAAGCACTTTTTAGCTGGCCTACTTACTACCTAACCTGTTAGTTTGACTAAGAAACAAACCTACAACTAACATATAAAACATGTAAGTATTTGTGGTTTCACTATTTGCAAGTAACCCCTAAAGGACCATGACGTGCAGAGATCCATCAGCTCCTTGACAGTGAACCTGGTGAATGAACTCAGCAATGGCTTAGCATGTGCATCTCACTGCAGTTTTACTGTTCTCTATACATCATCACCAGACACAAAAATTTTTACTAAGCATCCAAAAGAAGTTCATTTAATTTTTCAGTCATGCTTTACTGTACTCTGTGATCAAATTTAAATGTCACTCCATTAACAGTATACCGGGAGATTCAGGGGTACCTGGGTGGCTCAGTGGGTTAAGCCTCTGCCTTTGGCTCTGGTCGTGATCTCAGGGCCCTGGGATCAAGCCCTGCATTGGGCTCTTTGCCCCCAGGGAGCCTGCTTCCTCCTCTCTCTGCCTGCCTCTCAGCCTACTTGTGATCTCTCTCTCTGTCTCTCTCTCTGTCAAATGAATAAATAAAATCTTTAAAAAAAAAAAACAGTATACTGGGAGATTCATACAAATATTGGTGTTTTCCCCATTGATGCCAAGATGTACCTCCCCTGTTTACAGCCATGAAAGCAGCCCTTACCTTCATAATGACCCCCAGTGCTGGGAGGCTTCCCTGCCCTCCACGTTCTCAGTCTCCACATGGCTTCACCATCTTAGTGTGCATTTGGGTCCTGGCTTCTGCTCCCTGCTCAATCTATTCCCTCACCCTCAAGCCTGGCAAAATGCAGCCATACCTTCCTTGACTTCCTAACTCAGCCTGCAGGCCTGATGTGAGGCTGCATCAGTTCAGGTCCAGTCACAGATAAGAGACACTACTACAGCTGGCTTAAGCACAAATGTGTGTGTGTGTGTGTGTGTGTGTAGTATATGTATATGATATAAATATATATGTATATATAAATATATATATTTTACTGCCAGGTATTAGGTTCTTAGCAAATTCAGTAGGAGCAAGGGAGAGATAGGCTAAATCAAGTTTCCAAGAACAGCTCCCATAATCAGACAGCCTCTTTGTGATCTAAAATGCTCTGTTGCCCATGCTGAAACACAGCCCATCAGAGACCTGCTGATGGGACCAAACCTCCTCCACCAGCATGGGAGAGCCAGACGGCTGCAGAAGCCAGTGTCATCAGGAAGGCGGGACCAATGTCATCAGGAAGGTGAGACCTCACACCTTTGCCTCTTGCTCCCTTGTCTACACCAAGTCACTTACCTGTGATCCCAGAGGAGGAATCCAGATCATACCTGGAAGAGAATCTTCAAAGGTTTTAACCTTCTGGCCTCTCCTATAGTGGAGAGCATACCAGAAGGAGCATACCAGATAGACGCTCAAAATAGCAGCCCACAGTAAACACCACAGATTACCTGCCAAGGATTATACTTCTGTGGTTCTTGTTACAGATACTGTTTGTTTTTGTTTTTTGAGTTTTGTTTTTTGTTTTTTTGGTTTTTTTGGCGGGGAGGGCGGGGGCGGTTGGATGAGAACCTTTATATCTCTGAAGAGAAAATCAGGGTAATCCCCAGTAGAAAAAAAGTTACAGTGAATGTCTGGTATTGCAAATGTAATGGACATTTATAGGTAAAAAGGGAAGGTGTAGGGATCACTTGAAGATTATCCTAGTAGCTTCCCTTGATCATATTCCCTGAGATGGGATATAGAAAAACCTTTATATCTAAGGGCCAAAGACTTGGAGGTCCCAGATTGCCTGGAAAAAGAGGGGAACTCTGGGTTCATAAACCCAGTTTCTGCTAGTTTCTGCTAAAACTCTGATGTCAGCACTCACCATCCTGCCCACAGCAGGAGACACCATTCACTAATTCCCCTGGCCTTTACATGAGACAGAGATCAGTGCTGATGTCCCATAACCTGGAAAAATAGCTCTACCCTCACTAGGGCATAGCACTCAGGTGCACACTAAGCTGAGGGAAAAGTAAAGTGAACAGTCCTATTTAAGTGGCAAAATTCACATAACCATGCTTATTGAGACCATCGTATCAACTCTGTATCTGGTTCCACTGCTGCCCTAAAATCTTCCCAGTATATTTCCAATAACAAATATTGGAGAACTCTTTTGGAATGCTTTCCATTCACCTTAAAACTCTGTTCCCACTTCTGCCCCATTCCACTCTTAATGTAGTCTTTCTTATATGAACTATTTCAACTTTTGTCCTCTCCCCCGTCTCCTCTGTGTAAGTTTCCTCTACCTTACAAGCTTGTGCAGGTCTCTCTCCCCTTCTAGCTCTCCTAGAGTACGGGTCAAGGCCTGTTTTTATAAGCAAACCTTTACTGGAATCCAGCCATGCCCATTCTTTTATCTATTGTGTATGCCTCCTCTCATCCTATGATGACAGAGCTAGTAACAGTACCTGACTCACAAAGCCTACAATACTTACTATCTAGCCCTGTACAGAAAAGTTTGCTGACCTCTGTTCTGGGGGATCTATCCCTTTCTACCTTCTGAAAATTCCTCTTATCAATATCTCCTTTCTCTCTGTTATCTTCAATCTCTCCATGTCCATGGTTTCCTTCCCTTCAGCCTGTCACATTGACGCCGTCATTCAATTGCTCTTTTGCTCCTCGACAAGCCCCATCTAAACACCGACTTAGTATCAGGAATGAGGAATACACATATTAATAAGACACAATCCCTGTCTTCAAACCACTTATGTATGGCCTAATGAGGGAAAGAAAATATGTAAGCAGCCAAGTTTCCCCGAGTATTTCGGAAGGCAAGAAGAAAGTCCAAGCAACACTCATTTCCACCTAGGGATTTCAGGGGACTCAAAGATGTCGAAGAAGTCCAGAGGAACATATAAAGAGCAAATAGTTCATAAAGGTGGTGACCTCTCTTCACAAATCTTCAACATCCTAAAAAAGACATCTTCCCTCACCATCCTTTGTCCTCTATCCACCATCCCACACTCTCCTCTTCCCTCTTTGGCTGCCACCCCTGACCAGCAACCGACTCTGTAATTCCTTGCTGCCTGGGTCCCCCAGCACCACTCCACTGAAGCTGCTCCCTCCAAGGTTACCAGAGCCCTTGGCTCGTCTTTCTTCTCCCTCCCCTCAGTTCTCATCTTACTTGCCCTCTGTGCAGTATCTGACTGGTGCTCACTCTCAACCTCATTCTCCTGCCTGAAAGCCTCCATGGCTCCACCTGAATTTCAGATCCTTCAGACTATCACCCAGAGCTTTTCACAATCTATATGTGCCTTGTTGCCGCCAGGACACTTCTCAGATCCACAGGTATTCGCCACTGTGTTGTAGCTCCTTGCCTCTTCCTGCTTTGCTCTTTGTCTAGAGTGATCTTCACTACCTTTCCCTGTCTCCCAAACTCCTGCTTCTTCTTTAAAATCTAATTCAAATGCCATTTCCACTGTGAATGTATCCCAGCTTGAGCGGGTTGGCTCCTCCTTCCCCCTTCCTCTTTACTCTCAGAGCACTTGGTACATCGCTCCCTTGAGGGTTCAGGGCTCCAACTACTTGCTTATAGGTATGACTCCCTCATTTTACTATGTGCAGGAATCATGGCTCATACCTTTTTAAATCCCAAGTACTTGGACTAAATCCACATGAAGCTATACTAAATAAATGATTTAAGAGTAGCAGCCAGGCCTGGCAGTTCCAACAGAAAAAAAAAAAATCCAAATTCCTAAATATATCCAGACAAGTTATTTCTCAGGCACACATCTTTTAAAATTCAATAAACTTTCAGAATATGCAAATGACAATAAAGCTTCCCTTCAGCACATTAGAGTGACAGTTATAAGATAATGACATAAAACTGCTCCCTAAGGAACCATCACCAGATAGCATCAGTTACTCAGGCTTGTCACGAGGAGGGGCACCACCTAAGTCTTATTTTTTTTTTCAGCTTTAATAACAAAGATGGCACAGTTATCAGCGTATTTTCATCATCATCTCTGTCTTTAGAAGTATGGGCAGAGAAGTATTTATTATGAATGAATGTTCGGCGTGTGACAACAGAAGACAAATGGGTTTTAGGCAGATAGGTATAAGAGACGGATTTATGGTCCAGGGGGCTCCACCTTCTCTGAGATTGCAGTGCGGATGCTCCATCCTTGAGTTTTCCCCCATGTGAGCGGCAGCCCTAGCGTAGCTCGGGAATACAGAATGAGCCACTTGCTCAGGTCCCACTCAGTTCCACTCAGTCTGTCCAGATGCTGGGACCCAACAGAGCTTTCAGAGGCAACAAGGACCCTAAGGCAGGAGGAAGAAAGCACTTCCACACAATTAACATTCTCAGAGTGCCCACAGGCATACCACAGGGTAGGGAAGTTAGGGAAGTGTACATGTCATTCTGCACGCTTCCAGGGACAGCTCTGGGTCAGATTAAGGCCCAAGTAAAGCCCATTGCCAATTCTGTGGGGGCAGAAAAGCATTCATCATCTCCAGGAAAAAAATCTTCCACTTTCTGGCTCCTGCATGTATTCGGCTAGTCAAGTGTCAGCACACAGCCTGGAACTCATATGCTTTGTAGCTTTCACTGTGACAGCCGCATTTTCGAGCCGATAGTTGCAGGAAAGACAACATTTGTAATTGTCTTGTTGGCTAAGGGTAAAACAAATACACATTTAGATCACAACAGATAAATGCTTCCTCTGAATTAATCACACATGGGAGGCCAGATATGCACTTCTACCGGGGAAACTGAATCTCGTGGTGGCAAACCCACCCGTAAAGAAAACAAAACCCCTTAAAATAGAGGAAAATTTTAAAATATTCACAGTATCCTTGAAAACAGATAAGGCTGAGAATGCCTGAAGGTGAATGACAGCCTCAGGGGATGAGCTTTCCAGGGAATTCTTTCCACCCCAGATAGTAAGGTCACACTGATTATACACTCCATGCAATTCATTTTAACATGTATTCCGGGTGGCTCTGTCAATTAAGTGTATGACTCTTGATTTCAGCTCAGTGATGATCTCAGAGTTGTGAGATGGAGCCCCACATCAGGCTCCACACTAAGTGGGGAGTCTGCTTGAGATTCTCTCTCCCCTATCCCTCTGCCCCACCCCCCTCATGTGCTCTCTCTCAAAATAAATAAATAAATAAAATCTATTCTGCAGGCCCACTGTGTGCTTGGCACAGAAGGCCATAAAACCCACTTCCATAGCCTACTGGCAGGAGTGAAAAGCAGCATAAGTCCTCTTGGTGGAAGCCCTTCACTATAGAGGCCATAAGTAAATTTCTCCTCCTTTCTTCTAACACATGAATATGGAAGGTACGCTATTGTTCTGTACAGAGCAGCACTTGGTAAGTTAGATTATGTTTGATGGGGAACAGGTAGGGAGGGAGAAAACAGATTTTGTAAAAAGCACATTCTGCATGCAGCATTACTATATAACACCAGTGGAAGGTAAGCACAGCGATCCATAATTAAACAAACTCACTGATACCTAGACAAGCATATAGAGGGAGCCCAAAAGAATGTAGAGAGTCCTTTACTTGAAGTTGGAGTCATATTGTTTAACAACATTGAGTTTTCCCAGAGTAAACAGGAAGGAGGCCTTTTATATTGACACCTTTGGGAAGCGCTGCCTAAGACAAATCCACAAGCAAATATCCCCTCTTCTGTGGGTCCTCTCCCCTTCCTTTGCTCTCCTTCCTTTCCCTTCCCTTTCCTTCTCTTCTCTCCTGGGTCCAGTTCCCAGGAAACAGATTCTGAGATGGAGAGCCCTATGCAGGGATTTTCCTGGCAGTGGGCTGGGAACCACAGCTGTTAAGGATGTGGGAACTGGGCAGAACTGAGCAGAAGGAGAAGTGGAACTCAGTTGCAACCAAGGCCTCTGCTGACCCCGCTGGGAAGTAGAAGGCTGGGATGGCCCTTCAGAGACTCTGCAGTGGGTCTTGGTAGTGCCACCTTGAGTAGCTGGGGTTGTAACCTTGGACTAGGCACCTTCCTACAACAAAGGGCAATCTCTGGGAGAGGACTCAACTATAAGCCATCAGCAGCCAATACACTCCTGGCAGCTAGGAAATGAGGGGAGATCCAGGGGGCTCACCCCAGCTCCACCTCCCTTCTCTTGTCTGCCCATGGCCCTGCGTCCTCACACCCCCTTGTTCCCCTTTCCCCAGGGTCCTACCTCTTTATTTTCCTTGGTTTATGGGATAAGCTTGTAATAATCCCATTCCATCCAGCTCCACTAGGATGGGGTGAGAATCTGCAGACAATCACCTTTCACACTGACAATATCTAGCTTCTCTTAGCACATCTGCAGTAGGTTTTCAAGGAAAAAAATTCCCTACTACCAAACAGGTACTATATGTTACCCCAGCCTTAGTGTATGCCATGGCCCCTGTAGGAGTTATTAATCTGAAGTCTCCACCTCTTCCTCTACCTTAAGACGCCTACATGTTCTCTTTGGGTGCCATAGTCATGGTGAAAAGAAAAGGTTAACACAGTAAGTATCTTCAGTCAACTGAAGTAACAATTATAATAGCCCCTATATATTAACCACTACTACTAGCTCCTTCAAATACATGTGTCATTTAATATTTACAACAATCAACCAGGATTAATATATTATACACATTTGCAAGTAAGGAACTGAGACCTAAAGAGGCTATTAACTTGCCTGAGATCACAGAGCAGGAAGTGCTAAAGGTCAGATGTGGTAGAGATAGCCAACTCCCCACTAAAATCCATATTTTTCTCATCCATGATGATGGATGTTGAGTCTTTTTGAGAAAGCTTCCCAGCCAGGGGCCACATGTTCCTGCCCTCCTTGTTCCTAGGTAAGGTCATGTGGCTAGTTCTAGTTAAATGATGTCAACACAAGTGACGTATGTTGTTTGTGCCTTCCTCTGCTCTCTTCCCTGTCTGCCCAGCATCTGCGGTGGGCTCTGAGGCCCCAGTGGAAAGCAGAGTCATGAGCTAGTAGGTGCCCAGACTTCTGAATCACCAGGTAAAGGAAGGCCATCCATCAATCATGGATACCACATTAGACTATTATGAATAATAACTACAGTTCTGTTGTACAAAGCCAACGAAGTTTAGGGGCCTACTTACTATAACAGTTAGCATTACCCTAATTAGTACATAGGATGAAAGCCAGACTTCCCTTCATATATTCATTTATTCATTCAACTAAATGAATGTAAAGTTTAAGGAACTTCCCCTAGCTATTTTTCCCCTAGTATATTTTTAGTATATACCTAAAAACTGGGGATGTGAAGATGTACGTAACATAGTCTCTTCTTTCTAGGGGTTCATGGTGTAGTGAAGAAGAGAGATGATTCACAACACTATGGAAATAGTGAGGGGGGAATGACTGGTTCTGCCTGCCTCAGTGACAGAGTTTTCCCCCTGTGTAGGCACTGAAATTTTCATGACAGTCTTATTCTTATTTATCTTTTCTAAATTTATTACATTAATACAAATCTTCCCAAGTGGGTATTCTGATAAACATAGAGACCTGTTTTAGAAAAAAAAAAAATCCCTGAAATCAATTTTGGGGAAGGAGGTGGCTACAATTTAAAGTCAGATAATATATTTAGCAATTACTAGTAACTGTCCTAAAAATAATTTTTCAAGCACTGGCCACTTTTGTCCTCTGCCTTCAAAAACTATTTGGTAAAATGAATAGATTAAGAAATACAATAAATATAGGTGCAAGAAGAAGTGGGGTTTTTTTCTTTCTTCATCTCACATTAAATTATGCAGTCTTGTGAGAGGAAGAAAACCAAGCAGAACAAAAGAGATCAAAAAATGGGTATCTGTACATTTGTATATTCCTCACTCTCTCCACCATTAGACCATTACTGCAGACCCTAAAGCTAGCCCAGGAAATTTCCTTGCATATTCTAATTCTGTTTCCATTGGTAGGAAAAACCTTTTCTTGCCTTTCTATGCCTCGTCCATCTTTCCATCATTACCCATGCCTCCACATCTGCTCACAAACCACCCTCTCCATTCCCCAAGTTTTGAGCAACTCCACATTTACCATTTAGTAGCAATTAAGAATTTAATTTTCCCTAAGTATTTTGTTTACTCATCTGAAAATGTCTTGAAGACAGAAAACAGGACCTGATTTCTTTCTCCATGTGCCTAGAAATGGACCGAGCACTTACATAATCAAAAAAGAAATGTCTAACGAGCAACCAACAGACTCTTCCCAGATGATCTCCTGGGGCCTTGTGAGAGGAAGTCTTTTAAAGCCTTAATGGGTTATTGGCTTTAGCAAACTTTAAGCAACAGGCAACTCAACATGGTGCTGAGGAAAGAGCCAGAATTATGAACAAGTCAATTTAGCTCCACAGCTGTTTTAGCCCTCTGCAGCCTTGGGCATAGCACTTGCAAAGACATCTCTGAGCCTCAGTCTCCTGATCTTTAGAAAGGGAATAATAACACCTTCCTCTTAGAATAAAAACAGGTTACACAGAAGAAAACTCTTAAGTGATTTCCTTTTGTATTAAATTAGTGGGTAAAAGAATCCTGCCGCTCTTATTCCAAGTAACTCTAATAAGTATCTTAATATTGACTAAAGAGGGATTACATCTTAGAACAAAACAGCCCTCCCTTCTAAACCCATGCTTCTCCCAAAAGCAATTGACTAAATAAATGAAAGATGTGACGCAGTTAACTCCGTGCCCTTTGCTTTCATAACCTAATTCTGCAAACTGCTGAAAAGGCACTTCTGCTCTAATGGAACCAGGAGGGCAATGGCAAACTGTCTGGTCACAAACCCAAGCTTGAACAATATGGAGAGGTGTCTCCTGTCATCACGCTGCTCATTAATTGTCCCATATAAGGCAAGTCATGAGGGGAGAGAGGGCTCTTCCAAGATGCAGCAGGGAGGCTATCGAGTGAGGGGGGAGCCCAACAGTGGCCCAACAGTCGCTGTTCAGTCAACAAGCTCCAGGCCTTACTGGGGGCTCAGGTCTCCCACTGAGAGCTTTATTTTTCTGTCAGCTGCGACTCCCCTCCTCTCATTAATGCGTGTCCTGGGGTCTTCTTTTCAGAAGCTGAGGCAGCATCCTTCAAGACAGCTCTCCTAATTGGTAAAGGGGCGCTGGGAGGTACACACTCAAACAGAAGCAAATGTTTACCCAGTTCCTTTCCTCACGCCCCCATCCCAGCAATAGTCGCAAGCCCCTGGGGCACAGTTTCCTTCAATGTCGTCAATACAGGCAGCCTCCCTTGTCCATACCGGAGGCCTCCTTTGTCTCTCCCCACTGCATCCCTTTTTTGTACTGTCTCTAAGGCCTCTTCAGCACTGCAGACTACGGTAGTAGCAAAGGCTCCAAGGACAAACTGCCAGGCACTGAATCCTGGGTCTGTGTAAATTTAGGCAAGCCACTTCATCCTCTGCTTCCCAACCTGTGAAATAAAGGTGACGGTAGTTTCCATAAGGGTCATCGTGAGGATTCCGTGGAAGTCATTTCCAAGCATGGGCCCTACCACACAGTGAATGTCAGTATCAATTATCATCAACTGTCTTCTCTGATGACCCCTAGCCTTGTTCCTGTTTGTATCACTCCCACAAAACCACTCTTCTCAGGAAACAATTTCACATCCTTCTCCCAAACTGATTCAGCCATTAGGCTCTTCTTCCTATTCTGTTACTTTAAACATGACGCATCAGTTTGATGACACCAGAATACTGAGCACTTTTCCCATAGGTTAAGATTGTACTTGGGATTTCTGTGCAAAAATGCAGAGTTCTACAGGCCACCTAGAAAATTTACAATTTCCTCCCCATGTATTCTAACCTTGGTGTGATCTGAAAACATGAATTTGTATGAAAAGGAAGAAATTCTCACACTATTGATGATGGCAAAAAGGCTGCAATGTGATGTTTAGCCATAATAAATCACTTGCATCGTTTCCCCATCCACTTTCACAAATTTAAGAAAAAGAAGCTCTCATAAGTGTTCTCATCAGTGTTGCAGCTTTTAGTAAAAGAGAAATTTAAGAGGAAAAAAGTCTTTCCACTCAGCAACTTATTTTGCCACCCCCAATTATTCTCCATTATAATTAAAGTGATTATTGCTGGAGTTTCAGTTTCAAGATGGTCCGACCTCTCTCATTTTAAAAATCACCCTAATACTCAAGGACATAAAAATCAGAAATAGGAATTGAATCTCTGATCAGACTACAAGACAATTTTAATTCTGAACTAAATTATAAAATGGCAGAAAGCAATAGAGAAGTAAATGACATGCCAGAGAGAAGGAAGAATACATCTAAGTGCTCTTAAAGGAAGATAATGATGAGAAGCAAATTAAATATACCTACAGAATCCAGACAGGCTAGGAGCACAAGTTCCTCAGAAGGTGGGATAAAGCTATATGTGACTACTCCTCTTCCACTGCTGCAGGAGAAAATGAGGGTCCAGACTCAGAGACAAGAGGTAAAAGGGAAAGTGGAGGTGGAGGTTTGCAAACGAAAACAGGGAGATTAAGTGAAAGTCTGCAGGCTGAACAGAGACAACATCCAGAAAATTGAAGGAAACTTCTTTAGAAAAACTGAACCACCCCTATACAAAATACTATAGATTCTGACATTTGAAGGCCCCCAATGAAAAACCCATGTCATCGTAATTACCCCACAGTAAAGCCCATCAGTTGAAAAGTCCAATGAACAGACACAGAACTTCCAATCGGCTTTCTAAAGATTCAGTCATAAACATGAAAGGACAGGTACAGACTCCAGGCATTTGAGGAAAGTCTGCAATAATACGAAGTTTGACAAGCAAACAAATGACGAGAAAATTTTAAAAGACTCAGAAGAAGCAGATAGAATGTGAGAAGAAAATAAAAAAACTACAAAGGCACTCTATTCAATATTCTTACAGGTTCTGAAACTCTTCTCCCAGTGTGCCCAAAGGATATGACATACTCATGCCAAAGAGGTTTAAAAGCCCCTTCCTCTCCTCAAAGGGGGCATATCAGCGTCTCTACGGGGGGAGGAAGAGACTACAACCATGCAATGAAAGCATATTATAAAAATAAACATAAAATAGAAAATTCTTCTAGGTATTAAAAATATTGCTAAAAAAAATAAGAAACAGTAAAAGAACAGCAAGATTAGCTCAGGGAATTCACCTGGAAAGTAGGACAAAAAGATGGAAAATAGGACAAAAAACTTCAGAAGGTAGAGGTTCAATCCAGACAATAGGAGTACCTAAAAGAGAGAGCAGAGAAATCATTGATGAAGAAATTCTCAAAGAAACAATTCAAGGAAATTTGCGAGAACTGAAGGACATGAACTTCTTGCTTAAAAGACATAGAAAAATGAGTAAAAAGGAAACCCATACTGAAGATAGCATTGTAAAATTTGAGAATACCAGAGATAAAGAGATCTTGAAGGTTTCCAGCAAGGGAAAACTGGTCGAGGGCAAAGGATCAGAAATAAGAAAAGTATCTATCTTCTCAAAAGCAACATTACAAGTTAGAAGTCAATGTAGTAACAGCTTCCAAATTTCCAAAGAAAATAATTTGCAACCAAGGATTCTAGATTTAGCCAAACTATCAAGTGTCAAAGTAGAGTAAATATTTTCAAATATGTAAAATCTCAGAAAATTTACCTCCTATGGTTTTTCAGTAAGCCAAGGAGGACTAAGAAAAAAAAAAACTGAGAAAGAAAATGACATAAATCCTGGTCACAGGAGAGAGAAGCAAAGTGAAATAGGTAAAGGATGGCAATTCTGCAGCAGGTCCAGGGCAAAGACTCCAGGGTGGAACAGAGTGACTGAGGCTACCCAAGATGTCTTTTAAAAAAGAAAACAGGAGGGCGCCTGGGTGGCTCAGTGGGTTAAAGCCTCTGCTTTCGGCTCAGGTCATGATCTCAGGGTCCTGGGATCGAGGCCCGCATCAGGCTCTCTGCTCAGCAGGGAGCCTGCTTCCTCCTCTCTCTCTCTGCCTGCCTCTCTGCCTCCTTGTGATCTCTCTCCCACTGTGAAATAAATAAATAAAATCTTTAAAAAAAAAAAAAAAAAAGAAAACAGGATATGACAGATTGTTTGATAGGTTTGACTCTGAGAAAAAATTTAAGAATGACATTTTAGACGGCTGCTGGAGGGTATGGGAAGGGTTGGGCCAACGTTCTGAAGCCACTGAAGCAGATAAAAACAATGAATAAAGCAATCGTTAATTCCAGGAAAAATAAAAGGTTATAAAACAAATAGACAAAGGGGATTGGGAGTACACTTATCTTGTTGAGCACTAAGAAACATAGAGAATTATTGAATCATTATACTGTACACCTGGAGCTAATATAATACTACATGTTAATTATACTTCAATTTTTTTAAAAAAGAGAAAAAGGGGCGCCTGGATGGCTCAGTTAGTTAAGGATCGGATAATTGATCTCAGCTCCATTCTTGATCTTAGGGTCGCTAGTTCAGGCCTCACATTGGGCTCCATGCTGGCATGAAGCCTATTTAAAAAAAAAAAAGAAAGAAAAGAAAAGAAAAAGAAAGCAGGTTATAAAATAAATCAAATGTAATCATAGCCTATTTGGCTCAGTGAAAAATAATATTTACCTAAAAAAATAATAAAAAACACGAACCTGAAATTAACAAAAACTTATAAAATAGCAGTTGTGAAAGATATTAGAGGTGAGAAGATAGGGCATGAGACTGAAAATTCTGAAATTCATAAAATAGGAAGTCGTGGCACAGGAATGAATTGCAAGCAGTTAGCTGCCTCTGGAGAATGGCATTGAGGAAGGGCACAGATGACTGTTATTTTTTTATACATAAGCCTTTCACCATCATTTGACTTTTAAAACCACATGCATGTATTTGTGTGATAACTTTTTTAAAGCAAAAAAAAATGAATAAAATTACAATACAGTTAACCCTATGCCCTTTCTTTTCACGACTTAAATATTTCTAAAATACACTAGGGAAATTAAAAAAAAAACTTTTCCATTAATGGAACCAACCTATGTATTTGTACTAAACTTATTTTATTTAAAAGATTTGGTTCTAATGTATTAAATCTTCCCCCTTCATCCATCCTTATGGCCCACAAATTACCAAAATAACAAAGCTCTTTGTGGTCTCTTTTTCATATCATTATTACTCATAACTGTGTTTAAAAGTGACTCAGAACACGGGGAATGTCTTTCTGACAGGGTATCACAATAAACACATAGGAAACTTCCTCCCTCTTACTCCATTCCCCATTGCTAAAACATGAAAGAAATGCAGACATTTGTCCTGCACTATCTAGCATATAAGCCTAAGACTCCTAGCAGTGATATTTATGGTTTTTATCATGCTATCATTAATTAGGATTAGTTATAAACTCCAAGGACTGTAATAAATAAATACCAGGAGCTACCGATTGTCTGATGTCATGAAGAACAGGAAATTAGAAAGGATTCTCCCAGAACCTATCAGAAGGATAAAGCAAAAGCAATGGTTAAATCAGGGGTTCTGAACCTCTTTTCCCCCAGCATGCCTAAAGGATAGGACATACTCTCTTGTGATTCAGGCTCACTACTCTTCTCTCCTCTTCCACGAGGGAACATTATTAACACTTCTACTAGTGCAGGAAGAGTCATGGGTAGTTGGAAAAAATCCGACAGGTAATTCTAGCAGGCCCCTGTGTCCTGCTATCCCCACTCATGGGCATGTTTCCTCTTCTCTCTTTCTCTTCTCCACTTTGCTCCTTTCATCCAACAGAGACAACTAGTTTAGGGATCAAATTAAGAAGATAGATGTCACTATAGGGCAAAAGATGAGCGCTCAGAACAACAAGGAGATATTTATAACTTGCCTCCAACCCCACTCTCACCCACTGTTAAAAGTCTTTGCCGATTTTCCAGATTTAATGTTGACACTGGAATAAACTCAGAAAAAGGGAATATGGCATGTCAGAGACAACTTCTGACAAATTTCCCACCACTAGGGACTCCCATTTCCCTTCCTCAGGCCCCATCAAAGCAGGGATTCACAACATTCTTTTTTTTTTTTTTTCAACATAGAATGTATTATTTGCCCCAGGGGTACAGGTCTGTGAATTATCAGTCTTACACAATTCACAGCGCTCACCATAGCATAAACCCTCCCCAATGTCCATAACCCAGCCACCCCATCCCTCTCTCCCATCCCCCAGCAACCCTCAGTTTGTTTCCTGAGATAAAGAGTCTCTTACGGTTTGTCTCCTTCCCGATCCCATCTTGTTTCATTTTTTCCCTCCATTCCCCTATGATCCTCTGTCTTGTCTCTCAAATTCCTCATATCAGAGAGATCATATCATAATTGTCTTTCTCTGACTGACTTATTTCACTTAGCATAATACCCTCTAGTTCATCCACGTCATTGCAAATGGCAAGATTTCATGTTTTTTATGGCTGCATAGTATTCCATTGTACATATACACCACATCTTCTTTATCCATTTGTCTGTTGATGGACCTCTGGGCTCTTTCTATAGTTTGGCTATTGTGGACATTACTGCTATAAACATGGGGGTGCACGTGCCCCTTCAGATCACTACATTTGTATCATTGGGGTAAAACCCAGTAGTGATTCAGCACAGTCTTACTCCATTTCTCCCTCACATTTCCCCTTAACCTGCTTCCAAAACATACTCATTTGTGTGCTTTAGTTAATTGAAATAGTAAGAATAGCCAACATTGACTGGCCTCTTATTAAATTTCAACATTTTATGAAACAAAATTTCACACGTGTCATTTGAGATTCTGTCTATAACATTTTGACATCTGAAGAATATAACCATAGGTAGAAACGGCTTCAGACTCTCCGAGATTTGTGTTCTCACCTATGATAAATCACACACGATTTCACATGACTATTCATTTTTTAAACAAAAAGAGCAAGGGAACATTTAGTTAGGTCTGAGGGCCCCTTCCCTTCAGATTCTCCTGACCCCACCACCTTCACTGCTTTAGAGTAGCTCTGACTTTACCAGACCCTGTTGACTTCCATTGTAGGATTTTGTCTGAAACACTCAAAAAGAGTGAGGAAGGCTCCTTCCAGCTCCACCCTTCTGGTAGTGCTATGGCACAGGCTCTGAGAGCTTCACTGTCTTGTCTACCCATTCATATCCCAACTTAACATTTCCACTCTGCTGACTGCACGGCCTATACACACATGTCTACATTGGAAATGTCTGGTCCAAATTCCTTAGAATATAATTCAGGGCCTTTCCATTTGACCTGGTTCAACCTTTGCTTTCTCCTCACCTTCTGCCCCTCTCTAGCTCCCTCCTTTCCACCCTAACAACATACCCTTTGCAACATACCCTAAAGCTCCTGTCATTACCTAGTTGTGCCATGTTTCCTCATGTCTCAGTGCCTTTGCTTGTGCCCTTTCTCTACCCAACATCCCTTCGGTCTAACCAATGGCTCTTCTGAAAACTCATATTCATCTTACAATGGTCAACACAAACATCACCTCCCCCATGAAGTCTTTCTAGACTTCTTTTTTTTTTAAAGATTTTTTATTTATTTATTTGACAGAGAGAGAGGTTATAAGTAGGCTGANTAATGGTCAACACAAACATCACCTCCCCCATGAAGTCTTTCTAGACTTCTTTTTTTTTTTAAAGATTTTTTATTTATTTATTTGACAGAGAGAGAGGTTATAAGTAGGCTGAGAGGCAGGCAGAGAGAGAGGAGGAAGCAGGCTCCCCGCTGAGCAGAGAGCCCGATGTGGGCCTCAATCCCAGGACCCTGAGATCATGACCTGAGCCGAAGGCAGAGGCTTTTAACCCACTGAGCCACCCAGGCGCCCTAGACTTCTCCATACAAAATGAATTGCTCTCTTTTTTGTACTCATGAGATTAAAAAGCATTCATTACACAGTATAGTTCACTATTTATATAACTATTTCCTATGCTAGGTGGTGATTTTCCAAAGACAGAAACTTACTCATATTTGTGCCTCTAACATAGACCCAGCACAGTTCTGGAACAGTTACCCACTGTTTCCTGAATGACTAGGTGAACAGGAGAGAAGATAAGGAGAGCGGAGCTAGTGTTTGTGCACTTCTTGGGGATATAATCCCTAGCCCAGCATCCCATGCAAGGAGGAACATCACAAAAGATTCTGTGACAGTAACTATAGCAAACATCTGGTGCCCTGATGGACATTCTTCTGGGACTACCTCTGATCTCAGTCATGGTTGGGGTAGACATCTGTGTGAATTAGATTCACCTTATGGTGACCACCTCTCTCCTAGAGAAGAAGCAACAGTGGATGCATAACCCAGGATCCACAGGTCCTATTGTACTTTGCATCACCCACAAGGACCCTGCCTATTAGAATACTAGAATAGCCTCATATTGGCTCAAATATGGCATCGACTCATGTCTACAACCTGCAGCATTGAGATACTATTCTCCAGGATTCATTATATGCATTAAAACAATAGCCATTACACGTGCTGTGTACCCTAAAGCTGGAAAACAAAGGTCTGGGTGCCAACGGGAACAAGCCTTGGTTGACTCCTCTCATCATCACTCCCAGTGCCGCAGCTGCTTAACTTGGATTTCTCGTTTCCACAACTTTAATCTTTTCTGGAATAGAGGTCCTGGTTCTTGGGGCCAATACTTCCCCAGGAGACACTGAGCCTAAAGCTGTAAATCCATCTCATCACTCAGGCTCTTCATGCCAGAGGATCACAGGCAAAGAATGGAGTTTCTGAATTGGGAGAGAAACTGGCTGGGGTAATCCTGAGGAGATAGAGTTGCTGCTACAATATGGAGAAAAGGATGACTAAGTCTGGATATCTGGGGGTGCACTGGGGTATCTCCTGGTGTTTCTATGTCCACTGATCACGGGGAACAGGCAATTGCAGGAAGCCAGTCAACCCCCAGGAGTTTAGATGCCCCCAGGGGTGAGGGTCCGGGACACCTACTGAGCAAGCATCCTCAGAAGTGCTGGTTGAGGATGAGGAAAGCCTAGAGTGGATAGTGGAGGAGAGAGATGATGGGTATCAACTGCTGGCCTCAAAATCAGCTGCAGCAAAAGGGACTATAGCTGGCTGCATTGATAAATCTTTTCTTAGAAGCAGGGGTCAACCTAGTCTTTGAAGAATCGACGACAGAATAGAATTAATGAAGAAGATCTGTGGACATGAGCAGCACCAAGAGCATGGTATAGCAGAAAGAAGAGTTTTGGCTCTGGGCTGAACAGTGCCACTCATGCCTTCACTTGCTGCCTGCTGATAACAGCTCGCCCCCAGTGCACATGACTGAGCCCACCTCCCACCGCTGCAGGGACCTCAGTGGCACACCTGTGTATTAGCCTTTCCTCCATCTCTGTCTCTCTCTCTCCCCACTCCCTCACTCCTGCCTGCTAGGATCATCGCCAAAATAAACGACCTTCACCCAAGCCCACACTGCAGGCCATGTTTTTAGAGGCATCCAAAGGAAGACCACGATCACATTTAAACTGGGATTTTCAAACTAGCTTTAAAACACTGCATTGCTCTCTCCCCAACAGACTAGCTACTTAGGAAATTATTCCAGAGCACTTTATCTCTTTCAAAGCACATTTAGGAGGGAAAGTGGTGGGGTTGTGGTTGTTCCCTTTTTCATTTGTTAAACAGATAAGGAATCTAAGCCTTGGAGGGTTATATGTCTCGTCTGGTGCCAAAGGCTTTTGTAAGTGGTGGAGACAGGGTGCTGTGTATTGATATGTACGGTAGATGCAGTGGGCATCCATACATAGCTCCTTTATTAGGTCACCATTCCCATCCCTCGGGGGCTGCAGGTGCTGCTGCTAAGAGATCATAGCTACACCTCCCTCCAGAGAACCGGCCTCTGTGGAGTTTATATGCTTACACCCCACCCAGGGGCCACCACAGCGAATAACTGAACAAACCAAAGTGCAGCCATCCTGTCTCAATGTGAGTCTTCTCTGTGGAGTCATTCATGCTCCCGAGTTCCCCATGCAATCAGATCAAGGCCAGACGTGAGCTGAAACACATCTATGCTTATCTTCTTCCCCTGCCCTGTCCTGTTCCTTCACTTCTTCTAGAGCCATTGCTCAATAAATCACTTGCCTATCCCTGTCTCTAGGGACCGCCACCTAAAGATAAGATCTGTGTTTTATGATTCCTACTCCAGGGAATTCACCATTGCAGATTCTGCACAGTTCAAGACATGCTAGCCCCTTACTCACCACTACATACTAGCCCCTTACTTGTTAATGCTGGATAGACATTTTCCCTCCATCTTAGAATCATATAAACTTATTTCTCAGTCTATCTTATAGTATGCTACTAAGGAGAGTGTCTGCCTCGAATAAGGACACAGATACTGTATTAAGTATAAACTTTTAAAATAATGCAATCAATATAGGTTAGTGGTTTCACTTTATACCACATCATGTCATTTGCTAATTATGAAATGCTACTAATCTAAGGTGGACAATAAAGAAACTCACAGGTCAATGCAATTAACATGTTTCATTTTATAGCAGTATGTACAATAATTCGTCACCTCAGAAGTACCTGACTACAAAATGATAAAGCTATTATCTCAGTTTTCCCATATTATTCTTCTCCTTAAGGTCTAAAATGAGGCAAATTTTATAAACTTTAATTTTCTGAAAACTCTCACAAAGACAATGGTTCGTTCTATTAGCAATCATCCCTGAGAACTGAGAGCTGTATAACTCAGAGTCTAACTAGGAAATCAAAAACCACGTTACATACCTAAAACAGAGACTTTAGTAACAGAAAATTGGTGGCACAGGCAATGGAAGAGGGGCTGAGAAACCCAACAGAAAAGCAAGACAGCACAGAGATTGGCAATAGCAAAAAAACACAACCAACCCTAAGCTGGAGGAATCATGAAAGGAGGCAAGAGCTGGGGTCCCCTGGAAGAGCTAGGGGTCCCCTGGAAGAGCTAGGGGTCCCCTGGAAGAGCTAGGGGTCCCCTGGAAGAGCTAGGGGTCCCCTGGAAGAGCTGGGGGTCCCCTGGAAGAGCTGGGGGTCCCCTGGAAGAGCTGGGGTCCCCTGGAAGAGCTGGGGTCCTGGATCCTTCCCCCCCTCACCCTCTTGCCCACCATTGGTTAACCCTTGCCAGAGACAAACAGACAAGAAGGAGCCTGGGAATCCATTCAGCCTGGCAGGTTTGATCCCCTGTCACAGGGGGCAGAGCAGGAGATGAGCAAGGAAGGCAGAGGCAGATAACAGGACCGGGGCCAGCGCATTGACATGCACACAGAGCAACAAAGCTCTTCCAAAACAATCAAAGGCCCCCATGTGAGAGGCAGCTCAGTCAAGATCATTGCCTGGAATTCTAACACCACAGAACAAAACAAGGGGGAATACAGTCTTTGATTTTCCAGTTAATGAAATTATTAATCAAAACCACAGGGAAAGCCTTCCAACTCAGGTTTGTAGCAGCGCTTACATATATCTCAGAAAGCCTTCTCACTAGCATCCTTTGCAACAGCTTTAGGAACAGACCAGGCAGCTTTGCAAATGTAACTGGTTTGTTGTTGCTGTTTTAGTCACCTAGCTTCCAAGCCACTCTTCTATGTAGGCTTAAGCTAAGGGATTACTAAATTTAAAAATATGCTTACACATTTTGGGGTGAGAATCATAGTGTTCACACTAGGTATTATAATTAATGCTTGCAATAATACTCATCATTAAAACAAAAGAAAAAGTCGATTCAAGCATAAAATCTTTGAGGCAAAAAATTAAATTTAACAAAGAAAAATCTATTGTGCAAACTGAACGAGCACTCATTAATATAATAAATCCAATTATTTCTTCAAATTATTTTTGCATGTTTTTTTTTATTTCAAATGTAATATAATCAGAAACTCAAGTGTACTCAGAAACCGTATCATGAAAGAATGGGATTTGTGGAAAGCAGAAAATTTGGAAAATACCAAGAATGTCAAAACCCCACTAGCATAAATACTATTAGCATATTCCTATTTGAATCACGAATCATTTATTGAGAGCCACGAATGAGAGGCAATATCAAGAGCTCTGTGCTAGAGAATGGATGGTATCGATTTGATCATAAGTCTAAATCAAGATCACAACTTTCACTTGTTCAGAGCACAAAGGAGTGATGGGGAAGGGTGGTTGGAAAAAGAATGCATGTCACTCTTCCCACCATACTTCAGTGACTCAGGAGTCTGGGTCCATAGAGAGCTACCACAGTTCAGGATACCAAGGACTGCAAACCGGTTTTCTGGATTCTCGATCATTTCCTATCCCATTAGAATCACATTTCACAGACTCCATAAATAGCTCCTAAGAGAAGGAAATCCCAAAGGAATGAGAACTAAAGTTCCATTAAAGAACATTTTTCTCAGCCTCTCACTTCAGTCTATGGACTTGTCCTTTAAAATCTTTAAATCTAGCAAAATTATACTCTTAACTTCAGGGAGTGTAAGACCCAACAGGGTCCCCCCAAACCTAGAATCTATGTCACACAATTTAACACCAAATAATTGTATACCACTTCCATTTGATATTTTTATATATGTTGTTCTCAATTCCCATCAAGGTTGTAAACTAGGAAGCAAGGTCAGACCTCACATTTCCCTGTTATCCAACAGTACATTTCATCCACCAAGAACCTAGCACATGCTCAATAACTACTTTTCATACAGCCCTTTCACAAAGATGGCACCAAGGTGAAGAAGGAAGCTCCTGCCTCTCCCAAAGCAAAGACTATGAAGGCCAAGAAAGCACTGCTAAAAGGTGTCTGCAGTCACAAAAAAAAAAAAAAAAAAAAGGAAGAAGATCCACACATCATCCACATTCCAATAGCCCAAGACATTACATCTCCAAAAGCAACCCAAATATCCTGAAAAGAGTGCCCTCAGGACAAACAAGCTTGACCATTATACCATCTACCCAACTACCAAGTCAGCCATGAAGAAAATAGAAGACAACAACACACTTGTGTTCATTGTGGATGTCAAGGCCAACAAGTACCAGATCAGTCTGTAAAGAAGCTCTATGACATTGACATAACCAAGGTCAACATCCTGATCAGGTTCGATGGAAGAAAGCCTATGTTTGACTGGCTCCTGATTATGATGCTTTAGATGTTGCCTACAAAATTGGGATCTTCTAAACTGAGTCCAGTTGACTAATTCTAAATATAAATTTCTTCACCATAAAAAAAGAAGTACTAGGGCACCTGGGTGGCACAGTCAGTTAAGCACCAGACTCTTGATTTAGGCTGAGGTCATGATCTCAGGCGCCTCAGATCAAGCCCCCCAGGCAGCCTCCATGCTCAACTCAGTCTGCTTGGGAGTCTCTCTCCCTCCCCCTCTGCTAATCCTCTGCCCTGTTTCTCAAACAAATGAATATTTTTTTAAAAAGTACTTCCAATGTAATTAAGTCTGATTTCAAAATAAAACCCAAACTATTGGATAAAAATTGCAAATTATATTCTGGAACACATTTCACCAGATATTGACATGGCTTTCTCCCTTATTTCATTCAAGCCCATGCTCATAAAACAGCTCCTCAGAGAAGCCTTCTTTGATCATGTTATAGAGAACTTCCTATCACTTTCTATCATCTTATCCTACTTTTTTTCTCTTCTTAGTACTGTGACCACCTGATGTAGTGTTGAATGTACTCCATACTAGAATGTAAGCACCACAGTCTTCCTTACTCACTGCCTTATTCCCAGTGCCTAGAATAGAACCCGGTTCATAGTGACACTCAATAAGTAAGTAGGGAACAAATTAATTTTTGAATGAATTAAATTTGTATTTACACATGAAAAAATATACATGTGTATAACTGACCTAGTAAAGTTTTAAACTACCAATACAAACTTTGATTTTTTTAATTTTTATTTAGATTTTATACATGAAAGCCAGATGAATTTGACTCCACTAACTGACCGCTGTAAAAAGTCCAAATACCACAAATGGATAAAGGAAACCATTCACTCACTCCAAAGGCAAGCATCCTAAAAAGTCTGGGGCATAGTCTGTAAACTTCTCACTTTATATATACAAGTATAATAAATGATAACTGATGAGTAAAAAGTCAACTTTTAATCCTCTTAAATATAATCCATTGAAATTTAATCTTTTGTGAATATAAAGAACTAAGAATAAAAATCTTCTTTTAATTTTTAGATGTTAAATATTTACTCTGAGTCTGTTTTCCCACCTGCAAAATAGAGATTAAAAAATAACCCATAGGATTGATACATGATATAAATGACTATAAACAGTTATACAATATAACTATATATAATAATTATAAATAGTTGTATCTAAAGTCTTAGTACAGTGGCTGCACGTTAAAATTTAAAAATCAGTGATAGATAAAAAAATAAATAAGTTTAGTGACCAATGAAAACCCAAGAGAAGGACCTACCCATGAGAGTGGAGGGCAAAGAAGCTGCTTGGAAATGATGGTATCAAGTTTTGAAGGATCACTAAGCAGCAGTCAAACCTAGAGACTGCAAGAGGTCATTTTAGGTTGGAGGAAAACCACGTTCCTCAAACAAGAATTTTAACAGCTGGCAGTCTTAGAAAGGGGACCATGTTTGTGGAAACATCATGAAGGGCTACTCTGCAGAGGGGAAGGGGAAGTCAAAAGGCAAGGAGACTCAAAACAAGGTGGAAACAAACAAAAAGTGAACCAAAACTGCAAGTGGATGAGAGCGGAGAAGAGAGAAAAGTGAAGTGTAAGAAAACAGAAAGCCTGGCAACACAGTTAAAACCCAGTTTATAATTATTTCAGTCTACAATCGAGCTCCATTTTACATATAATCACAAAATATTTTTGTACACTTTATTCAATAAATTCCCCGGGAAGAAAGCTATCATATAAATTTTATAAAGACTGAACTTCGGTAATTTGTTCTGCAAGAGTTAATCACTGTATTAGTTTCCTTTCGCTGTTGTAAGAAATCACCACAAACTTAGTGACTTAAAACAATACATATTTATTATTTGACAATTTTAGAGGTCAGGAATCTGAAAGGGGTCATCAAGTCTATGTTGCATCTGAAGGTTTTGGGGAGAATCCCTTTCCTTGCCTTTTCTGACTTCTAGAGGCTGCCCACATTCCCTGGCTCATGGCCCTGCACCATTCCAACCTCTTCTTCCATTGTCACATCCTCTCTGACTCTGACACTCCTGTCTCTCTCTTATAAGGACCTTGGCAATCACACTGGGCCTACAAGGATAATTCAGTATAACCACTCCATCTCAAGATCCTTAACTTAATCATATCTGCAAAATATGTCATATAAGGTAACATATTCAGTTTCTAGAGATTGAGATCTGGATATCCTTGGAAAGGCCATTATTCTCCTTACCACGGTTACCGTTTCAGGTAATCATGTCACTGACTATGTAACATTGCTCATGGGTTTTGAGTGGCTAATATAAAAGCAATCAGACTGTGTTATTCACCGTCCCATTCTCAGTGATTCTAAAAAGAGGTAAAAATATCTGACAGCTTTATATGTGTCTGGTGTGGTCCTGCCCAAGAATTTATATTTACTTCATTTATTAACTTAATTCACTTTTATTTCTTCTTATGTAATAAGAGCATTTTTTGAAGTATGCATAAATAGGTTATATTGTCTATACAAATACAAAAGGAGTCATTACAAAATGTGTGTTATATATTTACTGTCAAAGGGGTTGTTGGATTTGGAGGACTGAGAACCACTGATTTAGAGGATTAATTATTATTTTTAGTGAATGAGTGCTCCTGGAAAATCTACCCTATGTCTTAAAAGTCTGGCTGTAACATTATCAGCAAGTATGCAGTTGGAGGTAAATATTCCATCAGAATTATGCCACTATAGCCAGCAGATGTGCTTAGAGCGTGCCAGGAGTTTAGCTGAACTTCATTCTTACCTCTCAGATACTGTACCCTTCTTGGCCAGGCCTCTCAGCTCCTGACCCTCTGCCTCCTGCCCTGTGGGCCTGGGGAAACTGACACGTAAGGGAGCACTTGGAGAGTCCGTGAAGGATCACAGACAACTGGGCTCTTTATAGTCTCATGAAGCATCACAAGAGGAAGAACGAGGCCCCACTGATGAGCACCCTCGCCATGGTGTAAAGACAGTGTGAGGATGGCCAGGAAAAGGGTGACGGCAGCGAAAGGACAGGAGGACAGGACAATTCAGACTGGGAAGAGAGACCTGTGAAACTGGAATGAGGGTCTGTTGGGCTCTTTCAGGTCATGGTGAATACCCTTAGATATCTACTAAAATATGGATATGTAGAGGACAGGGGAAGAAGACACAGTAAGGAAAGTGAAAATAGGCTGGAGTGACTTCGGACATACTCCCAGAGATAGAAGAACCATTTCCCTCAGCTCTAGGCCTGAGTTACATGGGTGCATTTCAGTGCCAGGGAACCCTTGCTCTCCATTCTGGGCTTGAACTCGATGGTGAAACAGTCTCTTCCTTTTACTGTTGCCTCTACCAACAAGAGTATTTGTTCATTGGCCTGATCACCACTGTCTTTAGGTTTCTTTCTCTCTGTGTGTACATACGTATTTCCTGATTCTCTCTCTCTCCCCTGCCACCTCTACTCCTCCTTCTCCCCCTCCCCCATCGCTCCTAACACTGGGTGGGACAGAAACCATCTAGTACAGGAAAACCAAAAAGCTGTGTCTTCCCATCAAATTAAATTCAGCTCCTCCAGGCCAGTCCAAACATGACTGTTCTGAAGTCACGAACCTATCCCTAATCCAGTAGTAATACCAGGATAGTGGACTCACTGCAACATCTGCAGAACTTAATGATCTAACTGTAGGCTGAGCCATCCCATACTACCACGAACACAAGCAGTTTCTGGGGTCAAGCTACCTGCATCCTGGCTCTATCCGTTATTAGCTCTAACCTGGACAAGTCACTCAACATCTTTAAGCCTCGGTGTTCTCAGCTGTAAAATGGAAAGAAGGATGGGAAATAATAGAATTTATTTCATGAAGTTGTTCTGTATATCAATTTTTTTCAAAAAGCTTGAAAAGTGCTTAGCTCCATACCTGGCATAGGGTAAGTATTCCTAAATGGGGCCAAATTTTAGCCTACTGGCCAACAAGATCATTTCATACATCACCGATTTTTCTGGCATTAATTTTAATTATAAAATATTGCAGCAAATTTTCTAAATCATGCATTAAAGTATTTATCATGATTACTAAGTTTTTGGCACCCTCTTAAACTTTGTCTTTACCTTGCTCATTACATCCTAGATCTAGACCTGGTCATGGCAGTGATGCTGTGATTCTGGAACCATCAGCTCAAGCAGCAGCCTCCCAGAATCTGATCATTTGCATTTTAATGTCTGGATTTACTTTGTGACTCCTCCTTTTGTGGCCTATCATATTTCTCCCTCCTATTTTATCTTTATATTGGTTTGTCTTATGACCAGGTTATTGATGTTTGAGAATATATTTGTTTGCAACATTCATGTTTCAAATAATGTCGGACTTGGACTTACATCATTATGTAGGAAGCTAGGATATTCATGTATCAGATTCCTGTCTTTAGTTCCATTTTTAAGGATAATTATTCTTAGCTTAAACAGAATGCAGAACTACTGTTCTGTAAGACGAGGGTCTGAGAGGAAATGCAAGATTTATGAAACTGAATTATCTTTTACCAAAAAGTCTTAAATATCATAATACATTAGAAGAAATTTCATTTAAACTGGAAAAAAACAGTTTAAAATAATTCTTTACTGACATCTAACATGTTACTAAGAATTTGAACCCTAATTAATAAATTTGCTAAATAGAATGTGTTCATAAGACAGCTAGCGTTGATCTCAGCTAAAATATCTATATGAAAACTTAAAATGCCTCAAAAATAGAAGTAGTATAACATCCCATAGAATAGAGTTCAAAAACTCAAATATCTCTCAGGGCCATGAAAACAGTAAAAGGCCTAAGGTGGAGAGTATGAGGAAGACAATGGGGAAAAGTGAGGAATGTGGTGAACTGGAGGTGCCTTGCCCTGTTCAGAGGAGGGCAGTTGTTCAGCTAGCGTTGACTACTGTCATTTGGAAATCCATGCTAACTTTCCAGATATTCCAATATTTCAAAAAATGCCCAAAATCTAAGTATTTATGTAAAAACACATTTAAAAATACTGGCTCAGTATTTTTTTTTTTTAAAGATTTTATTTATTTATTTGACACAGAGAGAGAGATTACAAGTAGGCAGAGAGGCAGGCAGAGAGAGAGGAGAGAGGAGAAAGCAGGCTTCCCGCTGAGCAGAGAGCCCGATGTGGGCCTCGATCCCAGGACCCTGGGATCATGACCTGAGCCGAAGGCAGTGGCTTTAACCCACTGAGCCACCCAGGCGCCCCTGGCTCAGTATTTTTAAAAGTCACTCAAATGGAGTTCCAGTTCAAGATGGGAACATAGGAAGACTCTGAACTCACCTCCTCGGCAGAACATACCAAATTAGACCTGTCAATAGAACAATTCCTTCTGAAGAACTGAGGGCTGACTGAACAGCTACTGAACAACCCAGAGACAAGGAGAACAATAATAGCAAGAGAGAAGTAACAAAGGGAACCCCCACCCCCAATGCTACCAACAGCAGTGGGGCAGTGCGGGGGAGGGGGGCTAGTATTGAGGGACCAGGCATAGATCCCTCTGTCTTTGGGCACAGAAAAAAAAAAAACCTCATGATTTAAAATAGCAACTAGAACATAAAAGAGGCAACACAGACTCTGCCAAGTACAGGAGGAGTTGTAGGAAAGCTCTCTAGGTCAAAGAGAGAATGACATGGTTTATATTCTCACCCTGATTTAAAAGCCTAGACCAAATGGGGTGCCTGGGTGGCTCAGTTGGTTAAGCATCTCACTCTTGATCTCACCTCAGGTTATGATCTCAGGGTTGTGGGATCGAGCCCTGCTTCGGGCTCCAAACGCAGCAGGAAGTCTGCTTTTCTCTCTTTCTCTCTCCCCCTTTCTCTCCCTCTACCTCCCTCCCGGTTCCCATACATATGCATGCTCTCTCTCTCTCTCTCTCTCAAATTAATTAATTAATTAATTAATTAATATTAAAAAATGAAAAAGAAAAAAAGCCTAGACTGGAGCAGGGTCCAGACACCATAACAGGTGTGCCTAGTCCTCCAGTGAGCTTGCAATTTCATTCAAAACCCCACACCAGTCCTAGATGTGCTGAGACACAGAAGAAAGCCACCGTTTAAAAGAGCCAAGGAACTGCAGGAATACTCTCTCTTCTTCCATCTCAAAAGCCCAGACTGGACTGGGTCTGGCCAGCATAAGGGGCTCATTCAGATGCCAAAATCACAGGGTCCTGAGGCTGTAACTGGTGGGTCAAACTGTCACAGGAAGTTTGCAACCTCAGCAAGCCCAGGGTCCACCAGCCACCCTGTGGTGCTGGGACATAGAAACAAGCCATGGCCTTAAAGGGATTTTTTTTAGTGGGTTTTGTTGTTATTGTTGTTGTTGTTTTTACTTTTTAATTTTTTTCATTTTTCATTTTTTTTCTTTTTGGTTTTGTTCTTTTCTTTCTTGTTCTCTTTTTTCTTTTCTTCTATTACCTTTTTACATTTTTTTTCTTTATTCTCTCTGTAAAAAGCCATGGTTTAAAAAAGTAACTAGTGGGGCGCCTTCGTGGCTCAGTTGTTAAGCGTCTGCCTTCAGCTCCAATCATAATCCCAGGGTCCTGGGATCAAGCCCTGCATGGGGCTCCCTACTCAGCACAAAGCCTGCTTCTCCCTCTCCCACTCCCCCTGCTTGTGTTCCCTCTCTCACTGTCTCTCTCTCTGTCAAATAAATAAAATCTTAAAAAGTAAAAAATAAAAAAATAACTAGCATATACAGCCAAGCTCCAGCCAGCCAGCAAGTTATCAAGCGACCACAATCTGCATAGGGGTCACCATACATGCGACCATTCCTTCAACTTGAGAAGTAGCAGTTTTGCCTAATCCATAGAAACAAACACAGAAAATCAAGCAAAATGAGGAGACAGAAGACTATGAACCAAAATAAAGAAGAAGAAACCTCAGGAAAAGAAGGAAATGAAACAGAGATAAGAAATATGCCTAATAAAGAATTTAAAGTAATGATCGTAAAGATACTTATGGGGCTGGAGAAAAGAATCAAAGAATTCAGTGAGGACTCAATAAAGAGATAGAAAATATTAAAAAGAATGAATCAGAGTTGAAGAATACAATAACTGAAATCAAAAAATAACATTAGAGGGAATCGCCAGTAGATTAGAGGATGCAGAAGAACATATCAGTGACCTGGAAGGCAGGGTGATGAAAAGCTGAACAGCAAAAAGAGAAAAGAATGTTTTTAAATGAGGCTAGATTAAGAGCTCTCTTGGACAATATTAAGCAAACAAACATTTGCAATATAGGGGTCCCAGAAGAAGAAGAAAGAGAGAAATGTGTAGGAAACTTATTTGAAGAAAAAATAACTGAAAACTTCCCTAAACGAGGAAGAAAAATAGACATCCAAGTCCAAGAAGCACAGAGAGTGCCAAACAGAATAAATCCAAGGTGGTACACCGTGGCACATAAAAACATCAAAGATTAAGATAAAGAGAAAATCTTAAAAGCAGCAAAAGACAAAAAGCTATCTAGAAGGGAAAATCTATAAGGCTATCAGCTGATTTTTCAGCAGAAACTCTGCAAGCCAGGAGAGAGGGGCAAGATATATTCAAAGTGCTGATAGGGAAAAACCTACAACCAAACCTAAATGTTATCATTCGGATTTGAAGGAGAGAAAGAGTTTCCCAGACAAAACATGGATGGACCTTGAGGGTATAATTCCAAGTGAGATAAGTCAGATTGAGAAAGACAAATACCATATGATTCCACTCATAACTGGAATCTTAAAAAAATGAAAAAGTAAACAAAAAGCAGAATCAGAACTACAAATACAGAGAAAAAAACTGATGTTTTCCAGAGGGGAGGCGGGTATAGGGTTGGGCTAAGTAGGTGAAGGGGAGAGGAAGTTACAGGCCTCCAGTTTGGGAATGAATAAGACATGGGAATAAAAAGCAGAGCATAAGGAGTAGAGTCAATGACATTGTAATAGTGACGTAATGGGGCAGATGGTAGCTATACTTGTGGTGAACATAGCATAACATATAAACATGTCAAATCACTAAATCATACACCTAAAAGTAATATAACATTGTGTATTAACTATGCTCAAATTTTTAAAAAATCACTTAAATGGACAAAACAAAACATACTGAGCTGTGAATGCCCAATCTCTGCATAGAGAATTATCTTTTTTATAAAAAAAGAGGAAAAAGAGATACATCTTCATTTTTTTCCTTCTGAAATCGTATTTAGAGCATTTCTGGACCATGGAAGATTTTAAATTTATACAAATCAAAATACCTTCTTTGTTTCAGTTAACCTAAAATATAAGACCACTTAGAGAAAGCTGTGGATACAAAATCAAAGTTTTTATTTCAGAACAGTCTGGACACAAGGGTATCTAGACCAATTCTGAGTTGAAGGGCCATGAATTTTTCAGAGGTCATATTCCCTTCAGTTAAGAGAAGAAATTGCATTGCATTTGGATTGCTTTACGGATCCTTTGTGACATTTCCCAGTATAACCTCACCTAGTCTCCACGTGCTTCCAGGTTTAAGCTCACTGGCACTCCCTTGTAGAGAGACTGTCATTCTGAAATGCTGGGTTGAATTCAGGCTAGAAAAGCCCATTAGAGGATCAGCTTGAAGAGACCTACTGAAATTCGGAGAACCACAGAAGAAATGGGCAGGGACCATATTTAACATTTAACAAAGAGAACTGTACTTGGAGGCATTATTATTTCTCATTTGCTCCAGAAATATATGGCAGATGCTTTGAGCCATCCAGCTCAGGCCTCATCTTCCAAAGCATTTATACAAATACATTTGCTCTTTGACAAAATGAATGCTTAAACTGTAGGCCTAAACCACCCTTGAAGCCAACTCTTTTGAGTCAGAGATACTAGACTGTAACTTTAGCAAGTCTGAGCATGCATTCTATCTTTGGAATGTCTCAGGGTATTGGAAAATTAAGGGAGAGAAGACGGGAATGAAGGAGACCTTTGGCCTGAGCTCCAGGGGCCTGAGACATGGAGGGACTACAAACTCAGTTAGACTTAGGTTGCTCTCCACCGAGGCGAGGGGGGAAGAAAAGGAACAAGATGAAAAGTGAAATGACTCCATACCCATTTAATAAATGCCACCACATTAAAAATCCATGACACACTTTCAGAGCCTCGGCCTAAGGCTCCTATTTTCCAAATACTATTCAATATAACACAAGTTTAAGAGGGGAAAAAAGCACTGGACAGACAGTCCCCTGGAGCTCATGGCAATAGAATTGGACCTACATTGCTGAAATGCCCAGTTTGTCCTTCCGGGTCTTTTAAGGATAAAACTCAGAAATTAGATAACTGTGAAAGTTACTGTCAGACTCACAGCCATTGGTCCTTCGAACAATATTTGTCTGAAAAACTTCCCTCTTTCCAGAAAAGTAAAGTAGCATTTTTAAAAACCAAAACATAGAAATGGCTAATTCAGGTGTCTTTTCTTTTTGTTTTTGTTTTTCTGGAAAAAAATAGTAGGCTCTCCTAGAATAGCCATTGTTGTGCTCTATAGAGATGATCTCCATCTCTTTTAAGTTCACCTTGCTTGTTTTGTCATTTTTTATTTGGGCTGCATCTTCCAGAAAGCCACTGGGCATCTTTCATAGGCCATGAAAAGATAATACAGATGAAAGATAATATGGACTTCACTTCAAGGAGTCCGATTTCCTTTCCATCTCCTGCCAGAACCTTCAAGAGGAATTGCCACTACTAGAAAGCAGTGACTTTTAATTTCCCGTAAGCTAGATTCATTGTGCAGATCCTCACAGCTACGTAAATGGCCCAAATGACTGTCTCTGATACTGACAGAAACACATGAGCAGACAGAATTTTAACTCTTGGGTGCTCATCTTCTGGTTTTCACTTCTTAACTTGCCCAAATCTAGCTGCTCCATTAAAAACTTCTTTGTACTGTTGTTACATAGTGTGTCTCTTTCCTTACATTCTTCCAAGTGGGGCACAGATCATTCTCAGGGACTCGGGAGGCTCCATGCAGGAAATCCACAGCCAAGAACAGAAAGGATACTTGAGAAAACACACAAATTGATGTAGGAACTTGAACAATCAAGCAAAGGCTGTGAGTCCGTCAGGGGAAGAAAAGAAAAAAGATAAATTGATGCAGCAATCACACTCCTTAGTATTTATCCAAATGAATGGAACATATATGTTCACACAAAAACCTGCACATGAATATTCATAGCAGCTTTATTAATAACTGCCAAACCTTGGAAGCACCAAGTGTCCTTCAGTAGGTGAATGGATAAACAAGCTATGGTACATCCGGACCATGGACTACTGCTGTTCAGCACTAAAATCAAATAAGCTATCAAGACATGAAAAGACTTGGAAGAACATTAAATGCATATTATAAAGTGAAAGAAGTCAGTCTGAAAAAGTTACATATTGTATGGTTCCAACAATGGGCCATTCTGGACAGGGCAAAACAGTGGAGACTAAAAAGATCAGTGGCTGCCAGAGGTTGGGAGTGGAGACCAGAACAAGGGAAGCACAGGGACTTTTAGGACAGTGAAACTATTGTGTATAATACTGTAATGGCAGATACATGTCATACGCTGTTTGAAACCCACAAATGTACAACACCAAGAGTGAACCCTAATGTAAACTATGGACTTCGGGTGATAATGAAGCATCAGCGTGGGTTCATCAATGTAACAATTGTACCACTCTGGTGCAGGATGCTGAGAGTGAGAGAGACTGCGTGGGGGGTGGGAATTAAATGGGGAGGTTCAGAATGGCAAAAGAACACTGCTGATGGAAACTAAAGATAGAGTTAGAAAATGAAAATAATACCACAGGAAATGTGCAAGAGCCTTTTTTAGTCTTTAGCAGGAAAAACTAGAAGCTACTTCTCCAAGGACCTGAGACCAACATTGGGCTCCATTATTGTCCATAACACAGTTTGGGGTATGGGCTGTTTTTCCAATACACTTATCAACATTTAGGAAGCTCTCAGATACTAGGTGCCACAAAAAGGGGGCAGAGAAAAGGTACAAATATTAACAAAACACAGTTTTTGTTTGGAGGAGAGATTTTGTTATGTGGGGAAAAGGGATATTACACTCATAAATAAGGAGGTGGGCGGGGAATGGAGTGGGAGGAAGGAGATGATCATGGGCTGAGTAGCAAAATGCCAACCTCGGTGCTCCAAATTGGAGCACTGACTCCCTACCCACTAGGTACATTCGTGACCCTAGGTCATCTAAACAGTTAATATTTCCTCCAGAGTCGATCTTATAGGTAAATGATGTCATTTTAGGAGCAAGGATAAGATCTTTCAACCAACCCAAAATCATTCCCTGCTTGCTAATGCCAGAAATTCTAACCCTTCATTTCATTAGCTCTGTCACCTATTAAAATGCAAACACTCTTAGGAGAGATTAGACTTTAAGCCATATAATTCAAGTGTAACTTACTGTGAATTTATTTATCAGATCTGAAAAGATGGTTTTAATAGAAGAAAGGATCTACATAGTAAACTCAAGGTCTCTGAACACCAGAGAAATGTCTGGGCAGGAGACAGAATACTTAAAACAGTCTGTTAACTATAGGCTTTGGGAGTTCAATTTTCTTTCTGATTAAAATCAAATGAAAACAGTGCAAAGCAACCAGAACATTGATTGTACGCTATTTTTACTATTAATATTGTTATTAATCTTGAAAAGATACTTGGGGAGTAGAAGGTAAGTTTTGTGGAAAGGGGACAAAAGAGCCTTCTATTTATTTCAGCCTCGCTCGCTTAAGTTCAACACTGGGCAATAGGATATTCATTTGCCAAATGAACGGCTACCGTGCTAGCCTCCAGGCCAGCCTCCCCTTAAAGTTCTGACCAGAACTCATATATAAAGCCCTTTCCTTAGTTCTTTAGGGATACCACGATACTTGGCACTTTTAAGCAAACAGGAAGTAAACACAGAAAGGAAATAAGGCATAAAAACAGTCTGATCTATAGAGGAGAGATTCCTGATCCTATCTCAGCGATTTCCAGGGCTCTAAGGCCCTGCCTATTCCAGGTCCTGCCTCCCAATCTATTGACCATGCAAGAGCAAAAGGACCCATAGAGCATCAGGGCACGCAGCCTGGAGCTCTTAACTCTCACATCCATGCACACAAATAGTTTACTACTTTCCACCAGGGGCTCAGGAACTTTCCAGGTCTGCTGCCTCCCAGCCTCTCCTACTTGATCCCTGTTGTCTGGTCACTTGCTCAAGAGGTTAAGAGCATAAACTCTGGAGCCAGGTTGGCTGGGTTTCATTTCTCATCCAAGTACAAACCAAGCCCGACCCCGCTTAGCTTCCGAGATCAGACGAGATCAGGCGCGTTCAGGGTGGTATGGCCGTAGACTGGGTTTCATTTCTGATCGTGCCTCACCCTAGATAGGTGTCTTCGTACACTCAGGTGGCTATAACAAAAAAACCACAGACCGAGTAGCTTATGAAAACCAGAATGTATTTCTCACAGTTCTAGAGACCGGGAGCCTGACGTCTGGGTACCAACATGGTCAGGGAAGGGTTGCATATGTCTCATCGTCCTTCCATGGTGGAAGGGTCTCTTCTATAAAAGCATTAATCCTATTTATGAGGCCAAAGCCCTCGTGACCCAAGCACCTCCCAAAAGTCCCACCTCCTAGTACCATCACCTGTAAGGGTTAGGATTTGAATTTGAGGGGCACACAAATAATCAGACCACAGCCATAGGCAAACAGAGCTTAACACATCTGTGCCTCTGTTTTCTCATCTGCAAAAGGAGCTAAGAATGGTACCGGTTGCTAAATGATTATCGCTCATCTCCAAACCCATCTTTCTGTCACCTGCTTTGTGATGTAGGCCTGGGACTGTCTCTGAGAGACACATTCCTGCATAGTCAGCTGGCTTCCTGTTAGTTGTGCTAGTAGCAAGTGCTGGAGGGGTTGCAGAGCTGTCGGAACAAGAAGGAACTTGCTCCTCCAGATGCCCTTCCTCTGGGCTTTACCTCAGCACAGCACCACCCTCCTCTCCTTCCTGCAGGGCTGTGGAATCCAGGCTGTGCGTCGTGGGTGCTACTTACAGAGCTGGCTGGCACCCTCTCCTCAGAGGTCTGATGGGGCCCTTCCTCAAAGTATCTAAGAAGTTTTCATAATCCCATCTCCAGGCCCTGCTTCCCAATCTATTGACCACGCAAGAGCAAGGCTTGATCCCTCAGCCTTGGGGGTGAGACCGGCTTCCTGGTAATTGTTACCCCCCACCCATATGCTTCTGACTCTTTGCATTACCTAGTTAACTTTACAACCAGTTAACAGTTTTTCATGCTAAAATGTCTCTGTTCAAATTATTGGTGTAATTTCATGCAGCCGACAGACCCTGGGGGCACAAGCACACCTATGTCAGAGGGCTATAGAGAGGATTAAATGAGTGCTCATAACTTCTTCGAACACAGAGTTTGCTCTATGGGTGTTCGCTGTGATGAGCTGGTAAGTGTTGAGGCTGGGCTGGAACCCGTGTCTGCCCATCTTCCCAAACAACATGATGTTCCGCTAATAAACATAGCTCCTATGTACTTAGGCACTGGGCTTAGAGCTTTCACAGATGTTACCTCTTTTGATCTCCGTAAGCACCTCTTAGATGTTTTGCATTCTTGAAGTGTTTTTTTCTCTAACAACTGACATCAAGAAAGGTATTCTGAGTTAATATGTCCATTACCCTAAAAGGTTACGCAAGTACTCCAACAGGTTCAAACATCAACATTAGAATAATAATTTTTTAACAGGAGCTTCTCCAAATTCTAATAAATCTATTTATATCATTGCCCTATCTATCACCAGGAATTACCATAATTTAAATATATGTAAATGTGTGTATATGTTTGTGTCTTTATCTGTGTCTGTCTGGGGATTAAGATTTTGGAGTTTCAAAATTTTCTATTGTTTTGTGTATCTAAAGGACCAATGAAATAATACAGGATTTTTTTTAAAAAGTGCCTATTTTGTGTTAGGCATTGGGAGATAAGTGTTGTCACAAATGTTATCTCATCCTATTTTATCCTTAAAATATACTACTTCAGTAGGTACAATCATCTTCTTGGTACAAATATGTCCGCAAGGTCACATAGCTAGTAAAGTAACAGAACCAGGAATTGAAACCAATTCTTTCTAACCCAGAGCTCATGTTTTAGCCAATTCACCACGGGTCATAGGTGAGGGTCATTCTCCAAAGCAGATCCTGAGAGAATAAAGTTTAGTGAACACAAGAACTGAGATAGAAACAAATTTGTTCACTGTGAAGGGCTTAAAAAATAAGAGTACTGAAACTGGAACATTATCTTCTGACCTTGCTTTCCAAATTGCTCATAAGCCCTGGAAAATTCTCAGCTTCTGTCACTGGGTTTCCAGAACCTCTCTCATTCCATTTCATTTCAAGGATTTCTTCTCCCATTTCGGTTTTGCTATTATAAAAGCAAAGTAAATGAAAATCCCAAAATACTTTGCTTCTGGGAGTATCCTTACCTTCCCAAAACAAGTCATTCTCTTTGAAAAAAAATAAAAGCATCCACCAAAATAATGGTATTTTAAAGGAATAATGCAGAGGGGAAGAAAACATACCTTTTGCTTCGTGCTTGATTTCAGGCCAACTCGGGAGTGACTTTTGGACTAGAGGAAAAATGAGAAAGAAATCTATGAAGAACACAGTATAACAGTAGGACTTACTTTGAAGTCATTTCTTCTAGAAAGTGGAAGTCTTAAGTTAAAATCCTTTCCCCTCTCTTTCCTTCACTGCCTCCAGAAATCTAAGAACGAAAGCACAGCATAGACCCCGGGGTTGAATTTTACATGTGGAACAGAAGACTGCTGAAGTCCTAGAGTTGAGAATGTAAAGATACACCTGCACTTTGTCAATGCCTTGCTCATAGTAACTGATTCAGCAGCTTTCTTAGAGGACACCGCAGAAATTACACAGTGCAGCACAGGAGAAATTACCTCCAGCTAGAGTAAGACTGAGGAAAAAAGGGCATAAATGAATAAAAGAAAAGGTCTGAAGGAAAGACGAGAAGGAGAAGAAGGAAACAAAGCCTCTCTAAAGTGGGGAAAGACAAAATAGGAGCAGAATGAGGAAAAAAGCACATTTATGGCAAGATTTTCCAGTGCATTTCTATAGGGCAGAATTTAATCTCTGCTAATTTCAATACATCTTCATTAGACTGAAACAAAGCTCTCAAAAACAGTAGTGTTTATAAAAGGCTTTTTGTTTTCCAGTTTGTTCATGATTATCTAACCATATTTGGAATTCGGAAAGGTATTACTCTATGCATGAATATAGTTTGGTATAGAATACCAATCTGATTTTTCTCCCAATGAGAAAAAAGCAAAAGTCAAACTATGTTTAGCATTCAGATAGTGAATATATTTGGCTCCAAGTGTACCATGAATCAAAGTTAACTCTAAACCAATTACCACAACATAACTAGAAAAATGTCTAATTCGGTAGTCCTCAAACTGTTGGCTCTCAAGATCCCTTTACACTCTTAAAAATTATTGGGGCTCCCAAAGAGCCTTTGTTTAGTGGCTTATATTCATAAGCATTCATTGTATTAGAAATTGGAACTGAGAAATTTTTTTAAATAGGTTTTATCAATTCATTTTAAAATAGCAATAAATGGGGCACCTGGGTGGCTCAGTCGGTTAAGCGTCTGTCTTTGGCTCAGGTTATGATCCCAGGGTCTTGGGATCGAGCCCCACATCAGGCTCCTTGCTCAGCGGTGAGTCTGCTTTTCCCTCTCCCTCTGCCTGCTGTTCCCCCTGCTAGTGCACTTCCACACTCTCCCTCTCTCTCTCTCTCTCTCTCTCTCTCTCTCTCTCTCTCTCTCTCTCTCTCTCTCTCTCTCTCTCTCTCTCTCTCTCTCTGACAAATAAATAAATAAAACCTTAAAATAGCAATGATAAACCCATTCCATGTTAAATGAAATATATTTATGTATTTTATGTATGTCCCTAAACACAAAGTCAGAAAATGTAATGTTTTTATATTTTTGCAAATCTCTAATGTTTAATTTAAACAGAAGACAGCTAGATCCTCCTATTTGCTTCTGCAGTTAATCTACTTCGATATATTTTTGTTGAAGTAAATAAAGAAAAATCAGTCTCACTCAGATATGTGGTTGAAAAAGGAAAGAGCATTTGTTATAATCCTTTCAGATAACTGTGAATGTTTTTCTCTGATAATATGGCAAAACTTGACAATTAGAGTTTCTTAAAGGTTGGTTGCAATGAGAATCTGAAACCATATAATAAATTGCTACATAAAAATGTGTTGGCTTATCTCGCACTTTGAATAGATCTTTCCCCACATCTGATTTTGCAGCATCATGCAATGGTCATTTGGAAAATAGTGGCTCCATGAAACATGCAGGTTTCCCAAATATTGACACATTTCATTACATAATACGAAAAAAAACCACATTTTTTAATCACCAACCTCACTAGCAAAATCTTCAAATGTTGGTAAGCTATCAAGCTCACAGTAAAAGATACAAGTTTTCCAAAATTCCAATTTTCACTTGAAAGCTTGAATTCTATCATGGGCAACAAACACTGTCAGTCGCTTTTCACAAAGTGACAGGCTCACTTCATTCATTTTTGTGAAGATGTCTGCCAGCTACACGAGGCTGAATAACCACAGTTCATCTACCACTGGTTCTTTGAAGTTAAAATGGTGTTTCATGAAAAAAAAAAAAAAGAGGCTAGTTTGGCTCACAGTTCAATCCTATGAGTCCTTTTCTTCAAAACAGCCACCGCCAAGCTGGTGTGCAGCAGAAGTGCTTTTATGCATACCTCCCATTTTGTCACCTATATTACTAAAAAAAAGGGATACTTAAAGGTTGAAATTTAGCAAACCTAATCATCTTTACCACGTCAGCAAGGGCATTTTTAAGTGGAACCGGCATTTTCTTTCCTTCAGCACAAATGCACTGTGGGGAAATCATATAATGACCACTAGTACAGCTCGGTGCCATTGTCTGAATTCATGCTGAGGCACCAACAGTTTCAGCCACCACTGCTCTTGCACGATCAGTGCAGATGTTGTCTAGTTAAAAAAAAAGGAAAGAGCATCTCAGAATTACTTATGAAGAGACTTTTGGCTCCATGTTTCTTTCAAAAACCACCACTCTTAGTCATTAAAGCAGTTGAGTCAATAGTAGTTAGACTCTCCTAGAGTCAAAGAAATAGGGCTTCAGAGGAACAGAGCCAAGGAAAAGCAAGTTGTCATTGTCCCTACCTCCTTCCTGTTGCCTTAGAGGAGAGAGACAAAGAGACCAATCAGGAGTAAGCTTCCTTCCAATGGCCAGGAGCCAGAATGGGGAGGGAACTTGATCATAAATCTGCAGTGTTCATCTTACACTTATTTAGATAGTGTTTTGAAATCCATCTAGATTATTATGGGCTGGATTGCCTCCCCCCAAATTCACATGTTGAAGTCCTAACTCTCAGTGCCTTGGAATGTGACTACATTTGGAGACAGGGCCTTTAAAGAGGTAAAGCAGATAAAATGAGGTTCAGTGGGTGGGCCCTAATCCTATATGACTGAGGTACTTATAAGAAGAAGAGATGAAGACACAGACAACACTCATGAACAGAGCAAACCATATAAAGACAAGGAAGATGACTATCTGCAAGCCAAGGAGAGAGATCTCACCAGAAACCAGCCCTGCTAACGCCTTGATCTTGAACTCCTAGCCTCCAGAACTGTGAGAAAATATATTCCTGTTCTTTAAGCCACCCCATCTCCAATATTTTATGATGGCAGCTCAAACAAACTAATATTACACAGACGCTGACAAATCCACATCAAAGAAGTCAAGAATCTAAAAAATGGAGTTCCAGCAATACCAAATCCTGTCTCAAAAGGGGCCATTAACATCACATTCATTGGCATACATCCTAAGGCAGAATATCTGCACATTCTAAGGCAGAACGTCTTACATACATCCTAAGGCAGAATGTCTGCATCAGTGGTTCTCAAACTTCAGAGTTCATAAAGACCATTTTGGGGACTGTTAACCATGCAATTTGCTAAACCCCAAACTCCAGAAATTCCAACTCAGAAAGTCTGGGTGGCCCCCAAGACAGTGCATGTTAATGAGCACCCCAGGGAATTCAAATCGATACACGGTACATAATCTACAATTTGAGGACTACTTGCCTGCCAAGGACAGCAGTAACTTGGGATGAGAAGTAAGAAAATACAGGAATTGGCATGAATTCTCTCTCTTTTCTCTTTGAAGAATCCAAATACATGAATCTCTTTTTCCTTTCCCTTTTAAATGCCTGGTGTTAAAATTCTTAATTTGATTGAACCAGTGGGTGGGCAAGGATAATGGAAACAGGCTGAATGTTGGTAAATTACTCAAATGAGTCCAAAAGTAAATCTGCAACAGTTCTTCAACCTCTCCAATTTAAAAACATGAGCAAACAAATTCTATATTTGTTTATATTTTTAGAAATTTAGAAACTGGGTTTCAATATCATATTCAATGCAATACACCTCCATGATTATAGCTTTTGTACTCAACTCAGTCATGAGAGTAAACCTGAGCTAAAGGATAAGACTTTCACTTATAAAAGGGATTAAAAGTTGTGATGGTTAATTTTATGTGTCAATTCAACAGGGCTAGGAGAAGCCCAGAGAGCTGGTAAAATATTATTTCTGGGTGTATCTGTGTGGGTGTTTGTAGAAGAGATTAGCATTTCATTCAGTTGACTGAGAAAAGAGACCCACTCTCACCAATGACAGGGAGGGGGAATCTTCTAATCCTTTGGGAGCCCAAAGAAAACGAAAAGGAGAAGAAAGGACAAGTTATCTCTCTTTTTGTGAGCTAGGATATCCATCTTCTCCTGTCCTCAGACACTGGAGCCATGATTCTCAGACCTTCCTTCCACCAGTGGTCCCCTAGCTCTTGGGCCTTCAAATGCGAATTAAACTTTATCACCAAACTTCCTAGTTTTCCAGCTTGCAGATAGCAGATTGTGGAGTTTTTTGGATTCCAAAACTGCAAGAGTCAATTTTTTTAATAAATCAATGTGTGTGTGTGTGTGCGTGTGTGTGTGTGTGCGCGCGCGCGCGCACGTGTGTGTGTGTGTGTTTATATCCTATTGGTTCTATTTCTCTGGAGAACCCTGACTAATACAAAAGCCAATCCAATTCCAGAGAAAAAACACTTTCATTTGACATTAAATGAATTCTTACATCTCCCCTGGTAAATGTTTTATCTAGACAGAATGGTGGTTGGGCCTAGTAAAAGAGCACCTGGATTACACATAGTATACTATACATTCGGTCCTCCATTTACAAACTTGTAACCTTCTAAAATTTTCTTTCATTAGTAAGGTCGTAAGGACTTAGAACTTATTTTCCCCAAATAACTTTATAGACTCCAACACAAAAGCCTATTAATATGGAATATAACTAAGAAGCTATGCAATTTAAATAAGAAATAATAGACTATCACAACAGTAACAATCATACAAATAAGGAAAATAATAAAATCAATTACAAAACCATTTTGTTGGGGTGCCTGGGTGGCTCAGTTGGTTAAGCAACTGCCTTCGGCTCAGGTCATGATCCTGGAGTCCAAGGATCGAGTCCTGCGTCGGGCTCCCCACTCAGCAGGGAGTCTGCTTCTCCCTCTGACCTCTCCCCTCATGCTTGTGCTCTTTCTCTCTCTCATTCTCCCTCCCAAATAAATAAATAAAATCTTTAAAACAAACAAACAAACAAAAAAAAAAACCAAGCCTTTTGTTTTTCCCATTAACAGTATCTTGAAAAATTGTATGAATCCAAAAGCTGATTTAATCTGAAGAGGATGGGGAATAAGATAGAAATCCCAGAATTCTGAAGAGGCCTTGTTAGAAATTTTAAGATATGGTATTCACTGCTAATATTACTGATGACCTGCCCCACCTCCCACCACCACCCTGCAGAGGGTTTCGCTTTTCTTGATTTAAGGGAGTCCCCAGCATTCCTCTGATCTCCAGCAGCTATGAATAGGGCTCACGCAGGACTAGTAAGTGGTGAAGAGTAGCAGAAGAATCAAGCAGAGTTCGCCCAGGCCAGCCCTCGCTGGGGACTACTGCTTGGTGTTGCCTTTGCCCCAGTGTGAAAAACACAGAAATGGGGGGAGATAATCAAAAGGGGGAAAAATTGTTTTTTTCAAATACCTGAGTAAAAATTAGAAAAGAAAGAACAGAGTAAGAAAGAAAGATAAAGAAGAAGCTAAAATAAAAATAATAACACACAGCAACAAATCACATTTCAGAGCACTTACAATGTGTCTCCACCATACTGTTCAACTTACGTTTTACAAGATACTCATAACATGGCTAAGAAATAAGAATAATTGTATTGTTATCTCCATTTTATACATCAGAAGGCTGAGGCATAGAAAGCAAAGTCATACTGCTGATAAGTGGTAGAACCGAAACCTGAACTTGTCTGTCTGATTCATGGTCTTAAACACTATAGCATTTATATGAGAAAAGTGCCCAAGGAAGCATTAGTAGAGCTCAGATTTTCATTGGAAAATCACAGGATCCATAGAAACTATATAGCATGAGTAATTGCTTCAAGAAGAAGAGAGGATGTCATGGTAAAGAGATGGTAGATCAGAAATTTACCCAACTCATACTTGAGCTGGCATAGTGGCCAAGGACCCCACGATTCTTCTTTGGAGCCAGCAAATGGCAAAAAGAAAAGAGGAGAGGAGCTTTGTGGTGAGACAGGTTGGGGAAGTGTTGTTATATAATGGGCACCACAAATGCAAAACACATTCACAAATTAGGCGTGCCTAAATTGGGAACCACTTACATGGTATTTTATTGCAAACTTCAAGACATTTAAATGAAAATAGCCTACCTAATAAGGCTAACCCTCCACCCCCACATACATCTCCACATAGTAAAAAAGAGGTAACAGCAGGAAAAAAACTATAAAAGAAATCCAAGATCTTCTTCTACAATCAAATTATACCAGCCTATCTGGAATTCTGACCTTAACTCGTATAAGTCAGCGTTAATTAAAACAGTATGTTCTAGAAAGTTACTGCAAAGTTGAAAACAGCAAGGGGTGAATGTGACTATTTATGAAAATGAGCACTCTGGCATCTAAGTTTGCAGCTGTGACTGAGGACATTGCGTACAGGACTTTAATGGAAACCAAAAGGGAATTTAAGTGACCCTTCCTAGCAAATATGACCTATTTTCCCTGCCCACATTAGAAAGGGAGCCCCAGCATATGATTCCTCTGCTACTTCTAGCAAAATTAGGAAATGTTTCAGTTTGCTCTACCAACATTAACAATTCAATATAAACCCCAGGATGAAACTGACAAGGGAGCACTCTTAAATATGGACTCTGGTCTGAGTTCCCTTAATTGGAGCTGCAGGGTAATTTAACAGGATCACTCTGCAAATGGGGTGCTTAGCAACCTAATAACTCATGGGAGTACTTGCCTGCTCTTTCAGCAGGCTGTACTCAGAAGTGTCACCCTATGTTCAGAGACTAGAACAAGGGACACTTCTGAGCTGACGTGACATGAGGAAAGTCTACTTTATGTCCTTGTCTGTGCTTGACTTCCAGAACAACACAACAAGAAGTGGCTGAAATGGAAAGTTTCCAGAAATAAGAATGTCTGCCACTTATGATTTGTCCAGTGATAATATTGCAGTTAAGACTGCATGGTCTTGAAAGAAGAAAATCCCCTGACCTCTGGGTTGTTTTTTATTCGATCGTCTTTGGAAGAGACCACAAAGGCAGTGTAATTCAAAAGGCCTAGGACATTCTTAACTGCGACTCTTTCATAACCTAGGGCCACCACCTCCTTGACTGAAGGTGAGGGAAAGTATCTGACTCTCCAAAGTAAATTTAAGGAGTCCTTCCTTTTTAGAGGAGTATCTGTATTAAAGACTGGGACAGAATGCCTCTCTGGTCACTGAGCTGCTGCTCTGGTTTTATCCTCTTTCCATACCTTGGGTCGTTTGACAGCTGTAGGCCCAATCCCGCCTGTGGGGGAAATAACCAGATGTTCTAATCTGGGAGCAGAGGCCGGTCGGCATCAGTTGCCGTGGACACCTGTCGTTACTGTTTGTCCTTCTTTCTGCTAATAGTGCTATAACCCTGTATCAATTGGGCTCAGGGAGGAAACAGGGAGCACCCTGAAGAGGGTTTAACGAAGGGATGTTGTACAGAGGTATAGACAGGATTAGGGGAAACCAGTAAGGGATGGGGACTCACTCCAGGCTAATAACAGCGGCAAGTGATTAACACCACTAGCCCCACAGGGCCCAGGGGAGGGTTTTGCACGATCAGTGAGAGCTGCAGACATCATAGAGGGCTGTGCTGAAGCCCAGCCCCACCGGACTGCAGCCCAGCCAGCAAAGAGCCAGACAATTTAGCCCTTCACCCTCCCATCACCCGCTGCCACTGATCATCGCAAACCCAAGTGGAAACCAGAGCACAAGGGAGTCAGGGTCTGTATAGAGCAGCCTCCTGGTGAGGAGCAGGAAGAAGATGTAGAGAGTGGATCTGGACAGACTTTGGGACATCTCCAGCACCAGCACTTCAGTCTTTCATTAGGAGACATCACCTCCTATTCCATTCTCTCTGTCATTACTAAGTATTTTGCAGTGACACTGTGTATATATCCATTCTTCATAGTCATCAATTTTCAGTTGGTGTCACTTTGAACTCATGGTTCCCTGATTTAATTCAGGGAGCATTACCTGTTACTATCATTGTTTATTTTGAAGCTCACATTGTCCCATGTGTGGCCAGAGGGAGCCCTTTACATGGCTCCTGAGTCCTTCTGATATATCCCTCTCATTCTTTAGCCCTTCCTTGCTTTCATACACAAAATGTTCCGGGCTCATCTTGTGTCTTCCTGCCCCACCCCTCAATCATCCATTTCCCCAGGGATCTCTGGCTTCTTTTAGTGAAGAATGGTATCAAGAAACATAGGTAGGTAGGTAGGTAGGTTGGTAGGTAGGTAGGTAGATACTGATGTAAATATATGTACACATACATATTTACATGTATATTTATTTCTCTATCTATCTATCTACAACTACGTACTTATCATAGACAAAGAGAGAGAGAAATCAAATTCCAATCCAGTCTGACAGGGCTGCTTTTACTTTTCTCCCTTTCCTATCTGTACCACATTTCTCTGACATTGAGAACCTGCCTCCCCTGTGAAAGCCCTCCACACCACGTCTGGGCCCTCCACTCCACTGGGAGAGCCTCCTCCCCCTTCTCAGGCTCTGACACCGCATTTGGAGCTATCTTCTTTCAAGGGCACCCTCCTCACCCCACTTGGGCTCCATGCCAGGCCCCCATTGTGGGCATTTGCCTCATCTTGCCTGGTCTCCAACAACCTGTACTGAACGAACACTCTCCTCACCTCACAAAGGCTTTGCCACAATACACTGAGCAGCCCTTCTCCCTAGATGCTCGGGTTACCCCCCTTGGACTCCAGTGCCCTGCAAAGACCGCCCTCCTGCTGGAATGACCTCCTTACCCCACATGGGCTTCATCACTCCCACGTGGACTCCCTTCTCACCCTCACTGGGCTTGAACATGCTGCTCTGGGCCACCAGAGCTTCCTACACATGCTCCTAGCAAAGACCCCTGGTTTGCAAAATTCCACTTACTGGTTTTTTGGATGAAATAGTTCAGGAAGAGAGAGGAAAAGAAGGGGGAGGAGGAAAAAAAAAGAGGAAGAAGGAGTGTTAAGTTGATAGAATATAAACCAACAGGCATTAGTGGCTATATCACAACCATCACGAAGAATTGTCTAAGGATGACACCAATACAGGGGTAAGCAGAGTCAAGGATTGCCAAGAGACAGATTTCCAACATCATCAGAACATCTCGGTCCAACCATGCCTGAAGTCAGGTATACTACTAGATTTTCATTTGTAAAGCAATAAATTGAATTTTATGTTCAAGCTAGGTTGAGTTGGGATTTCTGTCACTGGCAGTTGGAAAAGTCTTATTACATAGTTACTCTAGTTGTTAATCCAATGCTTATCTTGTGGTGTCATAATTCTAATAACTAACTCGGCATCTGAAAGACACCTAATACTAAGTCCCTATCCTATATCCCAACTCAAGTAACCGGATCCTCACCTTAATAACTTACCAACATATCCACCGTACTGTGTGCAGGATCACGTTACTGTCTTCCTACACTTCAAGCAGCCCCTGGCTGCTTCCATGTACTCTATAAATACTGGTTGACGCTGGCATGAAGCTATACCTTGTTCTTTACAGGCCCCACTACACACTGAGGCCCTGTCCCTCAATCTGAACCTGGTATCTGGAACTCTACGCCCTTAGAATGCGCACAGACATCGCAAAGCAAACCTGCTTGCATACTTGAAGTATTACATATTCTCCCAATAATCATGGTAAAAACTCACACTGTTGTGTTCTTCTGAGTGTCGTGGGCTTTATATATAGTAGCTCATTTAATCCTCACAAGAAGCCAATAGTACAGGTACTATAATCGTCACTTCCATATTAGAAAACCAAAGCCCAAAGAGGTTACCTGATTTGCCAAAGACACCCATTGTCTTGGGCAGGATTTGTACTCAGACAGCCTGTCTTCAAAGATGCCTTTCTTTTTTTCTTTCAGATCATCTCTGATTTTTTTAACTTTCAATTGTGGCAAAATACATGTAACATAAAATTGACCATATCACCCATTTTTAAGTGCACAGTTCAGTAATGTTAACTGCATTCACATTGTTACTCAACCAAATCTCCAGAACTTTTCATCTTGTAAATCTGAAACTCTGTACCCACTAAACAATTCCCCATTCCCCACTCCCCCCAGCCCCTGGCAACTACCACTCTACTCTGTCTCTGAGTTTGACTAATCTAGGAACCTCATGTAAGTGGAGTCATACAGTCTTTGTCCTTTTATGACTGCCTCATTTCATTACCATAATGTCTTCAGGGTTCATCTATGCTGAGGCACATATCAGGATTGCCTTCCTTTTTAAGGCAGAATAATATTTGGGGCACCTGGGTGGCTCAGTCATTAAGCGTCTGCCATCGGCTCAGGTCATGTTCCCAGGGTCCTGGGGTCAAGCCCCATGTTGGGCTCCCTACTTGATGGGAAGCCTTCTTCTCCCTCTCCCACTCCCCCTGCTTGTGTTCATTCTCTTGCTGTCTCTTTCTCTGCCAAAAAAATAAATAAATAAATAATCTTTAAAAAAAAAAGGCTGAGTAATATTCTGCTGTGAGTATAAACCATATTTTGCTTATCCATTCATCCATTGTTGGACACTTGGGTTGCTTTCAAAAGCTGCTCCTCTCAACCACGACATTAAATCATCTTCCATATGCTTTGCTGTCTGCTTTCTGCTTTAGACCCTCTTCCAAGACTGCCCTGTGACCACCTGGGGGCTCTGGTCTGCCTACCTGCCCTGTTCTTTCTTCCCACAGCCAGCTGGTGCCTCCACCCAGCCCGTTAGCACCTGTTCAGCCCCAGGGTGGGGGAGGAGGGCCTTAGCTGTATGTTCCAGTTTCTTCCTGTCTACCCTGTTTGCTGTGGCTCACTGCTTCACGCCAACCCTCTCATGAACCATGTCAGCTACAAAGAGCAGGATTTCTAAGGAGTGGTACTCCCTGGCATACAAATTACTTGGGAGATGAATCCTTCCTATCTCTTTTGAACATCCCTTTCAGGCATGCCGCTGACTGACGCTGGGAAGCTCCGATTACTATTAATAACTCTACAGTAGAGAGGGAAAGAAGGAGCTGTGCTCAAAATAAAACAATGATGAACTCAGTGCATGAATAAGGCCGAGACAAATGACGATAATGTATTCTGGATCCGTATGACTCCAAAGCTAATTAATGTGTAGAAGCCTAATACCGAACATTCTCTGAAAACGCAATGCCACAAGGAAAACGCTAATAAAAACCAGATATTTTCACATGATAAATTCCAAGGAAAGGGTTGTGTCTTTCAGGTCTTCATTGACAGCTCTCTGAAAACACACAGTAGGCACTTATTTTCAAGTTTCTATTCTGAAACAGGCATAGGCTTAGTGCAGAGGATACAGGAGTGAATCAAAGAGACAAAGGTCAGCCTTCAGGAAGGAAGTCAGACAAGTAAACAAGCTATTATTATAGTACAACCCCATAATCCCCTATATTGATCCCTGATATCAAGCAGTTATAAAATTAACAAAACTCCAGAAGAAGGAACTCCTTTTTCAGTTTTCAACTCTCGATTAGCTACTTTGTAGCTAGAGAAAGGGACATGGTGCAAGAGAGGCCATCATTTTATTTGCCACCACAAAAGAAGAGAATTGCGATTACTTAAAGAGCAGTTAGAAATTCACCTTCTGTCCCCGTCAACCCATTCCCCATCCTACATCCTTGAAAGAGCTGAACTTTTTTCTCTGTGGTTCCCAGTTCTGATCCTCATCTGCACCTTATCCCACTGAACACAAAGAATAGCACAGCCCTCAAGTGTCAGAAATGGTATCTGATAGCCCTGGGAGGTCTTTTCATCTCTTCTCTCCAGGGTTCAGAGAGCCAAAACATGCACAAGAACACAGAAAACTCTCACAGTTTATCAGACCGAAGGGTCTACACATTCACTCAAACATCCATGCATCCCCACATTCTACAAGTAGTTACTGAACCTACTATGTGCCAGATGCTGGTAGGGCCACAGTGCTGGACAGAATCCCCACAATTACTATAGGCCTTTATGGGCTAGGAAGTCACCATTAAGTCCTGCCTAAACCCCAAACATTGTAAAGTATTTCCCCTCTAGAGTACAACAAAACTCGAAGTCATTTTCTTCATGCGGGACTATGGTTGGAGCTTTACGCTTTTCATTTGATGTTTATCTTATTAAATGGTTTAGACTGATTTTTTCCTCCAAATTGCTAACTAGTCATTTCAACAATATTCATAGAGGGAAAAATCTGCCTTCTGTCACTGTTTTTATGTTACCTCCAGAATCATATAGTTAACAAAATTTTTATGTGAAAGGGCCATGGTTTGGTGAAATACTTCCCTATGCCTTTCTTTCAGGATAATCCAATTTCTTTTCCTGCTGTCCCTGGGAAGGGGACAGGGAAAGGCATATTTAAGGCTTTTTCCACCAGCAGCTCCAGAGAAGACTGACAGCAGGATGATACTGTTTATAGGCATTTTTACATATGCATTATATGAAATATACACACATACATAAAACTAACAAAAGAATGATGTATTTTTCAATCTGTGGATGAGTACTAAAATATTTTAACTATGATAGCTCTTTGTGCTTTAAAATCTGATAGAAATGGACTCTCAAATGGACTTTTACAGAATCTCCTTTGTAAAATCTATTTATTCTTTCAGATAAACTCTTCTCTCTATTCCAATCAGATTTTAATTGCCGGTGTATTAAGTCTATAAATCACTGCAATTTGAGGAAATCTTTACATGATCTAGTCTTCCCACTTGGGAGATATTTACTTTTAATGAACTCAGGCAATTAGGCTTCCAAAAGTCACTCTTCAATTCTAGAATCCCTGACCACAGCCAGCCTGACCTGCCTCCACACATAGCATCATCCCAAATGCACTCAGCTGATTCCAGTAGCAAAATCATAGTCTAAATGAATAAAGAAAATATGATATATATATAGTAATATTATTCAGCCATAAAAAAGAAGGAAACCCTGCCATTTGTAACAACACAGATGGACCTTGAGGGTATTATGCTAAGTGAAATAAGTCAAACAGAGAAGGACAAATACTGTATGATCTCACTATTATAGTGTGGAATCTAAATAACGGGAAAATAAATAAATAAATAAATACCCCAAACTCACAGATACAGAGAACAGATTAATGGTTGCCAGAGTCAGTGGGGGGAATGGGTGAAGGTGGTTAAAAAGTACAAACTTCCAACTATAAAATAAATAATTCATGGGATATAATGTACAGCATAATGACTATAGTTAATAATACTGTATTGCATATTTGAAAATTGTTACGAGAGTAGATCACTAAAGTTAATAATACTGTATTGCATATTTGAAAGTTGCTAAGAGAGTAGATTTATAAAGTTTCATTACAAGAAAAAAATTATAATACTATGTATGGTGATATATGCTAACTGGACTTATTATAGTGATTATTTCATAATATATACAAATATCAAACCATTACATTGTACACCTGAAACAAATACAATGTTGTTTGTCAATTATATCTCAATAAAAAAATAAATAAAAATAAACACAGCGCTTAGACAGTGCTGGGTACTCAGTGGAAAACTTAATATTGACTGATGCTAGACCATCATTTGCTGGAATCTATGTAGTAAAAGAAACATTTGAGCAAAATACTTAAAATATAAAATAAAATCTACATTGAAAAAAATTACTGAGTTTCACTAGCAAATATTTCCCCTAGTCCTCTCAATCACTGGCCAACATTTATTAAGCTACTTCCTAAAGTTAGGAGCTGAAGATACAGTTCCTACCCTCAAAAGTCCTATACTTTAGTTGGGTGGGTGTGCAATATGCCTGGAATGATAAAACCATAGAAAGTAGTATATATTAGTACATATCAAATATGTAGTACCTATAGGAAGTGCTAACAGTATAGAGGGCTGAGACCATTGGTCAGAAGAAGACACAAGTGCAAATAAGACTTGGGGAGCCTGAAGAGTGGAGTCCTACTTAGAAAGGTAAAGAGCAGGGCACCTGGGTGGCTCAGTGGGTTAAAGCCTCTGCCTTCAGCTCGGGTCATGATCTCAGGGTCCTGGGATCGAGGCCCCCATCAGGATCCCTGCCTGGCAAGGAGCCTGCTTCCTCCTCTCTCTCTCTCTCTGCCTGCCTCTCAGCCTACTTGTGATCTCTCTCTCTCTCTCTCTCTCTCTCTCTCTCTCTCTCTCTCTGTCAAATAAATAAATAAAATCTTTAAAAAGAAAAAAAAAGTAAAGAGCCCAGTACAATATCAACATACAGACAAAAAAGGTAGTCAGTAACTTCTAAGTAAACAAGGAGGATGGGCTTGCCAAGCAAGGACCATGACACTGACCAAGACACAGTGGGAACAGTAAATGCAGATAGTCTCCCTGGGGAATAGCAAGTCAACCAAATTCTCCATAAAGTTACAGAGAACAGATGGAAGAGGTGGACAGAGTAGGGCAATTTCTAACTGGTAAGGGCTCATGGATAATCTTACCTAAATATTCTACTAGGGGCTCACGACTATCTGAACTTTTTGTTGCTGTTGTTCACTTCCGTAAGCATTTACTGAGCACCTATACATTCCGGGCATTGAGCACTCAGGATGTAAACATGGTAAGATATTTCTCTGAACTCAAGGATCCCCTAGGGGAATGGTCACATACACATACACAGAAGACTCTTACATGGTAGGAATGGCACTTTTGGAAAGAAAACTCTGGCAGGGTTAAAGACATCTAGAGCAGTGTTAGGAGAGTTGGTAAGATTTTACTCGTGCTGGCTTTTTATTGCTAGCATTTGTAGTAATGTAGGTTTTGCCCCATATCCAGTACCCTAAACTCGATTCTTTTCCAAGCTCTGGCATGAAACAGTGAGGCACCTTGGACAAGTCATTTCTCCTCTGTGCCCCTCGGTTTCCTTGTTGCAAAATGGAGAAGCTAGACAAGATGATCTGTAAGCTCCAGATGACAATAATTCTTCAGGCCCTCTCACTTATACTCAAAGAAATGTGGAGTATGTAAGAGTGAGAGAGGGGTTCAGTCAAGAGTCTTTACCTTGATTTCCATGTAAGGTAAACTAATTTAAATGAGCATGCTATCAAATTTATCACAGATTTTCTTTTAAGTTTTATCCAAGTCATAGGGAGGCTTAAAATTCCCAGAAAATCCTGTTTATGTACTGCATGTGTTTGCATGGACTTTAAATTAAACTGCATTTATGAAAACCCTGTGAGCTCTCTGGATTAAATACTATATTTCAGTCCTAAGAATTATGCCAGTGTGCAGAGTGCACCCAGAGGACCATTCACTCTCCAATTGCTTATGCAACTTCCCAGTCCTAGCTAAGCCCAGTTTTATTAAAATCTGTATTAGTGCAACTCAGTTATGATTAAATACTCTTCCCAGTTTTTCAAGGAGAAAAGAATACAGCTAACTCTTGCTAGCCTGTGTCAACTGGGGACATGGATCACAGGGATAAATTAAATCCATAAATAATCCAGAACCTTCATTTAAGCCAAGAGTTTCAATCTCCTTCAATAAACCTTTTCCAAGAGCGGCTAACAAAGTATTCAAACTGACTTAAATGAGACTCCGTTATGCAGGGTCAGCTCTAGGTGAAATTGGGAGGTGACTGCCTGCTACTCTGTATCCCAGAGCCCCCCACTGCCACCTTACTCTATATCCCACTCATAATGCCAAATTGTCTTCAATAGCTCCCCACTGCCTACGGGGCAAAGTCCAGACTTCTTTGAATGATAGCCAAAACCCTCCCTATTTTTCTGGTCCAATGTAGGTACCTCTTGCCCCTCAAGCTCTACCTTTCAGACATAGCATCCATGTACAGTCACAGACCCACGTCCTCACACTTTTTCACTATCTCTCCTTGGGATTCCTAATCCATAAAAGGCCAAATTGTAGTCTTCATCTTACCTTACCATTCTGCAGCTCCTGAAACTGCTAACCACTTCTGTTCTCCTGAATCTCTTCCCTTGGCCTCTATCTCTAATCTCCTCTTGTTCTCCTCTCACTTTGTCAATCACGCCATCTGGGGATATCTTGTATGTCTCAGCGGCTTCCTAGTTCCTATTTCTGTGACATCTAGTTCCTATCCCTGGTTACCCACTACCTGAGCTCCCTTTTCTTGGCTTTTCCTGAATGGATCTCTGTCCCTTACAACAGTTGAAATAAAATTTAAAAAGGCTACAGGGAATGAAGTATAAAGATGCTGAAGACAAACTTTCTCGGTTCCATAATTTGCCTACAGCTAAATCTGTATGTAAGAAAATAAGAGCAAATTATTCCTTCTCCTTTTCCTGAAGCTCATTACATAGCCCCTTCCGTGAACCCATAAACCCATAACTCAAGCTGCTAATCCTTAGAGTCATGGATGAATTACATCATTGAAATAAGTAAGCTTTTATGGGGTTTCTGGAAAATCAACTATTATTTCTAACATTTCTGTGAGATAGTGATTTCTAAGATGATTCACTCAATGAGTATTTACTGATTACTTACTACGTACAAGACACTGAGCAAGGAACTTGTTCTCTCTGTCTCTGTTCTAATGGAGTTTACCTATGGGAGGGGAAGAGAGAAATACATAAGCAAATAGACAAATTTTAAAAATTACAAATTTGTATTATGTGTTATAAATGAAACAAGCAAGAAACTGAGAAAGAGAACAAAAGAGAAACCTATGAGACAAGGCCCCTATGAAGAGGTGACACTTGAGCCAAGACCTATAGGATGGAAAGCAGTGAGCCATGTGAGTCCTGGGCAAGCAGAGCTGCAGCAGGGCCCTAAGTCGAAGAATACACGATGTGTTCAACGAAAGGATCAGTGTTGGCTAAAAAATAGAAACTGAGTGGTTGAAAAAGAACGAAGCTATACCATGCAAGACTTTGTACCCCATTATAAGGATTTTCGATTTTGCTCCAAGTACAATGGGGAGCTACTGATGAATTAAAACCAGCAGGCAAAAATGGTCTAATAAGTATTTTTTTAAATCATTCCTATCTCTGGGTGGGTAATGGATGACAGGGGACAAGTCAGAGACAAGAGGCCAGTTAGTATACTAATGCAGTAATTCCGGTGAACAAAGCGATGTCTTATACTAAGAAAATGGCAATGTCCATGGATAAAGTGGATGGATTCAAGACATTTTGAAATCAGTATGAATTACTTGTATGCATGTGTCAACAGAACTTGCTTGTAGAATGTGTGTGAGGTGTATCAGGAACAATTCACAGAGTTCCAGCATGAATAGTTGGGTGTAGAGGCGCAGTGCTTGTGGAAATGGGGGAAACTCAAGATGGGAGGAACAGGTTCAGAGAAGAAAATGTAGAGTTCATTTAGGGTATATACTTCTGAGAAGTTCATGAGGCATCTCAGAGGGGGAAGTCAAATAGCCAGACTGTCTTTTGAACATAATGTTTGGCAAATCAATGACTACCTACTTTAATGGTGAGTTATTTCACCTATTTTTTAAACAATGAAAATTACTTCCACCTTTATCTTTCATTTTTCATGTCTTCCTTTGTGACACTTCATAAGCAAAGGGGGTTCAAAAATGTGGGGGTCCAATTCCATTTCTCATTCCATGGTCATATATTATAATGATCTAAATAGGGGTGATTGTAGTAAAAAGAAATGAGGGCATGGATAGCCTCTGTATTACTTATAAAAGAATAAAATATAAGGAAATACAAAGTTCCAAATGCAACTCTGAACTTGTCGATTGAGAACCCTATGCAGAAATTTCACACATATGGATTATATATAAGTAAGGCACCATTATTTTTCTACTACACAGATTGTCAATACTGAATGTTAACTTGAAAGTATAAAAGCATATAACAGATCTCTAGCTGTCTTAGGGGCAGCCTCCCTATCCAAGGAGGGGATCCTTGTAGTACTGCCACTGAAAGCTGACCTCCCACTTCTGAAGCAACAGTTTGTGGAATCAGCCACATAAAAACACCAAGAGGAAGAGGAGTGGTCAGCAAGAGCATTACCAGCAAAACCAGCCCAAGTGTGCTTAAGAAGATATGTTTGTGAACAGAATTTTTGCAAATCAAATCTGGTTTTCCTATTGCCTCAAATTTTGCCTTAGGATATGTGTATCTTCATTTCTGACTGATCTCCAACTGAAATGGCTCCTAATTCTTCACATTTTTGTTTCTTCCTCCCTTGTCATTTTGAATTAATTAATGCCATATGAATGTGTACTTTAATGCCCAGGGAGTAACTCTATGTAAAAAAATTACACTGTGAATCTTTCCTTTAAATTACAGGATTCTTTGGAATGTAGATATTGATCTTCTAATTATCTTGTTTAATTAGTTGGAGAATATAAAATGAGTACCAAATAATAAAACCTATGCTTCCTTAAAATGACAGATGACACAAAATGCTATGGCCACTAGTGCTCCCACTACTTCGGTTTCCCCTTCTAACTCTCAAGATGATAGAAATACACAGGAAGTGTAGACTCTAAAAGTATCTGGTAAAAATAACCTCATGTTCTTCACAAGAGGTTCCTTTCCTAAGTCAGAGTCATTCCCATATACTTCAGAAGAAGAGCTCAGAGACCGTTGAGGTAGAATAAATTCCCGATGGTGAGAAATACATCCTCTGCTCTACTACTTACCTTATAAAACTTCAGATTGGATTTCTCCAAACATAAACCTCAGTATCAGGAGACCTCTACTTCCAACCTCCCTATAGTTTCTTCAGTCTGATATGTGTCCACCACTTCCTATAAATTCTGCTCGTGGATCTATTCCAAAGGCCTAAAAGATGATTCTGCTTTTCCTGGGTTAAAAATACTTTGACTTGGCTCTGGGGTCACAACTGTCATTCATTCTTCCCCATTTAGACATCATCTCTTTAAAGGACTCCCAGAGGAATTTTAACCACTGAATGGAAATTCCCAATTATATATTTAAAACCTCCCTTTTCCCAGAAGACCCGCCTATGACACCACTGCAGACATGCTAGGAGTTCAGGGATCTTCTTGACCATTCCAAACTATTGACATTCACTTTCAAGTCTCATTGAGGCTGCTCCCACAATTACTTAGATGCTCAAATTGGAATTTTATTAAAATATCTTGCTGAGTCAGGGAGACCGGTCTTCAAACATGAGTACCACCATATTTCTCTTCGTACATCCTTGACCATGCTACCCAAGCTTTCCAAGCCCAGCTTCTAAGTTCTCAGCCTTTTCTTCATCTGTAAAAGGAGAGTACTATTAATTGCCACTTCCTAGGCTTGTTATAAGGGTTAAATGAAAAAATGCCATAATCATTTAGCATATTTCCTGGCATAGAGCAAGCAGACAAGAAATGGTAGTTGTCAAGGTAGTGGTGGTAGTGGTAGTGGTGGTGACTGTTAGCCAGGATGTAATCTTCAAATGTCCTCATGATATTTCTTCAGCCAACTCTTAAATACACAAGATTCTCCAGCTATAACTCAGCCAAGATACTTTCATCTAAGACCACATCAAAATATAGCAAAATACTCTGATGTGGCTCAGACTGCTTTATAAGGGTCATGTCCTAAATGACGTAGATGCTGTCCCAAAGCCTCAGTTGCCTTGCCATGATTCAATGCTACATTATGAAAACATCTTATACCTTCCTATGCCCTTCATTTGATCTCTTTTTCCTCCTGTAGGAGTGCTGACAACAGTGACTCCATCTTTGGCCCTCCATCTTGTTTGTGTCTATGCAATGCCCTTCCTCAGGGTTACGTGTCCCAGGACCCTTGGAGGTTAGTCGATGCCCTAACCAGAATGCAGGAAGCCTTGTTCTGAGTTTCCCTCTAACACACAGATGGTGCCACTTCAGATAACTACCCTTTGACCTCACCATAATGTCCCTTGCTGTATAAAAGCTGTGGATGAAGGTTGGGACTTTGCAGAGAATAGCTGTATAGCCCCTGGTTATCATCTATTGGATGCCTATTAGTAAGTTACCCTGAACAAAATTCTGTGTAAATGGCATGGATTGGCTTGCTTTGATTTTTAGTCTCAAAGTGCCTTCTCAGTCTGAAGGATACTTTACTATCCCTCCTCCACCTTCTAACAGCTGGTGAGCCAGCCAGAGGACTGAAATGAAACAAGCATGCGTAAAAGGGCCATGTTAGGGGAAAGCCCACCACCCTTGGGGGAAATCTCATTATCCATGGGGTGAAGCCCATTGTCTGTAGAAGAAATCCCCAGCTGGCCACCTACCTCCATGTGGAGAGACTTGGCCATGTTTTCTTTGCTTTTTCTTTTTTATTTTTTAAAGATTTTATTCTTCATTTGAGAGAAAGAGAGAGGAAGAGAGAGCATGAGCAGGGGGGAGGGGGGAAGGGAGAGGGGGAGAGGAAGGGGGGAAGGGAGACTCTCTGCTGAGCAGGGAGCCCGACGTGGGGCTCAGGACTTGATCCCAGGACCCAGGATCATGACCTGAGCTGAAGGCAGATGCTTAATCAACTGAGCCACCCAGGAACCCCAATGGCCAGGTTTCTTGAACATTTCAGACCAGAGTGTGAGTATGAGGATCCCCCCAAGATGCCTAAGAAATGGTTAGATATCCTATCCAAAACTGTAGGGAAGCAAAAGAGCTGAAAAGATAGAGCAACCTGGGTGTTACAACTGTAGGATGTCAAGAGATTAAAGACCCCTTCTTACGGTCAGCCCCAAGGGCATGGTACAGGACTTGAGTATCTGTCCTTGCTCTTGTGATTAATCAACCCATTGCTACAGTAGCTGCTATAATGGCTGATTTAAGAGAAACCAAAAGAATCTGTCAAAAGGGAATTCAATTACAGTTATTTGCATAAGTTCAATAAGAATCTCTTCTCGTCGTAACATGACATCATTAAAACATTGGCTATATTACCAAGGCTTTGACTGAAAAGTCATACTTAAGAGAGATGTACATAGACTCAGATATGACCAGACAGCTTTAAGCAGCTAAGATTTACTTTACGAGCCCTGTGAAGCCTCTTGGAAAAAGCTGGCCTGGCCTGGTGTCTTACTTATAGGGCTCCCAGGAGCCTTATCAGGTGAGTAAAGATCACTTCCTGGCAGGCTCAGGAACCTCAGGATACTTTAGGGACTTTGAGAAGAGAGTAATAACCCAAATCTGTAGGTTTTGCAGGTGAGTCTAATGGCAAGTGTTTGGCTTGGCTCTTAACCTGGAAAGGCTGTTGAAAGCTCAATCTGAAATTCGTATGGAAAGTTCCAACAAAGCAGATTTAAAAGAACCTACATGGCCAGTCACTATTCTTGCTGCACTTATGTAAATAATTAGGCCAAGTTTGTTAAAACTGGACTTGTTTTACAAACAATGTAGTCTTAATTTGGCTCTTTTTGACAGAAATGACTGTGGCTTCAGAAAGGAAAAAAAGATGTTTCAGTGACACACATTTATGGGTGTTAGATTCTAGTTCTATCTGTCCTTGAATGTTTATTGTTTACCTATAAAACCAGGCTCTATTCTGAATTCTTCTGGTTTCCTTGCATATCTGGCTAATTTCTGCCTGATGGTTTTCACATTATAGGCCTGACTTTGAATACCCTCCTGCAGGACCACCTCCTGAAATGAGACCACTGTTAAACTGAACTGACCTAATTTACCTCATTGTGAAATGTGGTAATAAGCTGCTGTCTATGACTATACATGAGAGTTGTAAAACAATAGCTTTAGGGACGCCTAGGTGGCTCAGCTGGTTAAGCGTCTGACTCTTGATTTTGACTCAGGTCATGATCTCAGGGTTGTGAGATCAAGCCCCACTCATGGGGGTGTTTGCTTGAGATTTTCTCTCTCTCCATCTTCCCGTGCACACTCTGTCTCTCTCAGATGAATAAATCTTTAAAAATAAAATAAAGGCTCTAGAAAGATGGGGGCTCAACTCGGTACTAGGGAATATATGTAATTAGATGCAAGGCAGTTTCATTCCTCAAATCCTGATCTATGCCCCTTTTTAGCCAGAAGTAGCTAGAGCAATCATTGTCCCAGCCCTTGAAGAATGAGGGGCAATCCAGGGGTGGTACTGGCTAATGGGAAACAAACCACTACCATGTTATTGCTAAATGAATATTTCCCCTATTTATTGCCTATAAAATATTTGTCTTATCACCCCTAGTCTCACATGGCTGATGTTCTTTCCTGCTGCATCAGGAAACATCTTCCTGTCTCTGCCCACCACTTACACTGAAGTTCACAATTGCTCTGACGGCTGGGTCTGCAGAAAAAGGACCTCTTTACCAGGTCACTGAGGAACCATAGTTCTAAGTCTTTTGTCTTGTAGGTATGTTAATCTCATGTTGCTGTTTATATTGCTGTTGTGGCATAAGGATGCAAGTCCCCTCCTGATATCTGGCTCTAGGGTCATTGCAGAAGAATGGTGTGCACAGAACGTATGAGCCAAACAGAGGTCAGGGGTGGAGTGCAGAAGTGCTGACAACACTGACTCCATCTTTGGCCCTCCACCTTGTTCATGTCCACACAATAACCTCCCTCAGGGCCTTGGAGGTTAATGTATGCACTAACTGGAACACAGAAAGGTTTGTTCTGAGCTTCTCTCTGGCACACAGATGGCGCCACTTTAAGGTAACTACACTTTGACCTCACTACAATGCCCCTCACTCTATAAAAGCTGTGGACTAAGGTCTATCTGTGCAGAGAAGAGAATAGATGCGTAGCAGCTGGATCATCGCCAGGCAATCCCCCTGCAGTACCCTGAACAAAACTCTGTGTAAACATTATAGTGTGGCCTGCTTCATTTTTTAGTCTCAAAGTGACTTCTCAGTCTGAAGGATACTTTACAGCCCCTCCTACACCTTCTAACACCTCCCCAACTGTCAATTCCATTTACCAAATAATTATCAACATGTATATGAAAATCCATATAGCTCCATGGGGCACAGACCCACACAAGTATTCTCCAGGATTGTGAAGTACTTGGTAGACATAAGAACACAAAAGGGACTGGGAAAGGAACATGTAACAGAGTCACAAAAGCAGAAGTGGTCATGAGGGAGCTTGTATTAGGTGCAGGGTTCACTGGATATACTAATTACTTCCAGTATGATTTAAAAAAAGGAAAACCAAGGTCTTAGATAATTATTTTGCAACATGTGCAATGCCTGACATATTTCAAAAAGTCCCACATTAATTGGAAGTATAAGTGAATTCTCAGGGGAAAAATTATTTTATTTTCTGGGAAAGTATTCACTACTTGGACAGGTAGTTGTGGTTTATTAAGTTGGTGTGTATTTGAAAGCTGTCTCCCTTTCACAGATTTTACAAGTATGACATGTTTCCTTTTTTTTTTTTCTCTAATTTGCTTCAGACACAATTCTTTTGATACTATTTTCACTGTGTGATGCTAAACTCTACCTGATGAGTGGCACTAAACTGTTACAATACTATTTGATAATCCTATAGGAGTATCTTGGTCAAAAGTAGATCATTCTGCAGCCCTAATGACTGGTAGTGTATTTGTGGAAGAAAAGCCTACTGATTACTACCCATAACTGAACAGGAATGTCTTCTTTTATAAACTAATCCTGCTTTCAGGGTTGTTTCTGACATCACCCAAGGCCTGTTCTGACCCATCGGTTTGGGCTCTAAGGAGAAAAACTAGGCCCCAATGTAAGAACCAAAATTATAACTGCTCAGAGAAATTCTTGATTGCTTTCTTCTTTTCTCAAACCTCTTCATATCACACTTTACAAGAGGCTATGAAAGTTAAGAAGAATCCTAGGTACCATGGTTCACAGACCTGCAGGAAAGTTAGATAATAGTACCAAGAATATAGAACAAATAAGACAGAGTGGTTCAGAACAGAGCTGCCTGAGATATAATATTGGCCTCTGGAGGGGAACTTGTGCTATTCTAGAGGAATAATTTTGTATTTACATCCCCACAGACCTCTCTTGAATCCTTAATAGCACTAAAAATCCAGGAAGCAAACAAAGAAGATAGTTAATGCAGCTAATAACCCCACCCAGTCCTGTGGGCTCTTCATATTTGGTATGGGATCTAATCTCTTGGTTCAATCTGTGCATTGTGGACTTCTGACTAAGAAGAAGACTACAGACTCTGATCACAGTCCTTCTCTCAGTATTTGTGTCAAGGCATTCAGATATGTGATCTCCACAGTCTTATGTGCTGCTGTGCATTCCGTCCCACCAAATGTTCTAAAAAATGATCGCTGAGCAAAAAGAGTAGGAAAACTTGACATTTACAGACGTAATACCCTAGGATACTTGATATACAATAGTGACACCTCAAACACTGGGGAAAATCTGGATTGATCACACCCCCAGACATAAGTGATCTATCCTTCAATTCAGGCTGAAGGTATCTATGGAATCAGGATCTATGGGAATAACTGCATTCCAATTCAAGGGGAACACTGGGAACCTAAATCATCTACCTCTATACACAGTTTGGACACCAAAGCACTGCTTTGAAATTACTTACAAACACACACACACACACACACACACACACACACAGCCGTTCACACTAACATGACTACTATCCCATCATTTTCACTAGTATTATTTTACTGTCCCAGGCGACACCTGCCTAGGCAGCAAATAACTTCATTTTTAATCGTGAGAATTTCCCAAAAGATCATCAACTCTTCAGTATCATCATTTTTCGGACGCTTGGGTGGCTCAGTCGGTTAAGCGTCCAACTCTCGATTTTGGCTCAGGTCATAATCTCAGGGTTATGAGATCAAGCCCTGCAAGATTCTCTCTCACCCTCTCCCTTGGCCCCTCCCTCACCACGTGCATGTGCATATTCTCTCTATATAAAAAATTAAAACTATAAAAAATAATTAAGTATCAACATTCTTGGACCCGTCATGTTGCTATTTTCACCAATCCTAAACTATTATATTGCCACCTGTACTCAATCCTAACCAAGTTCCTTTATTTTAAACAAAACTTCCAATTTCCAATGAAATCCAACCTTGCTTTTCCCCCTCCAAGACACTACCAAGGCTCTGTCAAGGTAGTGTTCTCTTTCACCATGGTAAGCAATAAATTCAGCTCTGTCTTGTCAATTGGTTGGGTTGGTGACACTTTACAGGCCAGTATGAGACAATTAAAAAAAGATCCAAACTCAGAAGTCAGAAAACTTATTTGGATTCTTGTTTTACCATTCATAACTGTGAAACTAATACTGAGTTTTCTTATTTGTATTTTGATGATAAAGAAATAACTTCTTCATAAGAATGAAGATTTGACCAACTATTGTACATGTGTAAAAGTACTCTAAGTTTTAAAGCCATATACCAATATTAGTTATTACTACTATTAAGCAGGATATTCATTAAACTGGCTGTCCGCCAGGGCCAAGACTAGCCATGTTAAGCTCTGTGACTACCACATACCTCATGACCAGATGTAGACTCCTGGTTAACCTGGGGCTCCCCACTCCCTGCAAAGAATAGCTTGCTCTGGTCAAAATATCATCACAATACCAACCAATTTAAACATATGAATCCTTCATTATACTTTTTTCAACAATAAAGGAATTAAAATTAAAATCATTGTAACTGGTAAAGTCTAATACATATCCAAAATATATCTTGTAGCAAGTGAATATAAAAATGGGAAATTGAATCTATTACTTTCTATTTAAGGCACTGCACATCAATGATTTTTGAAAGAAAACTGTGAAATATTTAAGAAGTTAGAAGTTTATTATACTGTTGCTATGTATAATTCAAATAGACTTTGGAAAATACAACTATATAATCCTTATGAATCAGGTATGTGGAAATAACTACATTTAATTCATTTATCTGCCTGTTCACAAGGAGGATTATTTTCTCCAGACAATTTGGCTTTTTGACATATACACTAAAAGGCAATTTTCTTGTCTTGTTTGGAAACAGATACTTTCTTGACACTGCAAAATACTTCCAAATCCACCTGGCTTAAAGATCACTTTAAGATAAGAACTTTTTCTTCTCAGCTAAAATAATTATTGGAGAATCACTTCTACCAATGAAAGAATACTCCACACAGGGATAGTGAAATAACAAAACAAATAGTCATTGAGAACCAAAGATAAATCTGAACTTCATGCAATCCAGGAAAAGAAGGAAAAGATGTTCTTCCAGAACTCTGTAAACTAGAAATGGAAGTTTAATGAAATTTTAAGTGAATAATAAAGCATAAGTAAATGATGTTTCGGGCTGCTAAGACATTTCTATGGAATTTTTTTTTTAAATCCTAGATTCATTCTGAAGGCAAGCTGAGGGCACCTGGCAGGAGGCAATAGTTAGGAGCACTGGTGCTGGGATTAGGCCATAGTTCTTCTTATTCCGTGCCCCAGAAGGCTGGACTTTAGGGACTATATCAATGGCCTTTTTTGCCCTCTGGTTTTCCAGTGGGACTCAGCCAACAGAAGGCACTGGAAGGACATCCAAGAGCAGAAGAGTGAGGTTGAGTATGTAATCCCCAGCTCCCTTTCTCTGAAGTCTTTGAGCCTGATAACACATCTCTCCTACAGATCCTTGCAGGCAATCCTCTCCATATAGCTTTGGATCCAGGAACTGTTCCATTCCCCCATCCCCTCAATTCTAGGGGTGGAAATGGCTTCTGATGTTGTTAACTCTATGCTGGCTTCTCTAAATCCTGCAATATAAACTCTCCTCCAGTTACCCAATTTGAATGTGTTTCTTTCCAGGACCTTGACTGATACTCAGAAAAGTTATCAAACACCTCTCTGCCTCAGTGTCTGCAGCCATAAAACCAGTCTAGTAATAGAATGTACCTCATAGGATTGTTGCCAGTGCCCAGCTCACAGGAAACAATCAATCACTGTTAACTACAAGCATATTACATCTCTATCATTACTGAAATAGTGTTAGTTCTTTTTTCAAGACAAAAAAAACGCACTTTACATAGTAATATTTTGTAGAATGCCCATGGTCCTGAAAATGAGATTTTATTGTTATTAACCCCTTCTAGTCTTGCTAACTTGGCAGTTCCTTAATGATCCTCTTCTATCTCCTGCTTTAGCAATGAATAAGCTAGCTTTCTTAACTCAAATGTAAGCTATCAACAGAAATCAACATGAAATAAAACAAGGCTCAACATTAAATAATCGATCTCTTAAAGGGACTTCAGGGACAGGGAAGAGAGAAAACAGATTTTAGCAATGCCTAAACATGTTTCCTGAGGGACACACGTCCACCCATTTGAAAGGTTTTATTGGCACTGGGAAAGTTTCATCCATGAAAAATAACGATCATTAGCTTTTCCATGACAACTGTGGTTGCCCGACAATATCCATCATGCTCCTGGGGTTCATAGCTTTTTCACAATTCTGATCCCTCGGTACAAGACATTAGTGAGTATTGATGCAATTTTAATTGTTTCTCACATAAACTCCTTGCCACTTGTCACAAAGTCCACATACCCTAAAGATCATTATTGAACTTTTGGGAGTTCTGTATGTATGAAGCAATTCTGAACTTGCCCTGCAATTTTAACCAAGGTCACACCAGTGAAAGCCTTGGCAATTTGGTTTGATTAATAGGGTCAGTCAGAGAGAGACCTCAGATTAAATAAGATTTTAAAAAGCAGCAAATCTGTACTAAAATATCTGGTGCAAAAAAAAAAGCAAGAGAGCATGAAGACACATCATAGAGCATATATTTCATTTGAATAACCAAATAGCTTTTATCTGAATTAAAATTCTCTTTGCTAACTAGAGATCCTTAATTTCACAGGTCAAAATAAGTATTACTTTTAAAGCCTGAAATAGCTTAAGCCCTAGGAATGTTATAGCCAGGGGGATTCTATTTCAATCATTCCCAACATTTAAAATAAGCTTAAGAGGTACCTGGCTGGCTCATTCAGTAGAGCATGCGACTCCTGATCTCAGGGTTGTGAGTTCGCGCCCCACACTGGACATGGAGCCTACTTTAAATGAATGAAGGAATGAATGAATGGACTTAAAAATATCACTAGTGATCTCATATTCTAGCTCTAGAAAACCAGAGAAACACATTTTCTGCACATTCTTTATAGCATATCTGTAGCCTCCCATACAGAGTTTGGTCTTCAACATTAAAATGGGTATATATAAATAAGTGTATGTATTTGTTTATATATCCATAATATACACATATATACATAAATACACAACGTATTTCAGAAATCCTAAAATGCAAATTTTTCACACATTAACACCTCTGAAATTGGGATGCATATTATAATCTAATAATGTGGGATGCCTGGGTGGCTCCGTCGCTTAAGCATCTGCCTTCAACTCAGGTCATGATCTCAGGGTTCTGGAATCAAGCCCTGCATCATGCTCCTTGCTCAGCAAGGAGCCTGCTTCTCCCTCTGCCTCCTGCTCCCCCTGCTTTACTCTCTCTCTCTCTCTCTCTCTCTCTCTGACAAATAATACAATTTAAAAAAAAATAATAATCTAATAATGTGACATTATTATAACATAATAATATAATTTTTATAGTGCTTTTTTTCAATTTTACCAGTATGTACCTTAGTGATATATCTTATAATCAACAGCATCTTAGATTGTATGTGTGTGTGTGTGTGCGCGCGCGTGTGTGTGTGTGTGTGTGTGTGTGTGTCTTACTCCTACTGTCTTCCGTTGTTGTTGTTTTAGCCCTTTTATTTTATATGTGCCTCCTGAGGTAATTTTAATCTTAAGAGTCACAGGTTTACAAATCCGGTAGATATGCCTTAGTTACTAGGAGAAAACAAGCAAAGTCAATGATGAAACATGTTGTCAACTCTCACCATACAAAAATTAAACTCTGAATTGTTGAGTTGATTATAGTGAATCCAAACTTCAGGAACAAAGTTCCAAGAGGAAACACAGTCAATGAGCCACACCATCTCCAAAGCAGAAAATAATGACCCATGAAACTAACTGAAGGTTATCAGGCTCAAACTTCATGGATATATTATCAACCTTACAGATGATTATAATGACTTTTGATGCATGAATGCATGGAACTAAATTTTATATAACATTAAGATACACAGGCGGCGCATAGTTCCAAATCCATGCTATTAAACCCACAAGTGCTAAAACTAATTTCATCGTTTCTATGCATAACCACTGATAGATTCCATTGGTCCCAATCAGTCCCATTAATCTTACTTTCCATTTCCTAGATGTTAGCTCTTACAATTTGTCATTTTTCTGATTTTCCATTCTCTTTTCTCTTAATTTAGGTCAAGTTTGGACTTCATTAAAGTTGAAGTTACAGTTTTCAAAATCACTTCTTATCACCATTTCCTTGAATTTCCTTTTAGAAAATCTTTCACCTGGTAAGAAAACTTCATTCAAAATGTTCAAAAGAAATTTGCTGGGTGCCCACTCTGTATTAGAGACCAAGAATAGAAAGGTGAGCGTGACAGTCTTGTCTTTGGTTCTCAAAATGTGGTCCACTACCTAGGAGCATCAGCATCATCTGGAAACTTCTTGGAAATGCAGAATCTCAGGTCCCACCCCAGACCTACCATCTCAGTTAGGAATCTTCAGAAAAGGACATCCAACAGGAGATAGACACAGATAGAAGTGATATGGATATAAATATATAGACACACACAAAGAAATTTAGAAGGAATTGGATAACACAGTTATGGACACTGACAAGTCCTAATAGCTACAGCATGAGTTGGCAAACTGGAGGGCCAATGGTTTAGTCCTAGTACAATGGTTGCAGGCTCAAGATCCAAGAGGAGCTGATGTTTCAGTTCAAGGTGAAGACAGGAAGAAGCCAAATTTGAAGGCAGTTAGACAGGAAGAATTCTCTCTTGCTTAGGGATGGGTCAGCCTTTTTGTTCTATTTAGGACTTCAACTGATTGGGTGAGGCCCACCTGCATTAGGAAGAGCATTCTGCTTCACTCAGTCTACTGATTTAAATGTTAATCACACCCTCACAGACACAACCAGAAATGGTGCCTCACCACACATCCAGATACCTGATAGCCCAAACTGACACATAAAATTAACTATCACACCTACTGTACTGGAATCTGTATTTTAACAGGATCCCCAGGCAATTCACTGGCACACTGATGTTTGAAAAGCAATATTCTAGTCTATGTGCACAAGGACCTCACAGAAACATGAACAAATAACTACAACACAGCATGGTTCCAGCTGCAATCAAAACAGTCCAAGATATCATGGTGGCTGGCATAGAAAGCAGTGAACAACTCCTGTGAACAGACCAGGAAGGACTCACAAAAGAGGGGCCCCTTAACTAGGTGCTAAAGATGAACAGGAGTTTCCCACACATGGCTTCTGCAGCCAGACTACCAAGATTTGAACAATAGACAGAGAATAGTAAGATCAGAGATTACCTATAGGAATCTATTTCCTATAATATGATAACGCTGGTTGATATAACAAATAGACATACAGATGTGCAAAAATTCAAGCACAATAAAAATTTATTTTTTGCTCTGGTAAGAATACAAAGTAGATGTTCCTAACTGACAGGTGGCACTCCTCACAGCGGTTCCACCCTTTGGCTCCACCATGCCCAAGTGTAGTCATCTGCGTCCAGCCAGCAGAGGAGGAAAAAAACATGGAGGAAGCATCCCTATTTCTTAAACACTGTGGCCAGGAAATGACACACATCATTTCCATTCATGTTCCATTAGTGAGAAATGGTTACTTGGCCATACTTACATGCAAGAAAGACTGGGAAACTTAGCCCCATCTGGGTAGCTACTTAGCAGAGACAACTATGTACTATAGAAAGGGGAGCATGAACTTTGGAGTACAGCTAGCCACCTCTAACACATTCTTCCCATAGGGATTTTGTAGGCCCTCCATCACATGGCAGTACATGCCTATGGGAGACACTCTGTGAGGAATCTAATGGGAAATCAAGAGAACCCCATTTCCACAGCTCACCCTTGTCACTGATAATTGGAAGGGTAGTGCTCCTTAAGAGTGCTAGATACATAGAAACAGAGATAAACCATGGTCTCCTAAACTTGACTCTAAAGCCAAGATTGAGACTCTTTCTTGCGATCTTCACCCATCGCCTAGCATGAAAAAAATCCACACAAGGTCAATATTTTGTGTTTACTTAATATTTGCTGTTTAAAATATCTGATTATCTGGATGAAAAATAACCCTGCAGCAGCACACAAATAGTCTCAGTCATTTTTAGGTTAAGAAAAAAATCTGGAGGCACCTGGGTGGCTCAGTCGGTTAAGCATTTGACTCTTGATTTGGGCTCAGATAATGATCTTAGAGTCATGGGATTGAGCCTCACATCAGGCTCCAAGCTCAGCATGGAGCCTACTTGAGATTCTTTCTAGCTTTCCCTCTTCTCCTCCCCACAACCTGTCATCATATGAGTGCTCTGTCTTCTCTCTCTCTCCCTCTCTTTCTCAAAAAATATGAAGGAATGAAGGCAGGCAGGCAGGCAGGCAGGAAGGAAGGAAGGAAGGAAGGAAGGAAGGAAGGAAGGAAGGAAGGAAAGAAGAAAGGAAAGAAGGAAAGAAGGAATGAGGTGGGATCTGAAATGGTTAAACTTCCAAGTGATTAAAATGCACTAAACTGAATGAATGGCATGACATTTGGTTCCTTAAAACTGGTACTTCTCTAAATTGAGTTCCATCTGACTTTCAGAATAGCAAGAAAAAGGCTCTGATGTATTCAATGGCAGGGTATTTCTATATAAATATTTTCTAATTCATAATTCCTACAGTAACTATAGCTAAATATATGGCCAGCACAGTGAAAACATAAGTTGAAAGGCCTTTGACCTAGAGAATCTATTTCAATACAATAGAAAATAAAAATGGAATTTCAAACATGTATTTTTCCCCTTCTAGGGATGCTCATTACTCCCCTACAACATATCCAGGCAGACCTGAGAAACTTTTCTTGCTTAGTAAATTGTTTTTGCAAAGTTAGATTTAAATGTCAAGTATGTCAAGCTTAGCATCTTCTTCACCTTACTTACATTATTAAATGGTAAAATTAAAACTGTATTAAACATTTCAAGCTTTGAGTTGGTTGCAAGTGTATTAATTTCAATCAAATCAAAACTCTGCTGAAGAAAGCAATATATTCCAGAAGAGAAACTGTCCCAGAAGAGAAAGACTAGGAATGCCCATCACTTTTCTTCTTATAAGCTAAATATTCATATTATGAATCCCAGGCTCTGCACTAAGTGAGAACACAAAAGCTAGGGACTCTGCCAGGATGGTCTGCAGTGATTATGAAGGCTTGATGACAGCCTGGGACTGTCCAGTAACATGGGAAAGAACTATGCCTCTAAGAACCCGCCAAGGCTGAGCACGTTCACCACCATGCCTGGTGGTCCTGCTCCACTGACTTCGGTCAGACCTGCTCTGCTTCGTGCTCTTTCCCAGTCTGGGTCTCAAGCCGCTGCAGGTTCTGTGAGCAGCCTAGCACCTTCCAAACAATCCTTTTCTGCTTAAGGTGGTAACAGCTAGTTTCTGCTCCTTATAGACCAAGAACTCTAACAGAAAGACCCCTCTTAACACCTGAGGGCACAGAGGCTTAGAACAGTTCTATAAATTGGCCAAGGTTACACAATCAGTTGGTATCAGCAAAGAATGGAATCCTGGCCCAGTGTTCTTTCTGTTTTCCTGAGTCACTTTACAATGACTCCCAGTCAGAGATTTATTTCTGAATTTCAAAGGCACTTGAACTGATCTGGCATGTTTCGTCAGAGCCGATGTTCTCGCTTCTCCCTTTGCCCCCCGTCGCTTGCTGCTCCCAGGGGAACCTGGACACTCTGTGCTATACAAATAGCACCCCCACATTTTAGGGCTCCCTTCATAATAGACATGATTCCTTAAAGCCTCTCCTTTGCAACATACAAAATAGGAAGCTTGACAGCCATTTTTAAAAGAATTATTTGTTTGTTTGTTTGTTTGTTTGTTTTAGAGGGAGTGTGTGTGCACATAGGAGCAGGGAGAGGGGCAAAGGAAGAGGGAGAGAGAGCCTCCAGCAGACTCTCCGCTGAGTATGGAGCATCACACAGGCTTAATCTCATGACCTGGAGACCCTGACCTGAGCCAAAATCAAGAGTCAGATGCTTAACCAACTGAGCCATCCATGCACCCCTTTCAGTCATTTTTATTTGGGCTGAATACTCACAAAATCTAGAGTAATCTAGAGGATACAGCCGAAAATTATTAGAACAATCTTTTCTTTACAAGTATTCAGGCATGACTAAAGAAAAAAAAAGATTCTCTAAGTGCTGAAATAAAGAATCTGTGTACTAAAAGTGTCGCAAGTAAATTCCACCAAGTGGCTCTTCATGAACAAGAACTTTGCCAACCTTATTCTTTCCCCTTCACAACAGATAGACCTAAAACTGTGGAACAGATGTGGTGCAGCAAGGGAACCACCAGAACTGCAGGTGATTAAGAGAGCCCCATGCAACAAAGAGGCATTGTCTCGTGAGAAGAAAGAGGCCAGTCTCTTCTAAAGGTCTAAGTCCTCTTCTCCTGGGAAGCCTTGCACCAAATAGAAATGAATGTTGTTCAGTCTTTCCTGTTTTGTCAGGATAGAATTAAGAGGTAGTATAGAAAATAAAGCAACAAGGCTAAAAACACCAGTGTGCTTCCTCATATATCAGAAAGACTCTTTTTGTCAAGCAAGCAAAGATTTTGCTTAATATAAAGAAATCCTATATCCAGACTGATAAGACCTACTTTGAATCTCTGGTAGGTTTCCAGGAATATTAACTTCTCTAAAGTAAAGCTTCTTAACACAGCTTGATTTGACTCCCTAGAAAACTATTTCTCTGCAGAATGATTCACAAAAATGATTATAAGCTAATTCTCTGAATTGCTACTTGTATAATTAATATGTTATACCATGAAAACGCATCAGCCCTGACACCCAAGAGTAAATAAAGTATCCCCCAAAGAGATCTTCTTGCCTGAATTTATGCTCCTGGACTTGGAGACATTCCAGGCAGGCAAGTGGTACCTACCTAGATAGGGATTTTTTTTTTTCTAAACAACAAAAATTTATCATCTCACAGTTTATGTTAGAAGTCTAGGCACAGCCTAACTGGTCCTCTTCTCAGAGTCTCACCAGGTCTTAGGGTGTCAGCTGGGCTTGTGGTCTCATCAGAAGCTTGGGGTCCTCTTCCAAGCCCATTCAGGTGATGAGCAAAATTCACTTCCTTGTAATTGTAGGACTGAAGTCCCTGTTTTCTTGCTGGCTGCAGCCAGAGGTCGCTCGCAGCTCCTGGAGGAGCTGTCCCAGGTCCTAGCCATGTAGGTCTCTCACAACACAGAGGCTTACTTCAAAACCAGGAGGAGAATCTCTATTACTTTGAGACTCTGAGTCCTCTGAATAACTCTCATTGATTAAAACAGGGCTATCCAGGATAATATCCCTTTTGACACACACAAAAATCACCTGATTTGAGATTATATCTGCAAAATTCTTTCACCTTTATCACGTAATGCAACCCAATTATCGGAGTGAATTCCACTGCATTCGCAGATCTGTCCATACTCAAAGGGGAGGAGATCATAAAGAGCATATAAAAAGAATATATAAAAGGGAGGGGCAGGAATCTTGGGGGCCATCTTAGTATTCTGCCTTCTACATAGGCCATGCCCTTTCAGAATGAGTTTCTATTTTTGGCACTGGTTCAGAATTGAGGTGTGGAGTTGAAGGTGTATCAGTGAGCGCTATGTCAAAAGACTTTATGGGTATGGGTCTATAGCTACAATAACCCTGTGGCTACTATCTGCCATCATTACCCAGCAGCTAGATAAGAAAAATTCTTGCTGGTCCAGAAAGCAATCCTTCTCTTTCCATAGACCTACCAGAACTTTCACCTCCCTTAAAACTCAACTCAATCAACTTCTATAGAAAATCTTCCCTGTTGAAAGTCAACTGTGTCCTCTTACTCTCCTCCAGTTTATTTCGTGCAATCCTCTACAGCAGCCAGCTTTGTGATATTGAACAAGTCACTTTGCCTTTCTGGGTCTAAGTTTTTTCATTTGTAAAATTACAAGGAGGTTGTCCTGGGTGACACTGAAGCTGTCTCCCAGGTCTATTCAATAAGTCTAAGTAAATCCAAATACCTAGACTTATACCATCTAAACAGAAAGTAAAACCATGTGAAAAGTCACTAAATTGAATGTTGGTTCAAAGCCATCGTTCTGGGACATCATCAAAGCTCAGAATTGACACAGTCTAGAGGAATAGCACATGACAGGATATAACAACATTTCCCCTGATGGTGGAAGTCACTGAACACTCCACTTCAAACATCTCCATTCATCATTCTCTTATTCTCCAGTCATTATTCTCTATCCAAACACCTCATCAATGATCCTCCTCATCTCAACTCTTACACCTTCTCACAGTCACCGTGTGGATTATATTTTGAGTTTTTTCCATTACTAAACTAGCTTTTAGCCCTGGCTCCCACATTCCCATTAGCCCCTCTGTGACAGAGTTCTTCCATAAATGGAGCTATCCTCCTCAGGAGTTAGTGTGGAGAGCAAATAAGTATTTAATAGCATATTATGCATATTAAGATATTATCAGTATTGTTACCAATAATAATAATTTTAAAATATACACAGAGTTCTGTTACTTCTCCAAGATCAATCAAAAGTGACTCACCTCGGATAAATGCAACACGAAATTCACCAAGAAAGACAACTGCCTTTTTTTACACAATAAAGCCCCAAGAAACTCACAGATAGGTACCTCCATCCTCAGGAAACCTGGACGGAAATATTCTCTTTCAAACTTTGAGAGGCTGGACTGGGCATGACTAAAGCATTCTATTCATTTCACTTCTGTCCTCTGATATTTTTTAATTTTACAACATTAAATTTATATCCCACCTCACTAAACTCTGAAAACCCTCAAATATTAATACCGTGTGAATAATTTACTTCTCCTTCCTACACATAACTTTCACATTAATACACTGACATCACACCTTCCTAACCAAATCTGTTTCTTTAAAAGGTTTCCCCCTTTTCCTACCTGTACAACATGCCCATTCTCCATACATTCTGGTCATACCTGTGGCAACACAAGTAATTCAACCTAATGCCAGATTACTTCCATTTCTATTTCAGCTATGCTTTTTGGATATTACCTTTATGTTTTTAACAAGAAATACATTCACATAGTACAAAGATCAAAAGAGAATAAAAATAAGTTTCCTTCATCCCATCCCCAAGCTAATGAGCTTCCCACTCAGATGTAGCCAATATTAACAGATTACACTGCTGTTACGGTGATATGTTTAAAATTCAGTTTTTCAAGAAACATAGATGGAGTACCCATGATGTGCACTGCATTAGTGATTAATAATAACCATCACAAAGTATTGAGCACTTACCACAGGCCAGGCAGTAGAAACAAGACTAAAAACAACATATAAAACATCTTATATGGCCATGTCTCTTAATCCTCGTGCCACCAGCAAGGAATTGGTTCTATTAGTATTCTAATTAGCAAGTGAAGAAACTGGGATTAACTGATTTGCTTAAGATGTCTAAAGACAGACATTAGAAAAATGGATGAAAACTTGCACAGACACTTCTTTAAGAGGATATCCAAATGGCCAATACCTGAGTGAAATGTACTCTTCTTCCTTAATCACCAGGAAAATGCCAATTAAAACCACAATGCACTATCACTCTACAACCACGAGAAGGACTAAAATGAAAAAGACAGAGAATGCTATAGGCTGGTGAGGATTTGGAGCAAAGGGAACTGGTAGAAATATAAACCATGACAATCGCTTTGGAAAACTGACCATATCTACTAAAGTTGATCATACTCAGATCCATAACCTTGCAATTTCACTCCTAATTATATACACAACAGAAATAGTTTAGTATGTTCACCGAAGGCACGTACTAGAATGTTTATAATAAGTATTATCCATATAAGCCAAAACACAAAACTATGCAAATCCCCGTTAAAGAGCAGAATGGATGAATTATGGTAATACTCACACAATGGGATACTATATAGCAATGAGAATGGGTAATCTACACCTACATGGGATGATATGGGTGAATCTTACAAGTAAAATGTTGAGAGAAAAAAGCCACACTCAAAAGAGTATGTAGTGCATTATTCTGCTTATATAAAGAACAAAACCAGCAAAACTATGTTGTTAGGAAGCAGGATAATAGCTACCTTTAGGAGAAATGGGGTGTCAGGAAGGGGACCTGAGGGAGGCTTCTGGGATGCTGATAATGATCCAGGTTCTGCTTATACCACTATGCTCGGTTTGTGAAAACTCATCAAGCCATACACTTGATGAACACATACACACACACACACACACACACACACACACACACACACAAATACTTCAATAAGAAGTTACTAAAAATCCCTGTGTTCATGGAGCTTACATCCTGGCATAGCCAAGGATATACTACTTACAGAGGTCTCTGCCAACCTGAGAAATGAGCAAATGCATCATTCTTAGCATGGAGTTTTAGGGCCCTGGGACACTGCACAGGGAAGATCTTGTTCCTGTTAAGAAGCTGGATCCTGGTTATCTGCTGCCCTCTCAAACTCAGGCTTACACTCCTCCACTAGAACTTAACATCCCTTGCCCTTAAATATAATTTAAGGCAAGTGTTCTTAACCCGGGATCTCAGACCCCTAAGGAACCCTTGGATAGAATTCAGAGGTCTGTAAACTTAGATGGGGAAAACCATGTACTGATCTTTATCACTAAACTCTACTCAGTGGAAATCTGGCATCTCCCTCAACTAGAAATGTCGACCAAAAAGTATGACAGTGTTAGAAGAACCTACGACTTTATCATCCATAAAAACATCACAGATATTTCCATATTCATTTCAACTGTTATAGCTGTCTTAAAATATCATTTACATTTATCATTATCTAGAAAGTTGGGCAATTGTTAGATCTGCCACTACATATTTTTAGTCTTATGTGTTAATAAGCATATATACTATTGTATTACAGTTGATTTTTAGTATTTTGATAGCTGTATTTGAATATAATGGGTTTCCTTTGTCATCCTATGTCTATTCTTTTGTATTTAGGAACAGTATTTTGAAAATGGATCTGTGAGCTTTCCACACTGCCAAAGGGGTTCAAAGAACAAAAGGAATGTTCATATGCTGGCTCTTTTCTGTTTATGCCCCACCACAGCCTCCCCTGCATCCCTGCCCCGCAGGTCCTGTACTCTTCACAGCTTCTCTGCCTTGCTCTGTGCCCCACGGGTGTGCTCTCTATGGATTCAACATCCACGCTTCCTTCTGCCTCTTCCTAGAGGACAGATGAATTTCTCCCACCCGCTCCCTGCCTCACTAGGCTTCTGGTAAAGGCTGCATTTCTCTGTGGCCCCAGCTCCCGTGGGTCAGCCCTATTGTACAGCACCATCTCTCTCAAGGCCCCACTAGCTTTAGTCCTTTGCCTTGTCCCTTCCTGCTGTCACTAGTCCTTCAGTATTTCACCCCATGCTGGTTCTTTCACTCACCCACCCTACAGGAAATAGTGGCTATGTTAAACTCTTCACAGCTAAAAGTCCTTTGAGAATAACTTCCGTTTCTTGCGAGCCTGATTGCACTCACAGGCACAAGGCTCACCTGATTTGTGAACTAAACCAGCAAGGATATGACCACATTCTCTTGGCGGGGGGTGTGCATGGCAGAGTGTGTGTGTGTGCATGCATGTGCACGTGCGTGTACACGTCGCTTACACTTGGGTTGGGAGTGGGGGAAGATATCCAAGTGCCATGAAAAACTCCCTGCACCGTCTAAGATGGGAAACTGGGCAAGCGATGCTGAGAAAAGGTCATGCCTGAGCTGAATGTGTAAACAACCAGCAGGAGTGGGTCAAGGGTAAAGGGGAGGCAAGATTCTTAACAGAGGGAGCAGCATTTTCTGAGACACAAATGGAGGAGAGCTGCTGCTAGAGGTTCTTCTGCAAATGCCACGTGTTAGCATCACCTGGAACAAGCCCAAGCAGCAGAAAGAAAGGAAGGAAGCCTTTCTTTAAAAAGGCAGAAGATGAGAGAGGGTCTGCTTAAGTAAGATCGTTGCTGGACAGACGCACAGTCCCACATTCCTTGCACCAGCTAGGAGCTGGAGCTCCCAGGCATCTGATTGCCCAAGGCCTCACTGACAGGCACAAAAGAAGCTAGATCAAGTTTTGCTTGCAAAGGAGATCATTTCTCCTAAGATATTTCTAGGCACTTGCCCTCCCCTCTAATTCCCCAGGACCGCGCTGGCTGACAGCACTCTGATATGGAAGAATGAACGAAGGAGACCAGCCAGGCAGGAAAGGAAGAAAGGAAGGAAGCCTGCCAGGAGCACACTTCCATATATCAGTGTGTGCTCAAGATAAATAATCCCAGCCAGCCCAGGCAGCTATCAAACCAAAGGGCATGTTGCAGGTAGCAAGATAAATCGCCATTGTCAAGGATGTCTTTGTTTGTTCCCGACAGCCTCTTACTATATCTCCCTCTCCTGACAAAGCAGCCCTGGGAACAGGTTTCTAACATGCTCTGCCCTCTGGAAATGATAGTGCTTTTAGGGAGAGAAAAATGAGCCTGAGCTCCTGGGTCCAGAAGCCAATATACAATTGGCTGTTGGGACTACTCACTAAATACTGGTTAGAAACAAAATCTATTGGAAACAATAGCTACATGCTGTTTCCACCAGGTCATTTCTGTCAATCCAGCCTAGCAAATCTGAATTACCAGTGCCCTGTCAACTGTCTCATATCGTGAATCTTATCGATAGTGGTCTTTCATGGAATTCCACCTGACCCCTTTAGAGCAAACCTAGGACACCAGAAGAGCGCCATGTGGAAAAGTTTATAAGAAAAATCTGTGACCACTTTTTTTTCTTTAAATCTAAATATAGAAATTGTTTTAATGTCTTTCAAGAAATATCAGAAATACACAAATGTTTTCTTTTGGGTAATAACTACAACTAGGTCTGCTAAAATTTTACATCAAAGTTTTGTCTAGGTAATTTGGAGAAGGAAACCTCAAATTCTCTCTGCACCAGACTCTGCTCATTACCATTTCAAACATCTTAAAATTATTTGGGTAGTGGCTACCAGGGGCTGGAGGAAGGAGAAACAGGGAGATGCAGCTCAATAGGCATGAAGTCTCAGTTACGCAAGTTGAACAAATTCTAAAGATCAGCTGCACGGCACTGTACCTGTAGTTAACAACACTGCACCGTATACTTAAAGATTAATTAAGAGGGCAGATCTCATGTTAAGTGTCCTTACCACAATACAATAAAAAATAATTTATTTGGATATTCTGGTTGTGTCTGAGGCAATGTAGAACAAAAGTAACAGTCCAGACTTGGTAATAAGCAGATTTGGGCACACGGAAGCCAGCTTTGGCAGTGATCACCTTCTGGGAATGAATAAGAGTCTGGCTGAGTCCCCAAAACGCTGAACTAGAATTCCCCCCATTTATATTCCCACTCTTTTTCTCTCTCCTTCTCTCTCTTTCTCTCCCCCCCCTCTCCAACACCCACCCCAATTCCTCCTCTTCACACACAACAGCAAAGGTCAGAAAGGTTAAGAAGAACCTTTTCCTCTTTAAATGCAACAGAAATGTAGGTTCCTATATTATCACCAAGCCAAGTATCTATCTGTTTCAGTACAGAAAGCCTCCTTCCCCTTGTACAAAGACAGCCTCTAGGCGTCCAGCTGTAGCTCTGCCTTTCCTGTCCTGAAAGGCCAGATCTCTGATAAGCTTTTTGGCTCATCAACAAGAGTTAGTATGGTGATGGGATTAAGAAAATAGGCCCTGACTCTGGGTTGTCTGGGTTGGGATCCTCGTTCTAGCTACCATTTACCATATGACCTTGGGTAAGTTCTTTAATTTCTTTGTGCCTCAGTGTTCAGTGTGTAAAATGGGAATAACAGCTTTGTTATGAAGATGGATTTGTTGGGGTTTTTTAAGATTTTATTCATTTATTTGAGAGAGAGAGAGAAAGAGCACAAGTGGGGGCAGGAGAAGCTGAGGGAGGGGGAGAAGCAGACTTCCCGCTGAGCAGAGAGCCCAATGCGGGGCTCAGGTCTCCATCCCAGGACCCTGAGATCATGACCTGAGCCGAAGGCAGACACCTCACCGACTGAGCCACCCAGGTGCCCCAAAGATGAATTTATGAAGCACACAGAATAGTAAGTGCTAACAAGTGCCAGCACATAGTTAGTGCCAGCCAAGTATCTGTTGAATAAACAAATGAAAAATAGACCAAGCTACCTGTTTCCCCACGCCCTGTTCTACCCCTGTGTTGCCAATACCTCTTATTCTGAAATGTCTCTCCATGCTTGCTGTGCCCATCCTTGCTACCTTCTGTACTCTCTTATGATGAGGACTCTGGAGAAAACTGCACTTCTGGACTCAGATTGGCAAAAGCATGTTTCTTTACTTCATGGCCAATGTCTCCTTGTCCTTCATCTCTTTCTTGCATATCCCTTCCTCCTAGACTCATCTCTGAGGAATTAAGTCTGCCTCTTAACATGCTCCCATGGCACAGCGTTTGTCCTCCACTCACTGACTCATTCATTCAACAGAAAGTCATCATGTAAGGCACCATGCTGGATATTGGGAGCTTATATTCTAGAGAGAAACATTCTAGAGAGAGATTCATCTAGGGATGAATCAGTGAATATACAAATGACTCACTAATATAGCTGACCCTTCCCATTTTCTCTCCATGGGAACAGACTAGAAATGTCCAGATTACTAAGTAGTTGTCTAACTCTAGCCAATGACAAGGGGAAGGAAGGAGTTAACCCCATCCCTCTCAGGGCAGAAGTGACATGGAGCCCCCTTCAGACTCTTACATTTCTGCAGCCAGTGTGACCCTACAGCCTAATGCACACAAGCCTTGACTGCCACAGGACCGTTTGGGGCTCTGCGGTATTCATTCAAGTGGATCGTCAGAAACACCATGGCAATGGCGATGGGAGCAGATGAAGCAGTGCCCCTGCAAATGGGAAAGGGCAAGAATGGAACTGAAACCAGGCCAAAAATCAAACAAAACTGAGTTTTCATCTTGTAAAGAAACATTATCCCAATGACTCTTTTCTAAAATCAAATGACCAACTTGGCCAATTTTTATTCATTGATTGAAACACACATAAACACTGTGATGCTCTGAGACTTTCTCACAGATGCAATAGGTACAGCCACCAGCTCTGAATTTATCTTTCTTTTAATATGACTTTGTTCAAGTTACTCAGAATAAACCCTGGAGATTACTCAATATAGACATCACCTAGTTATTTAATGAGATATAGGATGTACAACACTGACTTAGTGGATTTGGGAAATTGCAAGACAGGGTATTTTAAATGTAAAGGAAAAAAAAAGGTTTCAAGCATTAAAAGTCTTTGTAAAGCAAGAAAGTGAAAGCCAACCCTGAAGACTCCAGACACAGGAATCTGGGTTACCATTAGGCCAAGAAAGAATTCAGGGAAAGCATGGTCATCAGCAGAGATGGGCAAACGAAAAGACCAGGGGTGTCTGAGAGCAACAGAGCTCCGAGGTATCAGAGAGGAGAAGCCGACTGGAGACACGAAGCCAAGCTGAGGAGGTGTATCTCAGCTCAGTGTTACCTTGGACCATGATCCAAAGCACAGCTGGGCCACTGTTCTTTGAGTGGGAACCCCACGGGTGGCAGATCTGGAGAGACCCCTCTTTCCTCCTCCGGGAGGAGCAGCACAGAAGCACGCTGCAGGAATCACCTGGGTTTGGAGATTCTAAACGGGGCCATGCGCCAGAGATAGAAACACTGGGTCACAGGCTGAGTGTGCTCAGAGTGCAGCCGGAGACCAGGGAGACGGGAAGCACTGACTGCTTTTCTATGAGGATGCACTGAGGAGTGAGGTCCCAAGCTCTCGACTCCTCGGCTCAGAGATTAGGAAGCCGCCATTTTCGTTCCTGTCCTCCAAAGCTGTACGGAAAATGTTCAGGGAACAAAAGCTCCCAAGAGCGAACCCGAGCTGATTACTTAGCCTGCCCCCTGGCAAAGCCAGTGCAATTCCACCTCAGGCAAAGACACTTGGGAATCACAGCAACAGGCCCCTCTCCCAGAAGATCAGCAAGAACATCCAGCCACGACTAAGTTCACCAATCACTGAGCATTGTGGGACTCCAGAGCTAGGGGAAAACAACACATAGAATTCATGGCTTTTTCCCCATGATCCATTAGTCGTTCAAAGTTAAATTTTTAGAATTTTATTTTTTTTCCTACTCTTCTTTTAAATTTTCTCCTCTTTCTGATTTTAATGTTTAACTATTATATCTTATCAATACCTTTTTTAAATCTTTTTTAATTTTCATTGTTATAGTCATATTTTATCCATTCATGGTATTTAGCCTTATTTTTTGTATACATATAGGGTCTATTCAATTCAGCAGTCTAATAGATAGAGATTGAGAGAGTCAAAGACAGAGATAGATATAGAAACAGAAATAGATGATACAGATATAGATATAGATATAGATATAGATATAGATATAGATATAGGGTTTTGTTCTATTTTCTCGTTTGTTTGGTTTGGTTTGGTTTTTTGGCTTTTTCCCTCTTTCTTCTCCCCCCAGTTTTGGGTCTCTTCTGATTAGGTTAGTGAATATTTTTCTGGGGTCATTGCTACCCTTTAGTACTTTGTTCTCTCTTCCATCTATTCTTATCTGCATAAAATGACAAGGCAGAAAAAATCACCACAAAAAAAAGAACAAGAGGCACTAACGATGGCTAGGGACCTAATCATTGCAGACATTAGTAATATGACAGAACTAGAGTTCAGAATGACGATTATCAAGGTGCTAGCTGGGCTTGAAAAAAGCATGGAAGATAATAGAGAATCCCTCTCTAGAGAAATAAAGGCCCTTTCTTGAGAAATAAAAGAACTAAAGTCTAACCAAGTTGAAATCAAAAAAGCTATTAATGAGGTGCTATAAAAAATGGAGGCTCTTACTGCTAGGATAAGTGAGGCAGAAGAGAGAATTCGTGATTTAGAAGGCCAAATGACAGAGAATAAAGAAGCAGAGGGAAAGAGAGACACACAACTACTGGACCATGAGGGGAGAATTTGAGAGATAAGTGATACCATAAGATGAAACAATATTAGAATAATTGGGATCCCAGAAAAAGAAGATAGAGAGAAAGGGGCAGAAAGTATATTGGACCAAATTATAGTAGAGAATTTCCCTAATTTGGTGAAGGGAACAAGCATCAAAATCCAGGAGGCACAGAGAACCCCCCTCAAAATCAATAAAAATAGGTCCACACCCCGTCATCTAATAGTAAAACTTACAAGTCTTAGTGACAAAGAGAAAATCCTGAAAGCAGCTCAGGACAAGAGGTCTATAACATACAATGGTAGAAATATTAGATTGTCAGCAGACCTATCCACAGAGACCTGGCAGGCCAGAAAGAGCTGGCATGATATATTCAGAGCACTAAACGAGAAAAATATGCAGCCAAGAATACTATATCCAGCTAGGCTGTCATTGAAAATAGAAGGAGAGATAAAAAGCTTCCAGGACAAACAAAAACTAAAGGAATTTGCAAACACCAAGCCAGCCCTACAGGAAATATTGAAAGGGGTCCTCTGATCAAAGAGAGCCTAAAAGAAACATAGACCATAAAGGAAGAGACATAATACACAGTAACAGGCACCTTACAGGCAATACAATGGCTCTAAATTCATATCTCTCAATAGTTACCCTGAATGTAAACGTACTAAATGTCCCAATTAAAAGACAGAGGGATCAGAATGGATTAAAAAAACAAGATCCAGGGCGCCTGGGTGGCTCAGTGGGTTAAAGCCACTGCCTTCGACTCAGGTCATGATCCCAGAGTCCTGGGATCGAGGCCCACATCGGTCTCTCTGCTCAGCAGGGAGCCTGCTTCCTCCTCTCTCC
>LNAC01000155.1:1595130-1654537 GCA_002007465.1 Ailurus styani | reverse complement strand
GTCATCATCAAGACAGTATGGTACTGGCACAAAAACAGACACACAGATTAATGGAACAGAATAGAGAGCCCAGAAATGGACCCTCAATTCTATGGTCAACTAAGTTTCAACAAAGCAGGAAAAAATGTCCAATGGGAAAAAGACAGTCTCTTCAACAAATGGTGTTGGGAAAACTGGACAGCTACAAGCAGAAAAATGAAACTGGATCATTTCCTTACACCACACACAAAAATAAGACTCAAAATGGAAAAAGACCTCAATGTGAGAAAGGAATCCATCAAAATCCTCGAGGAGAACACAGGCAGCAACCTCTTCGACCTCAACCGCAGCAACTTCTTCCTAGGAACCTCACCAAAGGCAAGGGAAGCAAGGGCAAAAATGAACTANGTTGCAGCAACTTCTGCCTAGAAACATCACCAAAGGCAAGGGCAGCAAGGGCAAAAATGAACTATTGGGTCTTCATCAAGATAAAAAGCTTTTGCACAGCAAAGGAAACAGTCAACAAAACCAAAAGACAACTGACAGAATGGGAGAAGATATTTGCAAATGACATATCAGATAAAGGGCTAGTATCCAAAATCTATANGGCTTGTATCCAAAATTGATAAAGAACTTAACAAACTCAACACCCACAGAACAAATAACCCAACCAAGAAATGGGCAGAAGACATGAACAGACATTTTGGCAAAGAAGACCTCCAAATGTCCAACAGACACATGAGAAAGTGCTCAACATCACTCAGCATCAGGGAAATACAAATCAAAACCACAGCGAGATACCACCTTACACCAGTCAGAATGGCTAAAATCAACAAGTCAGGAAANAATCAGGAAACAACAGATGTTGGCGAGGATGCGGAGAAAGGGGAACCCTCCTACACTGTTGGTGGGAATGCAAGCTCGTGCAGCCACTCTGGAAAACAATATGAAGTTTCCTCAAAAAGTTGAAAATAGAGCTACCCTATGAACCAGCAATTGCACTACTGGGTATTTACCCTAAAGATACAAAGGTAGTGATCCTCATGCACCCAAATGTTTATAGCAGCAATGTCCACAATAGCCAAACTATGGAAAGAACCTAGATGTCCATCAACAGATGAATGGATAAAGAAGATGTGGTATATATATACAATGGAATANACGGAACACTATGCAGCCATCAAAAGAAACGAAATCTTGCTGTTTGCAACGATGTGGATGGAACTAGAGGGTATTATGCTGAGCGAAATAAGTCAATCAGAGAAAGACAATTATCATATGATCTCTCTGATATGAGGAACTTGAGGGGCAGGGCGGGGGGCCGTGGGAGGTAGGGAGGGAAAAATAATGAAACAAGATGGGATGAGGAAGGAGACAAACCATAAGAGACTCTTAATATCACAAAACAAACTGAGGGTTGCTGGGGGGTGGGAGGGTAGGGATAGGGTGGATGGGTCATGGACATTGGGGAGGGTTTGTGCTATGGTGAGTGCTGTGAAATGTGTAAGCCTGATGATTCACAGACCTGTACCCATGGGGCAAATAATAAAAAATAAAATAAAATAAAATAAAAATAAATAAATAAAATCCTCAAATAAATAAATACTAAAAAAATAAATGTTTGGCATACACTTGTTTATTCCTTATATTATTCCTTTTTTTTTTTTTTAAGTAAGCTCTACACCCAAATGGGGCTTGAACTCATGACCCTGAGATCAAGAGTCCCATGCTCTACTGACTGGGCCAACCAGGCACCCCCTTACATTATCCCTTATGTGGGTCTATCATTACAGTGGGTAAACAACCATAGGGAGATTAGGCCACAGCCCTAATTACAACAAATAAGTGGCAGAACCATTTTTATTTATTTCTTTACTTATATATTTATTTAAAAAAGCAAAGTGGAAAATTCGATCGAGAGGAAAAAGATATGGATGATATGCAAATTAACTTGAAGCTATATATCCATTTTACCTCTTATCACATTTCCTACCATAAAGAGAAACATGCCCCCTCTCAGGGCCACCTCCTCCATCCCTGCTACCTAAGGCTTCTCCTACTGCTGGAGGATCCTGACTTCCAGCCACCAGCCTTGCCCATGCATGGGGAGCCAGCCTGGGGTCCCAAAAAAGGCGCTCAGCCTTTACCTTTTTTTTTTTTTTTTAACCTTTTAAATCATGAAGAGATTTCTCAAAAACAGTATATTTTCATTAAGAGGGTGCTATGCCTATGACTCAGGTTGGTCAATTTTTGTTATGCAGTTGGCTCCATGAATCTGTTTCTCAACTGCAAATAGCAATATTATAACAATAGCTGTGGTGTAGCATTCTTATAATGTATCAGGCATTACCAAGGTACCCTATCTACATTTTTTCATTTAAACCTCAACAGAACTGTGCAAGATAAGTACTAGTATCCCCATTTTAGAGATAAAGATACAGGCTCTGAGGATTTAAGTAACTTGCTCAGGGCAACACAGTAGAACTGTAATTTATGGGTATGATATTGTCATGGGGAAGATGCAGTCTGCTGTGTCTGCCATCCAAGACCCTTGTGAGGCTAAAATGAGATTATGTTTATGAACATTTTATTTAAATGGTAAAGTACCACATAGATTTTTTTTAATATGTAAGTCCATTTCTTTTGGAAGTGAGTAGTAATGAGCGCAACATTTCCATGCTACCGTTAATTAGGTCAGTCAACCCAAATCAAATACAGGGATTTGGATGAAGTCAAAGGCCCAGATTTTCAGATTACTATACAGGGTCTGTTTCTGTGCCATTATTGAACCAGCTCTCCATCTTCAGCACAATTTCCCCTTCACTCAATTTCTATAGGGGTCAGTAATAGAACTCCCAGAAAGATAAGGAAGCCTAGTTCCGTGGTTACCCAGAAAGAAAGGAAGAGGGGCAGCATAGGACCACGAGATTGAACCCTGAACTGGCATGTCCATATACATTCACATATATATATTTATGTTGCTTGCTTTTCTTTCTTTTTTTAAATCTCTCTCTCCCAACTAGAATAGGAGCTCAATAAGGACAGAGATCTCTTTGCCTGTTTTTAGCAGAGTGTTGAGTGAAGGGATAAATCATGAAATGTAGCCAGGCAGATCAATCAGTGGAAACCAGAGTGGCAGAAAGCCCAGAGCATAGCCATCTTGGTGAGATAAAAAAGCCAAGCCCAGAGCGTAGCCATCTTGGTGAGATAAAAAAGCCAATATGGTGATAGCTGCAGCAATGCAGAGAGAGTGGGTAAAAGTGAAAGACATGGTGTGTGGACCTCAGGGAGGGACCAGTCCTTGCTGAAGCTTGCACCCAGGATGGAGCCACGGAAGGAGGTTGCATCCCTCAAAATCCAGGAACGTTTTCATGGTTGTGCCAGAGCACTGTGTAAGACACCTTACTGAGAAAACAAGTGCACATTAAAAACAGATGCGGTACACTCAAAGATGATTTCTCCTGAAACATGGACTGTAGAATGCTTAGAAGTTAGCAAATATGAACTTGGACACAGTGCAAAGATAGCCCTTTGAGATCGGGCTTTTTCATCTGTGATTCTGTGAACAATCAGTGAACCATGGCAAATGGACCATGGCAAGTGGACATCAAGACCCAACCAGCCTCAGAAAGAATGACGCAGACCTCTTCACCACAGCCATGACATTTTTCCAAGCTCTGAGAGGTTGGCAGGAGCCATCAGCATGAGAAACTCCACCAGAAGGAGTCTCCTCACTTGGTCTACTCAGGCGGACCTTTTCACACACTGGACCAAGAACACCTCCAATTCTCCTCTTCAAAAGTCCAACCATGTAGTCTTTCCTCCCAGCACCTCTGAGTAAGAAACACTCAAAGAAATGAGGAAATAAATGAAAATGAAGCGAGAACTTCATCAAGGTCAAGCACACAGCTAAATCCTACAGGGTGCCCTGTATGTGACAGAACACAAAGAGCAAATGGAAATTAACGTTGGCATATCGCACTTGCAATTTAGTACAAAGCACTGCTCTGTGAGCCTTCCGGCTCTGTCTCGAAAGAGAACTTTATTAAACATATCTTTGTTGCTATCTGGGGCACCTGCCACAAAGATACTACAAAATATAGTTTATTCCTGGGCTCATAAAAGCTCTGGGATAGGAACAATTAAAGCTATCTGTGCCTCTGGGGACATCCCATTTTACATCAACAAATGTTATGTCATCTGTAGCCATGCCAATTTCCATTTAAGAACTTCCAATTATTCATATTGCGAGGGGGTGAATTTTCTTGCTGATGGTTCCATTACCTCTTCTCTAACTCCCTCCCCAAAAAAGACAGACGGTAGACTTTTCTTGAGGGGGAAAAAAAAGTCATAAACGAACTGCAAGGTCAACTTTCCAATTTTGCAAAGCTGGGTGTTATTTCCCATGGTTCCAAATGGCCCCTTCAAAACCACACGAAATAAACCTATTTCTTTTCCACACACTCACTGTTTCCTTGCAGGGTGTAGAAAAGCATTTCCAGTCAGTCATGAATTGTTCTGAGTGGACGCAAAATTTTCCTTATTATCCTACCACCAGAGCATCTCAGACTTGCATAGGGAGAAAGAAGAAAGAAATAGTGGGGAGTGAGGGAAGGGAAAAGAAAGTTAGGAAATAGGGCCTACTCTGCTGATCCCATAGGTGGCCACTGCAGTGGCGGGGTTTACCCCTGACTGGAGCCCAAAGATGACCAGAGTGGCAGCTTTGTCAACTTGAGAATCAAGCAGATTACAAAACTTGCTTCCCAGTCTCCTGATGGCAGTGCGCATAAATTAACATCTCATTCCCTACAGTCCCTGCAGTGGCTGGAAGACATGATTGATCTAACATTTGGCCTCCCTAGGAGGGATGTGCTAATTCCTTCTTCCAGCACTCTCCACTTCCTTAGGAGCTCAGCTTTTCATCTCCAAACAAATATCTGGGCTTGAGAGCTGGGACCATCAGGCTCTCCTGCTGATGGGCAACCTGCTGGGCTGGCTCCTCCACCTTCTGTCTGAGCAGTGCCATGTAAAGGACAAGGCTAGTGGTCCTGTACTGGTGGACCGCACAGCCTCAGGGACCACAGATTAAATCCACTTTCAGATTATAAGCCTGCCTCATCCTTTAAGGGCTCTGGTAATACATTTCTCTGTAAAATCACACATCTGAGCAAACTGGCTTTGGTTGGCAGGCATGACCAAATTTAAACAAATTCGTCTGGCTCGTTCCCCTGAAAATAATTCTTAGCATTTGGTTAGTTTCTTTTCCTAACATCATCCCTTAACCAGCTAGAGTTTCCAAGAGTTTTATCTATTATCAGCCATCCTATTTGCTGGCTTGTCTGAGTGTGAGCACACAAAGATGGCCAGTGGAGGAGGGAACAGGGCCGCCAAGAGGACAGGGACAGGGAGGGCTTGTCTGTGAGCCCACCAGCGAGGGTTGGGGAGGTGCATTTTCTTACTTTGCATGAGGACAGCTCTTAAACCAGTAGACTGAGTAGAACCGCCTCACTGCTGCTGTGACATGGAGGTCATGTCTTCTGAAGGTCATGGGAGGGTGCTGTAGTTGGTGCATAGTGCAAATTCAATACATTTTAGCTGGCATTGAGAGAATTCTCTAGCTGTTAAATTTAAACTGGTTTCCTTTCTTTGAAGAGTAGGTGGAAGAGAGGAAGGCTTGAAGTGATTCTTGCTGTGTGTTTGGCTTATCAAAAAAGATGGATCGGCTCCTGACAGATTGAAGCAAAGGTGGTGTTTTCACCGTTTCTTCTAATGAGGACTGAGATTGAAGAAGAGAATGAGATGGGAGATGTTGAGGAAAATTTGTTTTTGTAGGCTGAGGTTTGCAAGACTAGATAAATGTGCTGCAGGACTGACTAGGCTATTTAGCAGGTATATACTAAGCCCCCATTATGTCTCAGGCACTGAAGGCATATATTTCAGGAAGATTGTGCAGCATGGATTTGCCTGGAGTCACCACTTACGACAGTCATAGGCAAACCAAGCAGAGGGGGTGACAGTGTCTGGGAAGGAGTGAATTAGCTTAAGAAACTGGGCTGGGAACACTAGCAGGTTGAAGGAAGGGGAATGACAATGGTGTTGAAACATGTGAGAAGCTGTTGTAAGAGATTAGTTCTGTGTGGCCCTTAAGTGTAGGATCCATGGGGGGCCATGGTGAGGATGGAGGGTCTGGGTCTAAAGGAAGTAAGAACCTTCAAGCCATTATTACTGAAGCCTTGCATGCTACTGATTTTTTCACCTCAGAAAGCATTTAACAAATACTTGTCTTAGACGTTCAAGTAGAAATTCAGGCAGCACAATAGAGAGTGAATGAATTTAAACTCTTTATGATCCTTATATTCCATGAGAAAGAGTCTCATGCTTTTCGTGTCGTTCTAGTGTACCGACACCTTCTCTGGCTTCTACTAAGTGTTTATTTGAATAATGAATACAGTGCAGTAAGATCATAAAATTTGGTTTAGTTTTGTTGTGCCCTAACATTTACAAAGTGTTTGATTCAGGCCTTCCATCTCATTTGAGTTAAATAAAACAGCAATCAAGGAAGGATTCATTGTACTAATAATGCTCTGTTTCTTGAGCTGGATGGTGAATATAGATGCCTATTTTACCTATCTATCTGTCATCTTTCTGTCATCTATCTATCTATCTATCAATTGGAATGCCGCAACTGAATTTGTAAGGAGAGAAAAATAGCTAACATTAGAATGCCCAAACTCAGACTTTCTACTTTAGAGCCTGTAAGTTAAACTATACACATGTAAGATTAATAAAGTATAACCTTAAGTTAAAGAATTTTTTCATTGGCTTTTAGATGACTGACCTCACAAAATTTCATTAATTACCACTCAAATAGGCATCAGACCCACCCACATTTTCCTTGCCTCCCCTGGCTGAGTGACTATGCCTATTTTTCCCTTCAATTCCCCAAGCCACACAGGGCATTAGTAAGTAAAGGCAAACAACTGTCAGTTCTCAAATATTATCAAATGTATCGTCCTTCCCAAGTTCCCCTCTTTTTGTCTTTCTCTCCCCCTCACATGATCTACCCAACCCTCTTCAATGTGCATACGCACACACACACACACACACACACACATACACACACACACACACTCATACTCCTCTAGAAAATTCATTGCCTGATTCTTGGCAGCTCTGAGCACTGGCAAATTGCAAAGCATCAGAAAATCCATATATATTCCAGTAGACTGTGAAAAAGAATTTCCCCTGGAATTTGATGAGCTGACCACCCAGAATCAGAATAACACTTATTCAAGGCATTTAAAACAGACTGGACAAAGCACTAGAGATTATGATGTAAAGATCAATTCTCCTCTCCCCTAGCAAACAAATGGACTAGGTGATTTAATGTACCTTTCCCATTGTTAATTTCTATGATCTTGAGATTAATTTGAATGCAGACAGAATCCATTTGAATAATGGCTCAAGAAAAGAACTTGGTTGCTAATTTAATAGGTGCCGGGGTGTGAAAAATTATTGTCATGATTATAGTAACTGGAACTGAGCTTGTAAAAATATTTTCACAGAATATTAAACAGTTCTACAGTGACTAGGACCACACACACATACATGCAACATAGCAAGCTCCCTTTTATCCTGCATTTATGTTTTTCTTTAAATTAAAAATGTGGGGGTGTCTGTATGGCACAGTCAGTTAAGTGTCCAATGCTTGATTTCAGCTCAGGTCATGATCTCAGGGTCATGAGATCAAGTCCTGCATTGGGCTCCGTGCTGGGAGTGAAGCCTACTTGGGATTCTCTCTTCCTCTTCCTCTGCCCCTTCCTCACCATCCCACCCCAGTGTAAACACCTCTGTCTTTCTATTAAAAAAAAAAATGTGTACCAAGATGCTAATGGGTTAGAACTGCCCTAGTACCTCTCACTGATATGCCTTGGTTGCCTAACAGATAAAACAGACCAGTCCTAAGTAAATATATCACTTAGATTGAAAGGTGACTGAAAGCTACAACAAATATCCAAAACTATAATTTTGAAGGAGGAACCACAGAGATGTGGTTGTAGTAGGGAGACACCCTCAATATCAGCATTTTGGAATTCACATTTACTCCTTTCAATAGCAACTGTACATCAAAAATTCACCTTGCCCCTGTCTCTCCATTGTTAATTTCTTAATGGTCTGCATTAAATGTTCTAACTATAAGCATGAACTTTATGTTTTTGCATTTACACATATGTTATGGTATATGTTACCTGAGTGACAAAATAATAAATGACAAATATTTCCATGTCCAATGAATAAAGATACCAAAAAAAAAAAGCGATACATCATGATACTTTACATTTTGTTGGTTTGATAAAGGAGAAGTCAGAAAAGAATAAAAACAGATAAGAATGGGTTCGCCTCTTACTTTCCAAAAACCAATCAAAAGTTTGATAATAACATCCACACTTTATCGGGCATTTACTACATGCTGCATGGTTTGTGAGCATTCTCTTAAATCCTTATAAAAATTGTGCACACAGGCATTGTTATCGTCATTTTAGAGAAGAAACCAGAAATGAGAGACTTTTATTGCCTTACCCAAACAACTAAGTGACAAACTAAAAATACAACCTACCTCCAAAGCCCATGTTGTTTCACCTGCATGTGTCAGCATCCACCACAAATATCTAAAGAGGGTTGGCCCATATTAAGAAAGGCTGACTGGGGGGCGCCTGGGTGGCTCAGTCGTTAAGTGTCTGCCTTTGGCTCAGGTCATGATCCTGGGGTCATGATCAACCCCCGCATCGGGTTCTCTGCACGATGAGAAGCCTGCTTCTCTCTCTCCCACTCCCCCTGCTTGTGTTCCCTCTCTCGCTGTGTCTCTGTCAAATAAATAAATAAAATCTTAAAAAAAAAAAAAAAGGCTGATTGGGCCAGTCTTTAGGATTAGCTGGGTTTTTTTAACTTGGACACAAGTTTCTTTTCAAATTATTTTGCCACACCAAGCTTAACCTGACGGCCTTAACAGAAAGAGTATTATAATCTTTTTTTAAGTAGGCTTCACACCTAGCATTGAGCCCAGCGTGGGCCTTGAACTCACAACCCTGAGGATCAAGACCTCAGCTAACATCAAGAGTCAGACGCCCAGAGTGTCATAATCTTCATTTTGCAAAACAGAGGACTGATACTGGTTTAATTTAAATCTTCCAGGCACAGCTGGATTTTAAACATAAACTGTCCAGGCAGACTCAGAGACACAGGTATGTACTCCAAAAATCTCAGCACCAAAGGCATGCTGAGGTGAAGAGGGGGCATGGAGGATATATCCTGGGACTTGTGAAGTCCCAACCTAGAGAGGTTGTCAGAATTCAGTACAGTATTTCCTTTCTGGCTTTCATAGTTTTCAGGCCAGACTCTTCCTCACATAGAGGCTCAATGTGGAGAGCATCCCACTGAGTGAGTTCTCACCATTCACTTACAGACTTCATTTCTCACTGCTGTTACCTGTTCATTCGGTGACCACATAAGACCACAGTGCAAGGACAATTAGGATTTGGTCTCAGAGAGATCTGCTTTGAGACAGAGGCCCCAGAGATATGTTTCTTCTAAAGCAGATGCTGCATGTATCAGGACATAGCAATCAATTAATAAATATTTACTGAGTACCTAAAGCAAGTAGGACCCTGGGAAGAATACAAAGAAGCAGTAGGTCCTATGTCTTCCCTCAAGAGCTTAAAATCTAGTTGGGGATTTTAAAAGACAAGTAATGAGAGTAGGTGGCAGGTGATGGCTCTGGCATGACCCTAGGCCTCTGTAGCTCGGCCTGGAGCCAACCCAGGAATAAATCTACTCTTAGGCAGAAAGGATTATAGAAGCTGCCTCTGAAATAAGATCATGTCTGCAAAGCATCAAATAGTCCCTGGTACACAGCAGGTGCCCAATAAGGATTGTTTTTCTGTCTCCCCTTTCTGTCCCATTGTTCCGGGGAACAACAGGAAGCTCTCCTGGCAGTTAACTCAGCTTTGACCTTGTTCCCCCAGTGCTGATAACAGGACTTTTCTTTCTTCTTGAATCCTAGTCCTCATTTGATCATCTAGTTCTAGGATTCTGTCCTGTTCCCCATCTTGGTGACCTGCCCACATCCCAGTCCCTTCACAACTAAGTGCTTTGTGCTTTTCTTGTCACTTTTCAAAGGACTGGAGTTCCAGGCCAGTTAGTAGCTAACAGTCTTCTCCAGCAATGTCTGGGGCCTATCTGATGGCTATTCCAGTTACTGCCTCGTCTGTGATTTCTTATCCCCTGGATGAGTCACCCAATTAGAGCACAAATATCATTTGTTTAAGTGTACTGGCTGCCTAGAACACTTTGTTGAAAAGAAGACCAAGGCCACGTCCAGTTTCTAGAGGAAAGGATGTCACAATCAGTTTGTGATGTCTAACCCTGGCACGGAAGGGGAGGCCTGGTGGGTACAAGGGCTCCATCCTTCTCACCCATGTTTCATGGGCCATTACCTTTTAATTGCCCTCCTCACCAGGTAACATTTTAACTTATCACACCTACCTACTTCCCAGCACTTGCAGTTGGAGCTATCCTTTTAAACCAACCACGAAGACCCAGAATGGATCCAGATCCAAATCCAAGGCTCCTCCCTGACTTCCCTTACCTACCGTTGAAGAAATCCCAGACTTAGCACACGCACACGTGCACACACAAACACATACACACACACACCATAGTTCAAATCAGAGAAGTCAAGGAGAGAGCAAGGATAAGACAATGCAGAGAGGAGAAATATATTCAAAGATGTAACAGCCATAAAGTATAGAATTATTCCAGGCATAATCGGCCTATCATGAAAGATAACAACCCATCCATTCAAATCTGTCTTTAAAATATTGCACATCAAATTTTGAACCCTCTTCTTTAGGACACAGGTATCAACAAAATCATCACCTCATATCTAATCCCTCCTAAGGAACTGATTTTTATCATCAAATCATTTGAGATCCCAATTAGGATCTACCCTAAACGATGTAAAAATTCAGATGTGTTTGCAATCCTAATTTTCAAGTGGCCTTTCATAAACTCATTTTTCCATGGCCCCTGGCTAATTAAGAACTCTAGTTTCCATAAATATTTTATTTTGCAGGTTAGTTAGGAAGGGTAATTGTCTATTCTCTTTATTTTTCTTTTTCACCTTAATGGGACAAGCCATCAATTTGTCTGAATTGACACACGAAATTACCAGAAAGAAAAAAAAAAAAAACAGACTCAGTGGTAGGCAGAGTTTCAAGTTACTGTGCATTTCATTTGGTCTTCAAGTCATAAGCAATATTTACCACACTGAATTTCAAAGAAATGAAAAACAAGGAACTACACAGAGGCTTCTGAGGATTTATTTTCTGCATTTTTCTAGGATTTCTTTCAGTTCATTTTTTAGGGAAACAAAGTTTATATGCCAGAAAAATGGATATTTATCCCTTTAGAAAGTTCTATGGTTTAACCCAACACAATGACTGCAAGTGTATTTCTATCAAACCATACTGTCTCCATTCATGTCTATTTACAACAGCACATTTTGCCCTTGTTCGTAATCTTGCACCACAGAGAAAATAAAGCTGTGGTTCTATCTCTGTAATCTTGGAGATGCTCTCGAGAGGGAAGGAGTAACAATGCCTCAGGATTAGAAAGAACATTCAAAATACTTAAATATCTTGGGACAAAGGATATGTCCCTCACAACTCCTATTTGGTTTCAGCATGGTATTATTATTGTTAGTTTAAACTACACTGTAACTACAGTTGCCCTAAATGGAAATTCATACTCCAGGGGTTGTCAACCACCATTTACTTAATCAGAGGCAACTACTACATGCCTTCAGCTATCCTTGCTTCTTATCAACACCAGAGGTTTTCACAATTTGCTTAATAAATGTTGAAAATGGTTTTCGTTGGTGAAATGAGTGGCTTTTAATTGGCATAACAGATGCTAGAAATGGGCTACCGTCGGTGAAATTAAATGTATTCAAAATAGGAAGGCTGAGACGCTCTCCTATGTGTATGTGAAACCAGTAGAATGATATAATCAGCACTGTAATTGTAACCACATCTGTAAACACCCTGTGCCGAGCTAGTGGGGCAGACGCTATCAGTCCCTGCTGACAGAGCCCTACCCTGTTGTCACCGTCCATCCACAAGGTCTCCCCATCCTCCATCTTTCTACTCAAACGCCCTGCAGTGGGATAGTTTTCACTTACTCTTAAAGATATTCCCCCATGTGGGCACTATTTTAGCCCCCAACTCATGGCCTCTAAAGGCCATTACCTTAGCAATTTATAGAGATGAACTTCATAGATATAAATTTATAGATCTGCAGTATTTTCCACTTGATAATTTTTACACTCAACAACCTCATATTCCTAAACAATACTCCCCACCAAGTTTCTGACCTGGAGATGAAACCACTATATGGACTGCAGGTAATATGGAATCGTGGTGAAGAGCCTGGGCTGTGCAGCGAGACTGTCCTGAGCACATCCCTGCTATCCCAGTTACTAGCTATGTAACACCTCTTACCCAGAGGTAAGTTAATTCACCTCTGGGTGCTCCAGTGTTCTCAACTTTGAAATGAGACTGTTATGACCCCTAAACCATAGAGTTTGGTGTGAGAGTTCAGTACAAATAAAACATTTATCCAGTGATACACTGAAGTTCACTCCTATTAGCCCATGGGAGCCAACTGGTAGCATTCTTCCCAACTGCCCTTTCAATAACATCACATTCGTGGCTTGCAACTGGCCACAGTGAGAATATTTACACCACAGAAAACTGGCAGATGCCAAAAATGAAAACTGTTTGGGTTTTTGTTTTTTGGGGTGTTTTGGTTTTTTTTTTTTTGCTTGTTTGCTTGGTTTTTTGTTTTGTTTTGTTTTGTTTTGTTTTGTTTTGAGAGTGGTTATTTAACATATCCCAGTATACCACTGCATTTATAGCACAAGGGGTAGCCTATAGTTAGCGCTCAAAAAATATGAGTTATTATTAATAGAAGAGGTGATGAGGGTACCTTCTGCCAAGCTAAGGATTTTCCCCCAACTTTTGCTCACCACAAATAACTCTTTGCGATTACACAAAGAAAATTGAGACAAACTACTCTTTAGTGACACCTTCATGCTAAACATAAACCAAATTTCTCCATCCCTGGCTAGCTTTAACAATCTATATGTTCTTGGTCAGAATCACCTTGCCCATTTCAATCTATGACATGGCACTAAGTAAGGTGCCTTATAAGAAAATAGATTGTATATAACCTGTGAGCACTTTTTCAGTGGTCTTGCCAAACTCAAGGATACGTGGGTTAAATATTTCTATTGAAGTCTGTAAATGAGTCCCTGCTTGGCAATCAGTTCAAGGACAAAATTCTTAACTACTCCAAGAACAACACAGATATCTCAAAGATACAATTTAAAGAAATGACTGATGGACTCCTTCAACATCCCAACCAAGAAAGAAATCAATGGAATAGAATTGTGTCATTGTTTCCAGTTTGTCTGTAAAGGAGATGGATGCAAAGTGAAAGATATCAATCAAACGTGTTTTTTTTTCTTTTTTACATTTACTGATGGAATTTAAAATCAAGTTAAATTTCCTAGCATACTTACTGTATAGTCTCCTTCAGCAGTGTGGAAATGAAGAGAATGGATTTTTATTGCTTTTTTTTCATTTATTTTGTTTTTTAGTATTAGTAGGAGAAATGAGTAAATCTACAAAAGCCAATTAGAATTGCCAGTGGACCAGAATCTGGCAATATGACACCTGCTATGAGAAACCCTAAATATTTCAGAAACACTATAAATAATGTTCTAAAATCTCTTTTTGCCACCCTTCTTAGAACTAAGGATTTTTGTAATGCTACTCAGTCCCACACCACATAATAGGCCAATAAATCACAGCTAGATCCTACAAGTCTCAGCCAAATATTTAGTCATTCACACACCACAGGCCTAGGGTTTTGCCCATCATTCTGGGTGAGATGTTCATTATTCTTATTAGGTATCCAGATAAGAGAGAAAAAAGAAAACTATTCATTATAAATGTACCAGCACACCATCCCTAAGCTTTAATGTTTGCAAGTTTCTCTTGAGACAAAAAGCAAGTTATTGTACACATGGTACAGTAAACCTCATGACTATTCCTAGTGCACTGCTACAGGTAGATGGAGTTTAAATGACTGGTTGTCTTAATATTTAGATTAGAGGTTTGGGGGTAGGGGCACACACCACTTTCACAGAAGAAAGTAAGACAAGGTTTAGGGCATTATCCACCAACAAGAAAATGAAGGAAAACATCCTGCTCCAGAGACAAAGATGCTCAATTGAAACCATGGATCCTCAAAAACAGGTATGCATGGGCGTAACTGCCCAACCCCCGCCCCCAAGGGAAAAAAAATAGAACACACACTTTCTTTTCTTTCTCCTGCATCAACAAGAGAGAAGCTCTTGCTGGCCATGGAGCCATACAAGTTCTTAGCAGTGCAGGTTGCCCTGCACTCCACTCCTGCCAGCTTCCTGGACTGAAGAAAGAGAGGAGGAAAGGAAAGAGATGTCTCAGGAGACAGGACACCTTTGGAGGCCAACAACTGAGAACGGGTGCCTATCTGAGGCCAGTAGGTCAACAAACTGCTCAACTATATACACACCTGACCATCTCTCTGCCTCAGAGCTCCCACCAAAAGGAAAATCAAGCCTTTCCCAAGTCCATGTGTGCAGGAAAGCTAGAAAAATTAATCCTAAACCCTGCCCAGCTTTAACTTCTCTCCATGTAGAATCACACTAGGAGGACAGATGCCTATATTAAAAATGTGAGTGGGGCACCTGGCTGCTCAGTCGGCGGGGTGTGCAACTCTTAATCTTGGCATTGTGAATTCAAGCTCCACATCAGGTGTAGAGATTACTTAAAATCTTTTTTTTTTTTCAATGTAAGTTAGTTTACTCTTACCTTCCCTCCACCTTTTCAGAGAGTTCGGTGTCCATCTGTGGTCTTTCCCATACCCACCTCTATCAAAGACCTGTGTGAACTTGCTCATTTCATAGGTCAGGATGGATACATTTCATCTCCAATTAAAACCTACTCATCACTACTGCTAAGACTTGGAGTTATCAGTTTCTTCTTGGCTTTAGAGTGCAGAGATGCAGGTCTGAATCTATTTGCACTACTTATTCTCTCTTTAGCCTTAGATGAATTACCCTCTCTGAGAGTTTCTGCATCTTGAAATGAGAATATCTTCTTCCCCAGGTTTGTTATAGATTAAATGGGATAATGGAAACAAAATGGTACCTGACAAGCTACAAACCTACTGAGTAGGATTAAAGATGAGATTTAATATAATTAAATAATTTAAATAAATATAGAGGAGAACCTCAAGAAGCTTGAGCCCAAGGCGCAGATTTAGTCTATGAGGATTAAGGATGAGGCAGAAGAGGGGATGACAGAAGAAAATAAGTCCTATGGTTGATCTGAATCCAAGACCTTATCTCTGGTTGAGGTAGAACTGAGTCAGTATACAAATGGAGAATTCAACTGCATAAAACATCTAGAAAAACTGTTTATACAGTTAAGGGGAATATTTCTCTTACTCTTGATGACTGGAGCTCATTTAATGTTAACACCCATGACCTCTCTATGGGAGTGACCTGATGGATGAATTTGGAGGGATAAACGACATGTTCAGTTCAACTCTCCCCCTTTTACCTCATGGGTTTTTTTTTTTTTTTGGCTGCTTCTCCAGGTCAGCCCCAAGTCGTCCCCTAAAACCCCCTATCTCGAATCCCCTCCCACACTCACAGAGTCAACCTTGGTCCAGCAAAGCTGATAACTGAGTGGGAAAGTATGATTAAATATATCCTCCAACTGAACATTTATGAATAGTAAAGGTATTTTGAACTCTCATCTGTTTCATTCTGTTGTCTTACTTCTCACCTTCCTTAGCCCTCAGGCAAGATGGAGGATGTTATCTCAGAGGCCCCCTTCAAGGATCCCAACAAGCCTTACTACTACTTATGGATATTGAAAAACTAACAAAGCAAAGGGAAAATGCAAAACTGGTCCAGCTATGTCAAAGTAATACTAATTAGAATAAATGGCAGAAAATAGCATCATGACTAACTGTCATATGTATAATAACTACTAAAAATACCATTAATGTCAGTCATCTTATTTTTCTTTGAAATTTATTTGATTATAACACCAAATGTGTTTCCATATAATTAGGCTTCCTCTGTTCGTCTAGCACTGATGCATTACAAAAGGGAGAGAAAATGGCAACCACAGGAGTGGATACAGTTTAAGCAACTTGGTTTAACTCCTGTCCTTGCCCCTAGCCTTGACTCTTGCCCCAAGGGGTTTCCTGTACTGACCTACAGGAAGTTGATTCATGGCTTAAGTAAGTTTTGTATGCACCATGGGATCTGCACCTTCCACCCTAGGGAGGTAGTTATTTAGAGAGAAAGCAGTTAAAATGTGAAGTTCATCATCGGTGGAAACTCTCAGGATGACCCAGAGGACCTACTTCTTGCAGAGAAAATAGGATTTTAATTGACAGATTCGATCCCAGGTTCCTCTCTAGGGCCTCCCAATAGAGGTCATGAACTGTGATGTAACTGCATGGTTTCAAACCATTTTCAATTCAGTTCACACCAGGCCCCCATGGAATGCACTTCAGGTTACCACCTCATTCTACATTCCATTCCCAATCATTCTGTCCCACTTCCCAGCTACCCTATGTTTATGACTTTAATACGAGAAGTTTAAATTGTGTCAATCTCCATTACTGATTATGCACCTTTCATCCAGATTACTTGAGTCCTTTCCAAAATTGCTCCCTCTGAGATAAGTGAGTGGTTTCTTTATACTTAAGTACAAATACGAAGACTTAACTTTCTTGACACAATAATAAATTAACCCTTGAAACTAACCATGGGTCCTGGCAGTTCAGAGGCTCTATTTGGGGGTAAGATTTAAAACTTCAGGGGAAGATTGGGGTTGTGTTTTGTTCACTTCTGAATCCCCAGGGCTTAGAAGGGCAGCTGGCATGAGTATGCTTGAAAAATCTTTGTAAATAAATAAACGAGGTATTTAGCACTTTAAAACCAAATCTCAGCAACAGAACCCTTAGGAAATGCTCCATAAATTAGTAAGATGATGACAAAGAAGGACAATTAAAGAGACCTGCTTATAAAGGTATAAGGGGCTAGGACCCCCAACTCAGCCAGATTTTATTCCCTAGAAGAGTTTCTTTTACACCCCCAGATGTGCTGAGCTGTTTTCATATTTGCTGTGTTTGGCTGCTCAGAATCCACCTCTCCTCACCATGCAACCTGAGTACTTCATCTCTCCTGGCCATTAGGATTGGTTCAGGGATGACACCAGAGGCTGAGATTCCATCCAAGCCAATGAGATGTGAGAACTGCTTCTTGAAGCCTTCTAAGGAAGATAGTTCTTTACTCTTCTGTGACTCCTACTGAGAGTTGTACTGCTTAGCAAAGAAGCAAGGAGTCCCTAGAAAGTGCTAGCAGCTGTCATATGACCACAAACGGAGGCCAAACTTAGGCTGAAGCAATCCTAACAAAAACAGAAAAGAGGTTGAGGCAAAATGATGGTATCAGTGAAGCACTGACTCCAGCCTGACCTGAAGCCTGACCTATCTCTGTGACTTCTCAGTTACATGAGCTAATAAAGACCTCAGTGATTTAGCCAATTTGAGACCAGTTTTCTGTTACTTGCGCATGGCTAAAGCCAAATTCACTGAATTGATCAAGTCAGCTTTTTTTTTTTTTTTTGATCAAGTCAGCTCTTAATAAGTTGCCATGTCCTCACTGAGTTGAAAAGATTTAAACACATCAAGGTTAGGGGACCCACTAGGAGATTTTCAGTGGAGCAAAAGAAGTGAAAGAATGCAAAAACCCCATCATTTCCCAGCCTATGTCTTCACTTCTAGCTATGTTAGCCTCTTGGATTCCTTCAGGCATTTACTTGAACTCCTTACATGCTAATTATGTTCAAGCCAGTGTCTACAGAAGGAACAAAAACATTGTCCCTACTCTATAGAAGTTTATAAATAACTATAGAATGTATAAAGGTAAAAACTTAGACATATTTAAAAATTAAATAATTATGACAAGGTATTAATATTGCTACAGCAGCAATGGGAAACTAATACACAGAGGATGTGTACATTCTTGCATCATTCCGGTAGAAAGATGAATAAAAGGAGCTATCCCCAAGATACCACTTTAAAAAGTGATATCAAAATCTAACCCCATAAGAAAAGAAGCATTGACCCTGGAGACACCAGAGTCTGGTTCACACAGATAAACAACTAAACTACCAGGGGCAAGTTACCCAAACTCTCTGAGTTTCCTCCTCTGTAAATCAGGGATCATGACTTCTCATAGGGCAGGGTTAAGGACTAGGAGAGAGTTATTAGAAAGAAGCAAATACTGCTGAGCTCTCACTGCAGAGTTTCCTGCCCATTTCTTCCCTTAAACCCCCAAGGGAACATGGAGAAAAGACAAGCTCATCTTCGGAAAAAACTGTATTTTATGAATATTAAGGATATCAAATAATTTAAACATCAGTGTAAGTTGTTAAATGGAAACAGTGTGTCATTTTGAAAAAGAATTCTAAATAACCAAAATTTTAAGGCAAGAAACTTCTCATGCTAGTCTCATTCTGGACTTTGGGTCTTTCTCTTTCTCTTTCTCTCTGCAAGGATCAAGTTAAAGTAAAAAGTAGTACAAATAAAAAGAAGGATGCAAACAGATTGATTTATGTTCATTTTGCTGAGCAAATAACTAGCACTGCTTTCGTTACAGAGGCTACTTATCAAGAGGAATATATATTTTTAAAACTGCTTTCTCTGGGGCTTCGATTCCGATCTGCATATCAAGGTTTTCCCCTTTCCCCGGTGACCCATTTGTCTGAGGGAGGCATTCAATTAGACTGCCAGAGCAAATTGATTCAGTATTGACCAGAAGAGGCTTCTCACTTGAAAGACATATTACACAGAGGTGGAGGTGTCACTGCCACAGGTCAATACTCCAAGTGCAAGGGCCCAGATGATTCAGGAATATGAAATGAGGAAGGGTCCTCCCTGGGCATTTGGAGCAGAAAAGCCCCCTCTTTCTCTTACAGAATAAATAGCATGGGAGTGAGAAGCTCAATAAAACGTGTTTTCATAAAGGCAGGAAACTGATGCCCACTCTGATGGTAGGGAATAAGCAAATTCCCTTAGTGGGAATAACGAAGGTGAGAATAAAGGAATAAGGCAAAGGCTTCTTTGCCTCAAGAACCAAAACTGGGATTTGAGGTTTCAATAACCTTATCCTCAAGATCATTGCTCTTTAGTGAAATACCTCTGCTCTTTTCAAGTGCCCTGGCCCCATGGGCCCTTTCCTGGGGCCTTGCCTCTCCTTCCTCCATGGACTACAGTCATAAGGCCCGGGCCTGACCAATTTATCAAGACTCTTTCTTCACACCCTTCACACATTGTGTTCATCTTTGTAAACAAAAGATAAATACTCAGTTATTTTAGAGAAGAAGTTGAGTCCCCTTACATCTAATGCATGAAAAAACACTGTACAGCCCATGAGATAGAAATAAACGCTAATCAATGACAAGTATGCTTTATTTAATATGAAACTGGTACTCAAATTAAAGGGCAAGAAGGACACAAGCTTATGGTATCCAATGCTGGTTTTTAATCTTTGTTATTTCTCAATTGATGGCTTTGATTTGTTGAAATGTTCTATAGCCTTGAATATCTGACAGAATAAATTAAACCCTTTCCAAGAGCCTTTCCTTGATTACCCCAAGTACCCATTATCAATAAGATCGTCCTTTAAATCCAGCTTGAAAAATCATAAAATGGGCTCCATTAAAATAATTAGAACCCCCACACACACACCTTTATTTTAAGATTTGGCCTGTATGTATTTACAGGACTCCTTTTTCATTTATGTTTTCACATCATTAGAACAGGGTGTCCATTTTTATTGTGTGGCACACATATTATGTAAGATCTGTGGTTTCCAAATGTCACTGGTGAAAGCTGAAACCCATTATCATTTACTCTCAGAAATGAAGCCCATCATGCTGTGCGTTTGCAGAAAAGAATAAAGAGGTTTAAGCCAGAATCTGCATAATCCCAGGTAGAGGCAGCAGAAGCAGTAGGGAGAGGAGGAGAAAAAAAGGCATCATCTCTGATATGCAAAGCATGGAAAAGAATGGCGTATATTACAAATCACAGCGTATATTACAAATCAGGCTGTCTGAATGCAGAGGGCCTGAGAATATGCTTAAATAAGTACACACACTGTAATGAATTGGTTCAAGGCATTGGCGATCATTTTCTGTTTCAAAAAGTTCCTCAGACATATATACGCACAACTCCGCAGTTAAAATACAGCTGCAGTTCCTTCGATTTCCATTTGGAATCGAATGTCAGATAAAAATGAAAAACACTGCCTTCAACCCTATTCAAAAAAAGCTTTCTCAGAGAATGCTTTCTTTACTTACTATTTCTTTCCAAATAAAATCCTAATATTACTCACATGTCTAGATGAAAAAAAAAAAAAAATATATATATATATATATAGAGGCACGCCTGGGTGGCTCAGTCGGTTAAGCGTCTGACTTCAGCTCAGGTTGTAATCCCAGGCTCCTGGGATCAAGACCCACATCAGGCTCCCTGATCTCCTGGGAGTCTGCTTCTGACTCTTCCTCTTGTCACTCCCCTTACCTGTGCTTTCTCTAACTCTCTCTCTCTCTCTCTCTCTCTCTCAAATAAATGAATAAAACCTTTAAAAAAAATATTTCAAGCATTCAAGGGAAAACAGGAATGTTAAGGATGGGTGAGTACCTGCCCCAGGTGGAGAGCAGAATGACCTGTAATATTCCAGAACTCTGTTCAAACCAATGGGTGAATCTCAAAAAATCTGTTTCTCCTAACAATTTAATTTCAAATAATGGTATGTCAACTCAGTAAAATGTTCAACAGCCACTAAAATAATAAATACAAAAATTATGTAGGAAGCATGGAAAAGAGTCTATAAAACATAAAAGCAAAAGAAAACATGGAATTGTGCCTATGGTATTATTACAACCTTAAAAATTTACTTATACCTTTGTTAAAAAGGTCATAAAACACCATAACACATGCAGATCTGACAACAATAGTGATTTTTATGTAGGAGAGTGGTAGCAGTTAAGAGAAGACTTTGTTTTCTTCTTCATCTGTCATTTCTAATATTATTATAGAAAGCACATACTGCTTTTTAACTTAAATTTTTTTTAATGTTTTTATTTTAAAGATCCAAAAGGCTGGGATACCTGGGTAGCTCAGTCAGTTAGGTGTCTGCCTTTGGCTCAGGTCATGATCCCAGGATCCTGGGATCAAGTCCCACATCGGGCTCCCTGCTCAGCAGGGAGCCTGCGTCTCCCTCTGCCTGCCCCTCCCCCTGCTTGTGTGCACTCGCGCGCTCTCTCTCTCTGACAAATAAATAAAAGTTTTTTTAAATAAATAAATAAAAATTTAAAAAAATAAAGATCCAAAAGGCTGAAGACTCTAAACCCCACCTCCAACCTTCTTGTAGGAGAAATTATTTTCTCAAAGCACGGGATTCAAAGACCCAAAGAAAATATTACTGACTGGGGCTTAGTGTATCTGCTGCCCAGTGTTTGCTCATTGTGAATTTCTTAAATTAGCAAAGGCCATACCTGCTTGGGAAAACTTGGGAAGGTAAAAGTAAGAGCACCCAAGAAAGGAAAAGTATCAGGTACAGTTGGAGCCACTGAACTTTCTAGCATATTTACTCGCAACATTGATACGGTTCAAGATGTGGCACCTCAAAATACTTTAGACTGAAGAAACTTGACAAACGTCATGTGCAGGAAGGACTTTCTTTCCCCTGAAACAGGTCATAAAACCCTCATGTGTGTGGTAGTTTCCCTCTTCTGGGAGGGAAAGAACATCCTTATTTCTAAGATGGAGGGGTGTTAGAGAATCTGAACAAACAGGGCTTGTTTCTCCCAGTTTACTACACGTAGTTCATAGCCTTTTTTTGCCCTCTCATGCTTTTCTGCAACTTTTCACTCCTTGTCGAACCTCGCATAAAAACACTCAGGTCTCACCACCTCTTCAGGTCTTCATTTCATTATCATGGCTGTCCTGTCATTCGGAGTCTTGAGAGGCCAAGGTAACACTGGAGGCTTTATTAACCTCTGAACAAACATGAGTGGTTGTGCTACTCACAAAACTGAAAAATTAATAACAATTGATTTAGACCAGGCACCACAGGACACTACGCTGAGCTTCTCTTGTGAAGTTCTGTGGTGTTAATATTTTTTGCACTACCCTCTTGACAACAAAGACCGGAATCTCTCTTCAACAGAGATGAGCAGCTGTGACAAAATCAGGGAAGATTTCTCATTTGGCAAGCGTCTTTTAAGGAAATCATCACGGTAAAAGATAGGAATTAAAAAAAAAAAACAGCAATTTTGATGTTTAGGAAAAAATGTCAAGTTCCTGTTTGAGCATCTACACGCAAATTAACCAAAGAGACACAAGAATAAGAAACACTAAAATGAACAACATGGATATGTAAACAAGATGCCAAAAAGCAGAGAAGTCTGATAACCAAATTCTCAATTTGGTATCTTTACAGCATAGGTTGAATATTTAAAAACTTGGGCTAAATACCCAAACACATAATGGTAAAAATGGTATACACTCTAAGAATGAGCTAAGAAAGCCTAGTGATACTTGTCAATGGCAAATCTACAGTGATAAAATCAACTTTTGGAGGAAGGTAAAAACATGTAGCTTCTTCCTTATTTGTTTATCAAAATAAAAATGAAGGACAATTCACATGTGAAACTACATAATCCTGACTTTGGCAATATAGTCTTGGTAAAGACAATAGAGCTCACCAAACATTCCATCTGCTCCCTGACATAAAGAAAAAGCAGCCCAAACCCTGGGCCACTACTGGAAGAAGGACAATGTCTCAAACCACAGCAGCTCTTGCATGAGCAACTGCTCTGTTAAACCACTGAGATTCAGGAGTTATGCGTTCCTACAACATGACCTAACCTAGCCTGGTCTGACTAAAACAATAGCCAAATCTAACTTTTCTTCTGCCTTGCCAGAAAATTGATAATTCAAAGAGTGAACAGTGCTACTTTTTTTTTTAAGATTTTATTTATTTGACATAGAGAGAGAGATTACGAGTAGGCAGAGAGGCAGGCAGAGAGAGAGGCAGAGAGAGAGGAGGAAGCAGGCTCCCTGCTGAGCAGGGAGCCCAACTTGGGGCTCGATCCCAGGATCCTGACTGAGATCAGGACCTGAGCTGAAGGCAGAGGCTTTAACCCACTGAGCCACCCAGGCCCCCCAAGAATGGGAATCTTGCATGATACCACTACACCAGCGGCCCTGATAACAGTGCTACTTTTTTAACATACCTGAGGAGAAGCAAGGGCAATTCTAAGCATGGAGGATTCCAGTACACATTGTATCAATGGAAATCAATCCGTGTTCCATAGGGGAAAAAAAGGTTCCTTAGTAAAAATAAGTTTGGTAAAGAGAGATACCCCTTTCCGAGAGATTTAACATGGAAAGCCATATATTAAAAGCTCTGAAAAGTCCTACGCCAAAGAAATAGGCACAACTTTGTACAATGCAGTGTTTTGCAAGCGAATGAAAATTATTTCCATGAAAGAGAGCTTGAGAAATGCTGTGGTCTAAACCAGCCCCTCGCAAAAAGAACTTATTTGTTTACTGATAAAATCTGCATCTAGCTAATGAAATTTATTTGCAGTCCCTAAGCAAAAATCACCTGATGAGTGGAGAAAGGTGTAGCCAAGATATTTAATAACAGTGTATCCTCGACATGGACCAATCAGAATCGGCTGCAAACGCTGAAGACACACCCCACTCCCCACCCCACCCAACCCCTGAACCCCAGTCTTCCAGGCTTTGATTCATTAATTGCTGCATTGTAGGGAGGTCCAGGGTGCTGGGGACACCCAGAGAAGGAGGTGCTCAGAGCAGTGGCACAATACCAACTGGTATAGTTTATATTTTTGTCTGATACTAATTAAATATCAACTCTGCCTATGGGTAAGTCATAGGTAATTTACTTACTTTAACATTATGATTTAGGGCACCTGGGTGGCTCAGTTGGTTAAGTGTCTCCCTTCAGCCCAGGTCATGATCCTAGGGTCCTGGGATCAAGCCCAGCATCGGGGCAGGGGGGGGGGGTGGTCTCTGCTCAGCAGGGAGTCTGCTTCTCCCTCTCCCATTCCCTGTGTTTCCTCTCTCCCTCTCTCTCTGTCAAATAAATAAATAAAATCTTTTAAAAAAATTATGATTTGAACATTTCTTCAATTGCCTAAAAGGCTTAAGTCCTGTTTAATATTTTATTTCTGAAGACCTTTTATTTTAAGTGGATGGTCAACAAATTTAATAGGTACTGAAGTCCAGGAAATGTTCATTAGGTATCTACCATGTGACAGGCACTGGGGTAGGTGCGTTCATAAAATTAAACAAAAAAAATGTTTTCTTTAGCCTAGGATGTGTTAAGACATTTAATTAACACATACTTACGGACTGAAATATTAACAATACAATAGTCTAGCCAGATATTTGGCAAAGGTAGTTTGAGAAAAAAAAATTTAAGTCTCTCATTATACTGAAACTAAAGATATAGCGTGAAAACCTATATTTCCTTGTATGGAAAATTTTTTGGCTTTGTTAAAGAGTATCTGAACATAAATCTTATTTTACAGGTAAAAGAGGCTTACTGGAAGGATATTTTTAAAGGTTATCTGAGTCATCAAAAATATAACTGTGCCAGAGGATTCTTTAGAAACTGATTCTCCTTACCACCTGGCATCAAGTCATTGAACTGTGCTTTCAATAAGAAGCATTTTTTTAAATTTGGGAAGGTTCTGGAACATTATAACATGAGTTTGGAATGAAGTGAAGTGGGAGTCAATTCAGCTAATCTTCTACATCTCCTTGACAGCCAAAAATTCATATCTATCTACTAACAAGATATTTAAAACCCTGTGTTGGCTCCAAACATCCAAGAAAATGTACTATCCATATGACACTTCAGGACCCTACTCTAAACAGAGTCCTTTGGGTAGCTGAGCTGATCAATAATGACCTAAAACATTTCTCAAAAACCTCAGCCATGACCAAATTTAATTTTTGTAAATGAGGAACATGACCAAGATTAGTCCAAGAATCATTCCTGGTTTTGAGAAAAAGCTGTCATGAGTGTTAGCTTCTATCTTCTTTAAAAGGAGGGCAGAGATTTGAGGAATTATTCCAGAGAAAGAGTAGTCCTGGAGTTTACCAAATAGGAATTCATTATATTCCTCCATATTTGCTCCTGATTCTTCTTTATTTTGTTCACATCTCCTTAAATTCTGATCAGGTTTTTATTTTTCACTCAAATGTCCTGGACAAACAAGGGAAATAGCCAGTCTTAATGGCTTAGTTCACGGAATAGTTTGGTGTCATTCATTAATTTTGAGTTTGTTGGGAGCTTTATTCCACTAGGACTGGCCTTAAATATCCCCGTTTATGACTCCTTGGTCCAAAAGACAAGGCCAGATCCTACCATGATAAAAGATGATGAAAAAGTTCTTAATCATTGCATGTGAGTGGGATAAGCTAGTCAGATTTGTTGTTCTACTATGTTCTGTAATTTTTTTTTCTGTTTAAATTACAACTCAGAGTTCAGGGAGTACTTTCAGATTACAGAGAATTAAATTTGAAATTCTAACTTGGGGGCACATCCCTGACATAATTAGCAGTTAAAATCAATATGGACCCCTATTGTTAAGTGATTACTGAGATAATCCTTAGCTCTAATGCAATATGGTGGGTGAGGTAGTTTCCACTTATGTAATTTATTCTCCATTGTGAATTATTTTCCTTCAATTGGATTTATTTAATACAGTGCTGCTTTATACCCTTTAAAAAGTGTCAACCAAACATAGTGTACCTATTTACATACTAAATCAATAGTTCCATCACCATTTATTAATTCTAAGCTTGCTGGCTGGGAGGGACTGGGATGTTAACATGAATTGAATTTCTTGCTGACTGAGAGGAAACCAGGAGATAATTAGCTGATGTCTTGAAAACCTTTCCAAAATGTATGCATTTGCTTCCAGTTAAACATGATGCACTGAACACCTTCTCATACTCCACTTTTAGGAAAGTCAAAAAAAATTTTTTAAGAAAAGATAGAAACAAAATATTGGAGAATGGAAAGCAGAGAGACAAGTGGTACTAACTTATCAGACCTGAGGAAAATTGAACCCTAAACTGGTAGTGAAAGAAACCAAGAAACCAACCAATTACTTCCTCAGAATGTTGAAAAGACTTGGTAATTAGCGTTACTAAGTACCTCCAAAAGAGTGGGAAATTGGACAGGGTTAAAACAGGAAGACTGGCTAGGAGTCTGCCTGAGATTGTATGAGATCTCTCGATAACTTCCCCGCCCCGAGGAGACTCTCGATCTGGGAGGTTTGTGAACTAGGGGTCACCAGGGACACAGAGAATAAGGGATATGACACAAAAATAGGTAAGGTACATAAAAACCATATATTGAAAGGTGAGATTCTCAGCTTCTCATTCACCTTTGCTTCCAAAACTCACATAGCTAGATTTATACTTCTCTCTCTCCCAACAGGCAAGAGTTTGGGAAATTTCTCTCTGGATAAACACCAGCCCCAGAGAAAGGAGCCATGATCTCCATGGGGAATTGCAGGATGGGGCAGGGGCAATGAAATGGCCTGGACCAGTCATCCTACACTAAAGCCCTTCAGATCATAAATCACACAGAGGGATTCCAATCAGAATTTTAGTGCCTCACTCTTCAATATGAAAAACAGAAAAAAATTTTCCAAAAAAAAAAATCTCAAAATGTATAGAAAAAATGCAGAGCAAAGGTTTTTTAAAAACCCATCACTAATGTTCTCTGACTGATAAAAGAAGATACTGAACTGAAAGAAAGAAGAGAAAGAGTCTATATGAAAGAAGGATTGTCCAAGAGAAACTGCACTGGACAAACTAAACAGGCAAGGAAGACTTTATTCAAGATGATTGCAATAGGGATTTAAGAGTATTCTAAGTAGGGGAGAGAGACTGAGCTCAACTCTGAATACAACAAGGACAGCTGGGGATTTGGGGCCAACAGGCTGAATTGAGGGAGTCATCAGATGGAAATTTGAGATGGGATACTAAGAGGAAATTTGTTAGGTATGGAACGTAGGAGGCTGAGGAACGTCACTGGATATCAAGCATTGGGGTGGGAGGAATTCTCACTAAACTGGCTTAGCAGGATTCCTGCTAAAACTGGGCTGGCAGGCCGAAGAGAGCCATCCTCAAAAAAGAGATTTCAGCAGAGCCTGACTAAAGTTTGGTCAAGGAGGGAGTCCTTATCACCATTCAGAAATCAAAAATTAGTTCTTGGAAATTAAAAATGATAGAAAATGTAAAAATTTCAATATGAGAATTGGGAGATAATAAGTAAAATAAAAAATACAACAGAAAATGGAAAAGATGAGAAAGATAATCAGACACAAGCACTCCTGCTCCTTGCCCAGCCTCCTTTACCTGCTCCGTGATGGGCTAACAGGTTCCCAGAGACACAAAAGAACAGGGTCTCTATGGAGCTATCTTCCCTGGGGGCGGGCCTGCCATTCACGGAAAGTCAGCTACATTCTAGACAGTCATGCCCTGGCTTAGAATGGGTCCAATAATGCACCACAGGTTCCTAGTTCTCACTCTCAATGTGCAATTTGCTCCCATGCCAACCTCATAATAAGTCATGATGTCACCCACTAAAGCTCCAAAGGAATGAATTAAATTTTCAAACATTCAGACATGGCAATTACAGCCTTTCCATACTTCAAGAGTTTGCAGGGTAAATGACCCCAGTTAAAGTATTGATTTACTATTTGAAACCTCCCTCCCCTCATTTCCCTTAACTCTTTTGTATCAGTTTTCTATTGTTGTGATAAAATACCACCAATTTAGTGGCTTAAAACAATATAAATGTATTACCTACATTGCTGTAGGTCAGAAACCCAACATGGATCTCACTGAAGTCAAAATCCAGGTGTCAGAAGGGCTGTGCTCCTTCCCAGAAGCTTTAGGGGAGAATCCATTTCCTTGTCTTTTCCAGCTTCTAGAGGAAGTCTTCAATCCTTGGCTAGTTCCTTTCCATCTTCAAAGCCAACAAGTCTAGTCCTTCCCTGATCACATTGCTCTTATTTCTGCTTCCCTCTTCTACTGTGAAGGACCCTTGTGATTACATTAAGACCAGCTGGACATTCCAGGACAGTCTCAGCATCTCTAGGTCATGTGATTAGCAACTTTAATTTCATCTACAATTTTAATTCCTCTTTGCCAAGTAACCTAACACATTCACAGGTTCCAGGGATTAGGACATAGACATTTTTGGTGGGCCATTATTATGCCTGCCAAATCTCTATTAAAAGTAATTCCAGGGCACCTGGTTGGCTCAGTGGGCTAAGCCTCTGCCTTCGGCTCAGGTCATGATCCCAGGGTCCTGGGATCGAGCCCCGAATCAGGCTCTCTGCTCAGCAGAGAACATGCTTCCCCCTCTCTCTCTCTCTGCCTGCCTCTCTGCCTACTTGTGATCTCTCTCTCTCTGTCAAATAAATAAAATATTAAAAAAAAAAGCAATTCTAAAACTCTCCCTTTAAAAAAAAAGTCCTAGAAAGCATGTAGCAGTAATAGGTATTTCAAACACTGTTGATTAACAACAAATGATATTAGGCCAACAACTAACATGTATAGATACTAGTAACCCATGCCTATAATCTCAAGAAAAGTATAAAAAATAACCATGCATAGGAGCTATGTGCGGCAGTCAAAAATATCAATTAACTTAAAAGAATTAAACCAATTTTTAGAGAAAATACAAAAAAAATACACAAATGCTCTATGGATAATATGAACACACTATTTCTCGATTACTGAATCTCAAAGAACTTTGTCAGTTTGAACTCAGTAAGCCTTCTACACTGGCAAAGTGGTGAAATCTCCACGGTTGAGACTCACTCAAAACTTGATTTCTACTTCCTGAATTGATGTTACACTTCTGTTAAATCTGAATCTCTAGTGAGCATTAGAATCATCAGAGATGCTTGTTAAAAACACAGAATCCCAGATGCTGCCACCACCAGAGATTGTGATTCAGTAAGTCTAGTAAGGGTCCAAGGAATCTATATTTTTAATGCATGTAACAGGATGTTAAAATGACAGCATCTCTATATCGGTTTCAACAAGGGTGTCATATCAAATAGGATCCCAGCAGGAAATAGCACACTGAAGCTGGATAACGTGAGGAAAGTTTAATAAAGGGAGTATTTACAAAACGTGAGGGCAGAGTGCAGGGAAATGACAAGGGGTAATGCAGAACCTCAGGTCTCATGGCAGTAAGGCACCAGTCTACATCACTAGTCCCAGAAGGACAAGGGAAGAGAATTGTCACCAGAACCAGAAGGCAAAGTCAGATAGAGAAAACTGCTTGACAAAAGCTATGGCCTTTGTTGAGGGATGCAGGCATCCCCCCTCAAAAAATCTAGTATAGAGGGAGCCACGGAATTACTAACCCAACCTCATGTTCCTCCCTTCTTCCTGGCTTCTTCCCAAACTCCTCATTGACCAAACTCAAGCGAGCCCCTTTGTGAAGTCCATATGTATCACTCTCTGGGGACACACAAGAGGATGGATAGAAATGGGGAGTGGGTCTAGAGGGACAAAATGAAGATATCCTACACAGACACCAATATGATAGATAAAACACCCACCTACCCTCCCCTTCCATGTGCAGAATTTACACAAGAAATTTCAAAGCACTTCCATGGCATTGAATGCTTCATCTGAACAAGGAAATGAGAAGCAGTCCTAAAGCAAGAGTTGCTATGGAGTAGACCTCTGAATAAAACCAGGATAATGGGAGAAAAAACTAAAGCTATAATCTGCATCCCACAGGCCATGCTTAATCAATGAATTGGTTATAGGATACAATGAATCTGAGGCAGATTGTCTGGGAAAAGGTTTTGTAAAATACTGCTCTGGATCATTTAAATCTGCCCACGTATGATAAAATGAACAAGGGAAAAAGATGACTCATCATGGTGTTCTTAGCCTTGGCATTAAGAGTTCAATGGGGTAGTTAAAAACAAAAGTTCTAGGTGCAGACTGCCTCTAATAAAACCACATCTCTGCCACTTATTACCAGGGTGTTTTGGGGCAAGTTATTTAGCTTCTTTAAGTACGAAGGTCACCACGTAAAATAAGTGTAATAGTAGTACAAACCTCCAAGTATTGGGAAGACTAGATGAAATAATCCAGTTTCCTTAGCAGAGTGCCTGGCACATGGTAATATATAGGAGCGATTTTTATAAAAATAGCTAGTAGCTAAATTAGCTAAATAGTAGCTCGTTTTAGCATTCAAAATACATTTATAGAATTATTACTACATGCTATATTTAAAAGGTAGTATGCAGGGCGCCTGGGTGGCTCAGTGGGTTAAAGCCACTGCCTTCGGCTCAGGTCATGATCCCAGGGTCCTGGGATCGAGGCCCATGTCGGGCTCTCTGCTCAGCAGGGAGCCTGCTTCCTTCTCTCTCCTCTCTCTCTCTCTGCCGACTTGTAATCTCTCTCTCTGTGTCAAAAGAATAAATAAAATCTTTAAAAAAAAATAAAATAAAAATAAAAAATAAAAAATAAATAAAAGGTAGTATGCAAATAACCAAATTCTAGTATAACACCCAATTCATCTACACTCATNTAAATTAAAAAAAAAATAAAAAAAAAATAAAAGGTAGTATGCAAATAACCAAATTCTAGTATAACACCCAATTCATCTACACTCATCCTCTTTTGTTTCCATAAATCATTTATATTACCCTTAAATACTCAAAACCTGAATAAATACAGAATTTTGATATATGAGGCTTACTTACTGGTTCTCCTACAAGGAAAGGTGATAGGTTAGTTGGTTAATAATCATTTATTAAGAGCTCAGTTTGGATTGGAAGCTATATTAAGTCCAGTGAAAAGTATTATGTCAAGTAAAATATATATGTGCTGAGGGTGCCCAATGGCACCATTAGAGGGAATAAATAGTATTTAATAGGAGAAGACTTCCTGCAGGATTTGAGTTTTGAGCAAGGTAAGGATGGAAAGATTAATTCTTATTAACGCCACTGATGTTGAGAGGTTGTTTAGACAGCAGACAAGAGCCTGGCAAGAGTGGGGAACTGGGGATTAAGCGGCCCTAAACTGGGTACCACACTTAGCAAGACTCAAGACAGGAGCAGGTGGCCTGTACTGGGGACAAAGAAGAGAGGTCAGATGAGGAGAAAACCTCTTCTTGCTGCAAATCATCCAACCATATTAAAGTGTGCTTGTACACAAAAATGTATGTGATCAATAGTACCTTCTACAGTTTCCAAATGAGGGCTTTCTCAATCTCTCTAAAAATTAAGTGAAAATGGTTATTGTAAGGCAAAAATAAGTCATTAGTGATTACTGCTGTTAAAAGTCCAGCTGTCTCTGTAGGAGAACACAGAATACAAGGAGGAAGTTTGGGGATTAATTATATTTGCCAGGACTTTAAAAAATTTCTCAGATTCCTATTTTATTCTCCTGTGAATCAGGTAAAATTGCTAATACACTCACCTTTCATGGTCTAACAATACACTCCGTATAATGATTCTGCAGAAAATGCCCTTGGAGTGTGATAGATTTGGGGGGATAATTAATTCTGCTTCTTTCCTCTCTCACTCACCCCAGACCACTACCAGCACTACTTCTAATCAATTTTAAACTTGAACAAAAATCCATAAGGTTGCAAATGACCAGATGACATGTTTATTTCTGCAGTGATTAATTTCCTCAAAAAAAAGGGCAAAGTTCCAAGAGAAATTGGATTGGTTTAATTGACACTCTCCATGTGTGAAGCCAATGAGAACCCTAAAAAAAAAAATTCTTTTCGGGCACCTGGGTGGCTCAGTGGGTTAAAGCCTCTGCTTTCGGCTCAGGTCATGATCTCAGTGTCCTGGGATCGAGGCCCACATCGGGCTCTCTGCTCAGCGGGGAGCCTGCTTCCTCCTCTCCCTGTCTCTCTGCCTGCCTCTCTGCCTACTTGTAATCTCTCTCTCTGTGTCAAATAAATAAAAATCTTAAAAAAAAAAAGATTAAAAAAAAAAAATCTTTTCACCTCCTACAACTCCAACTTTTTTTAAGACAAAGAAAAATAAGAGATCAGGGAAAGAAAAGAAAGCAATCTCAGCTCACCAAGAAGACTTTTTTAAAAAGTGTTCAACATGGCAAAAGTAAAATGCATTTATAATTCTGATGGTATTGAATAAAACCAACACCCAAATTGTAAGTAATGGTGCTATATCAGAATTTTTTTAGCAAATTCTCATGTTTATAGGGTAGAAGAACAGAAATTGACACATGGCATATCTGAAATGCATAAAAATAATATATATATACTGTCATCACATTTGCAAATCAAATAATAAGGAAGTAATATATCCTAAGCCACAGACACATCCAGAAAAATTAAATGCCTGCATTAAAAGAATCCCACCAGCAAGCCACCTCCAGCTAAGCTAGTTTCTTTTATCGCAATCTAGTTTCCATTTCATTAACCTTTGGGTCAGAGCTTCCAGAAAACTGTTGGCTATATCTCAAATGAGGAGATAAATGTGAAAAACAGACTGATCAGGAAGGAATTCTGGGAATATGATGGTAGCCACGATGTAGTTTTTAAATATCCCCAAATGCCCTCCAAAAAAAAAAAAAAAAAAACAACTAGGATACCAAAACCAAAAACTCATGAGCAATATTTACGTCAAATGGTGACAATTAAATGATAAGATTTATCCAGGAACCTGAAAATTTGAGTGGATGGGGATAAACCACCATCAGCCATAAGACCCATTCATTATGCCATGTAGGAGGAAAGAGAAAAAAGCAAAGGGTATAGCTGGATGAATCTGAGAACAGGAAAACCCAAAAATTATCAACAAGTGTTTACTGGAAAGCACAGTGGATCAATATAAGGACCGCGGCTGAAACTCGGAACTCGGGACATTCCCATTTGTTGTGCAAGAGGTTCTCAGTAAGGCCTGAAAGAGCTGAGGGAGCTGGGTTCCTACAAACTCTCAAATCGACCAACCAAAACTCCCTCCCAGAATGAAACCCACAAAGGATAAACTGTTGGGAAAAGAGGCCAACTTAAGTTTGACAGGGATAACAGATGAAAAAAGAAATCCAGATAAGGAATGGGGAAGAGAAACACTCAACGTTAACTCAGTCAAGGTCATCTGGTCAATCCAGCATGGCTATTAAGATAAGCCCAGTTATCCAAATCTAACACTTTTTCAAATTTTACCCAGATGTCTATTATCATGTAGGCAAAGACAGAATATATAAAATGAAGCTTAAGGAATGAATAGAGGAAGGTTACATTTGAATATAGTTTTTTCAGCTATCAGAAAAAAAAAAGATAGTTTTGTGTCAGAGGACTGAATGCCACAAAATATATTCATGTGACTGCCATTTTGCCTTCATAGTAATAAAATGGCACCAATCATTTATTGAGGGTTCAGTCTTTGCCAGGCTTTGTTCCAGATACTTTATATAATGATCTTACTTAATCCCAGTAACGATCATCATTATCCTCATTTTAAAGATGAAGAAACTGAAACTAAGAGAAGTAACTGGTCTAAGGATACAGTCAATAAATGACAGAGCCAGAATTCAAATCTAGATCTGCTTGATCCAAAGCCTAATAATGTAACATTTGTTTATTATTTACAATAAAAACTCATATAGTAAAATGAGATGATGTTGAAAATTAAAACCTGGGATTTTATTAATGAATGACACCTTCTCAAATGACCAAGCTTTGTATTTCACTGTATCTCTTAATAGTTTCCATCTAAAAGATACACATAAGCAAAAAGAATTCCTTGAGGTAAATATGTAGACTGGTATCTTAAAACAGCCGACAACAGAGGTTTTGCTTGTTCACGTCTCCACAGCTTTTCTGTGACAAAAGAAGGACTCTTTCTGACTGCAGGGATATGATACTCCCACCACATCTAGCCAAATCCTACTTAACCTTCGAATACCAGTTCATTCCTTTTTGCCATGTACCTTTCTCCTATCACTCTGGAAATTACTTCTACTTTTACTAATTCCTACAGCTATACTTACTGCATGCAGAACATGGTTTAGCATATAATTACTTCTCCAAGAGTATTTGAAGTAACAGAGACCAGATTTATCCTCCTCCCTGAAACCACCAAAAACAAACAAATAAAGCGACCAACAAAATACATAAAACAATGGTTTTCAACATACTGGATAGCAGGCAACAAAGAACAACGCGCCCTGGGAGACAAGAAATAAGGTGAGGTCGGCATTTGTGCCAGTATACTGCCTTGAGAGAGTTCCCAGGCTGCAGCCCAGAGAGAGGGAATCCAGGGGAAATCCAGCAGACTCCCTGAGAGGAAAGGACAGAGCTGAGAGTCTGGGGAGACTAAGGCAACTGAAATTTGTACAACAGAGTACTGAAAAGGAAAAAGTTTCACAGAAATAGAACTCCAGAGATCTGCAGAGGATCTCTGTAAAAAAAAAAAATCAGCAGGGAACTGATTTGAACATGAATGTGAGAAAATGAGCTGAAGCTGGGGAAAGAACAACCTAAGAGAACTAGAAAGAACAGTACCTAGAGCTCACCCAGGACTAGGAATAGTGCCTGTTCCCACAAAGCAGGGGAGGAAACATCATAATGCATGAGTCACTGAGTAGGGTAATTGGAAGAGTGTTGCCTCAGAAGTGAGGGGTAATTAGCCCTAGACTAACCACACTTCTAGGTGACCCTAACAAATTTTTTTAAATAATAAAGCACAAAAATAGTTATGGAAATACAAAAATGTCCAGCACTCAAAAAGGCAATGTCTGGCACCCAATCAAAGATTGGAGAAGCATGGAAGAAAGCAGGAAAATACAAATACAAATGGAAAATACAAATCTTAATGGGGAAAAGAAACAATTAAAATTGGTCCAGAACTGACACAAATGTTAGAAGGACATTACAGTAGTTACAACTATATTTCGTATTTTTCAAAAACTTAGTAGAGACAGGGAAGACATGAAAAAGACCCAAGCCAAACTTTTAGAAATGAAAACTGCAATGTCTAAAAGGAAAAATACACTAGAAGGGATTAATGGCAGGTTAGGTGTACAGAAGAAAATATTATTAAATTGAAGACATAATAGAAACTTTCTAAAATGAAACATAAAGAGAAAAAAGAATTTTAAAAACAAATGGCAAATCAATGAGCTGTGGAACAATTTTAAGAGGTCTACTATGCATATATTGGAGCCCTGAAGAAGAGGTAGGGAATAAAAAAAAATTTTTGAATAAATTTTTGATGAAAATATTAACTCACAGAACCAAAAAGCTCATTAACCTCAAGCACAAGAAACATAAGAAAATGACACCAATATATACCATAATCAAATTATTCTAAGCAATGATAAAAAAGAAAAAATTTTAAAGTAGCCAGGGGAAAAAAAGACACATTTGATACCCAAGAACAAATATAAGGACGAGATCAGATTTCCCACTGGCAACAAGGTACAGGAGAAGACAATGAAGTAACATCTTTAAAATAATAATAGAAAAATATGTCAGTATGATTGCTGACATAGAAAGTAAAACAGAATCTACAGAAAAGCAACTAAAACTAAGAAGTGAGGTTTGCAATGTTGTAGGATCAAAGATCAACATACAAAACCAATTGTGTTTTTATATATTCCCAATGAACACTTAGAAATTAAAATTCAAGGGGTGCCTGGTGGCTCCGTTGGTTGAGCATCTGACTCACTTTCAGCTCAGGCTTTGATCCCAGGGTCAGGATGTCAAGCCCCATGTTGGGCTCCACACTGGGCATGGAGCCTACTTAAAAAAAAGAAGAAGAAATTAAAATTCAAAAAACAATGCAATTTACAGTAACATTAAAAATAGCAAATACTCAGGGATAAATCTGACAAAAGATCTATAAAACCTATACACTGAAAACTATATAACATTGTTGAGAAAAAATTTAAAAGACCTAAATGAATTGGAAAGATACATTGTGCTTATGGGTCAGGAGATAACAACATTACTGTGTCCCAGCATGTTTTTTTGTAGAAATTTATAAATTGATTCTAAAATTCATATGGAAATGTAAGAAACCTAGAATAGCCAAAACAACTTTGAAAAAGAATAACAGAGTTAGAGGATCTGATTTCAAGACTTATTATAAAGCTACTATAATCAAGATAATATGGTATTAGTGCAAAGATAGACAAATAAATCAATGAAACAGAGAGTCTAAAAACAGATTTACATTATGTAAACAACTGATCTTTTTTTTGCTTTTGCCTCTTCTTTTTTTAAAAAAGTTTATTTTTTAGAGCAGACATAAGTTCAAAATTGAGTAGAAAGTATAGAGTGCTTTCATTGACAACTGATTTTTTAACAAAGATAAAAAAAACAATTTGGGAGGCACATAGGTGGCACAGTAAATTAAGGGCCCTATTCCTGGTTTCAGCTCAGGTGATGATCTCAGGGTGATGAGATCAAGCCAGATGTTAGGCTCTGCACTCAGTGTGGAGTCTGCTTGGGATTCTCTCTCCCTCTCCCTCTGTCCCTCCGGCTCATGCTCTCTCTCTCAAAAAAAAAGGAGATAAATAAACCTCTAAAAAATATTTTAAAAAGCAATTGGTGGAAGAAGAATCATCTTTCAACAAATGGTGGGAATAATTGCATATCTGTATGCAAAAAGAAAAAGAAAAAGAACTTTGATCTACACCTCACACTATGCACAAAAATTAATTCAAAATGGATCAATGACCTAATTGTAAAATGTAAAATGGAAATTCCTACAAGAAAATATAGGAGAAAAGTCTTTGTGACCTTGGATTAAATATTTCTTAGATACACCAAATACATGATCAATAAAAGGGAAAATGGTAAATTGAATTTCATGAAAATTTAAAAATTCTTCTTGTGAAAAGAACTGCTAAGAGGATGAAAAGATAAGCCACAGGGTGGGAGAAAATACTTGCAAATCATTTATCTTGCAATAATTTTATCCAAAATAAATAATGAACTCTCAAAACTCAATAACAAGAAAAATAATCAATAATTTTATCCAAAATAATTTTAAATAATTTTATCCAAAATAATTTTATCCAAAATAAATAAAGAACTCTCAAAACTCAATAACAAGAAAAATAATCAAAATGGGCAAATGATTTGAACAGACATTTCACCAAAGACGATATATGAATGGCAAATAAGTCCATGACAGGATGTTCAACATCGCAGTCATTAGGGAAATATAAATTAAAGTCACATGAGATACCTCTACACACCTTTAGAATGGCTAAAATTACAAGGGCTAACCATACCAATTGCTAGTGAGAATACAGAGGAACTGAAACATTCATACACTGCTAATGGAAATGCAAAACCAGTCAACCCACTTTAGAAAACAGTTTGGCAATTTCTTAAACAATAAGTATACACCTACTACGTGACCCAGTCATTCCACTTGTAAGCATTACCCAAGACAAATAAAAGTACACATCTACTTATCCATGAATATTCATAGCAACTATAAGAGCCAAAAACTATAAACAATCTAAATGTCCATCAACAGGTGAATGAATAAACCAGTTTTGGCATATCCATACAATAAAATACTCTCAAAAAAATACAGAATGAACTATGGATACACACAATAACATGGATTGATCACAAAATAATGATAGACAAGCAAGATGAAAATGAGTAAAACTCTCAACACAGAAGGAATACACAAAAACACCCATCTCTGGGTGTTTTCCCCTGAGAAAGGTATATTTGCATACTTTAAAAGCTGCTGCCTAAGGGTCTGGCTTCCAAACAGCCTAAATCTAGGAACTGATGGAGATCCTCCCCTTCAGAAAAATAACAAGTCTTGGCACTTGTCTAACTACTAGGAGCCACTAAAAATAAAGTAGGCTGCTTGGACCATCACCAAGGTTTGAGAGACAACCAAGAGCTACAGAGTTGATAATACGGTTTCATCTCCTACATGAGGCCATTCCTTCAAGATGGAGAGTTGGCTGTTTTATCTAATGCATAGGAACCAACACAGAGATCAAAGAACATTAAAAAAAAAAAAAGAAGACTATGCTCCACAAAAAAAGAATAAGATAAAACTTCAAAAAATGAGTGCAGGGCGCCTGGGTGGCTCAGTGGGTTAAAGCCTCTGCTTTCGGCTCAGGTCATGATCTCAGGGTCCTGGGATCGAGGCCCGCATCGGGCTCTCTGCTCGGCAGGGAGCCTGCTTCCCCCTCTCTCTCTCTGCCTGCCTCTCTGCCTCCTTGTGATCTCTCTCCCGCTGTGAAATAAATAAATAAAATCTTAAAAAAAAAATGAGTGCAAACTATGGTTCCACTGATGTAAAATTCCAGAAAATGCAAACTAAACCTTAAAGAGAGAAGACAAATCAGTGGTTGCTGGGGACAGGTGGGAAGATTATAAGAATACAAGAAAGATTTTGGAAGTAAAGGATATGTTCATTATCCTGCTTATGATCATTTCATGTGTCTATGCATATGTCAAAACCTATCAAGTTATAAACTTACAGCAACTATACACATTAATAGCAAATTACTGTATGTCAATTATAGCACGATAATGCTTTATAAAAATGAATGTTCATTTTTAAATACTCTATATATAGTACAAGATAAAAAGGACAAGCCAGGAGAATGACATGAATTAATTTTTTCCTAATACAGTTAGGAGTAAATACTATGCACTTACATGATACAATGAATATACAGATGCAGCTTAAAGGGTGGGCTTTTTTGGTTTTGGGGGTATTTTTGGAGAGGGTTGCTCTTTTCCCAGTTGATACATTTGGAACACAAAGGTCTACATGTCTTTTAATTTCCCTATATTCTAAAAATATTCTTAATAATTTTTTTCAAAGAAAGTACCAAAACAGATTTCAAATGTTTCCTAAAGACAGTCAAACCAAGATAAAAATTATGGGGAAAATAAAATTAGCAATCCAACTTGCAAGAACAAAGTAACATCTTAAACTACTAGGAAGGGAAATAAAGCCTTACCAGATAAAATTCTTCTAGGAATAATTTTTAAGGGTGGCTCATATTTTATCTTGGATTTTTTTACTTACTTGTCTCAAGATTTATTCCTCCAAATCTTGCTGACTTTCCCAAATTTTTTTTTTAAGACCATGCAAGGACACTTAATTTAAATAGTTAAATTAACATTATCTCATTATGCTAAGATACTGAGGCAGTTGTTCACATTTGGGAAGTACTCCAAAATCAGTCAGATATTTAAGAAGGCCCTCAAAAGACTCAAAGCCAAGGAACAATTCAGAATGTTTCGTTATTTTGTTTTGCTTTGTTTTTCCAAACAGGATGTATAGCCCTTGCCAGTAGGGTTGTTACAAGCTGATGAAATCTCACCAGTGTACCCAAAAAGGAAAAAAATACTTATATACTTCTCCACATCCAAAGGGTTTATGAAGATTCACAATACAGAAACTGCTTTTTCAAACCGAACCCCAGAGTTTTATGCATTTAACTCTTCTGGGGTTCTCTAAGATTTGAAGCCTGGTTTTCCGGCCTGGTAAAGTGGAAAAAACACATGGATACTTGTCCTCATCAGTCACTACAAGCTGTAGCAAATTAGGTAAATGAGTTCAACTCTATAATTTTTTACTGAAAATGAAGGGATGAGTCTAGAAATTTCTCACATCACCATCATTTTGCGGCTATGTCTAAAACAAGACGGCACGCTTTCAGTACCATGGACAGTCACAAGTAGGAAAAAGACACTGACTCAAGGACAAAAGCCAATTACGTTGCTTTAAAAATTGTTGTAGCAAAAGTCCACAGATAATATTTCAATATTTCAATTTAATGTGGTGTTTTTGATAATAAGTAAATTTTCCATTTTCATTTATCGTAACCACCTTTCAAAATTATGAACATGGTAGAATATAACAGAATTTGCCTTGTGAAGAAAACCTCTGTATTTATTATCTAAATGTTCCAATTAATTGTGATTGAAGATTTATTTTAAAAAATCAAAAAATATAAATGGGCCAACAAAACAATTACCAAAAAAGTAAATAAAACTACATTACATTTTATACTCGGTGCTCTTCAATTGAATGATACTAGTAACTTAAAAAGAATAAAGTTTCAACTATTTAAATTAAAAATGCCAAACACATACCAATATTTTTAAACAATTAAAACAATGTTAAAGTTTCTATCATAACAGATCTTATAATTTACAACAAATGTTATCCTAGGATATGTTAGAGTCCAGGATATTTCCCAAAGAAGGACAAATCATATTAGATGATGCTAACATCCTTCCTATCCATCCTCAGTATTTGAAAGCAAATGAAGTGAGGTTAATAGGTAAGTCAAATCTGCAAGCCTTCAAAGCTAAAGAGAAAGGAGGAAAAAGTCCATCAAAGAAGTATTTTATATCCTTTGGTATGTATACTTGCGGAGTAGAATGTTTTTCAAGTTTCCCTGATTATGGGGGAACAGGAAAGTCTGTGGAAAGGGTATGGTGTGGTTTTATCCATTGATTCATTTGTGTATTAGTTCCACAAGACTGTTATTCAGGAAACATTCCTATGTTCTAGGGATACGACAGTGAAGAAATAAACATAGTTCTTCTCATTGTCTAATACTGATCTTCTTGTTAGGACAGTAACTCCACATTTGTTGCACTGTGCAATGAAGAGAGTGAATCTAGAGATAGCAAGAAAGCTCGAAGGACCTCTTCTGAGGAACAGCTTTCGACTCTCACAATGTAGAAGGGAAACAGAGGAAAAGAGAAAAGAGAGAGTTAGCCGTGTGTTTTCACGAGTGAGAGTTTTCCCCGGTCCTTGCCTTGTTGGAAGGAGGAAGGAAAAAGAGACAGACATGTGCATACTAAGAATCCACCCACTCACAGATATGGTTCAATGTGAGTCCTGCAACCTGTCAGATTTGTATTCCTCTACTTTTGGGTCAATTGAGGAAGAAAATTAATTGGATAGAATAAGTAATAAAGGAGCATTGAGTACTCTCTCTAGAGGACCATGGTGTAACTTTCTATTTAACTTTCTTTTTGGAGGAAACGTCAGTATCAAAATACTATTTTCACATCTGGATAAGCATACAGTTGACCATTATCTAATGGTCTGTCTCTCTGAAAGCTCCACCTTTCAAAAGATAATTGAGCCAAACCTGATATTTAAAAAATGAGGACCTATTTATGTTTTAAGGGGAATGGTACATATTTACATTGCACAGAGGCAAATTTGATAGTTCAAAATTCTCAAATATGCATGTAATACAGCACTAAAAAATGCAGCACTATTGAGGAAAGCAGAATTACAGCAAAGACCATTTTACTGTATTTCAAAAGTGCAAGGAAATCTAACACATTTGGCTGGTGTTAGTTACTGTTTTCATGGGTCAGTATCAAAACACAAAAACTAAACCCAGTATACTGCTTATATTTTTTAATTTTCAAGGTTTCATGTACAAGAAAATTGATGATGTTTCATAGTAAAATTGATTTAAATCAACCTGCTATTGATTTGTTTACCTAGACAGTTTCACTTTTTAATTTATTAAAGAGATAATATTGAATTGACAATCTAATTTTTCTTTTTTTTAATTTTAAAGATTTTATTTATTTATTTGTTAGAGAGAGAGAGAACACAAGCAGGCAGAGTGGCAGGCAGAGACAGAGAGAGAGACCAAAGCAGGCTCCCTGCTGAGCAAGGAGCCTGATGCGGGACTTGATCCCAGGACCCTAGGATCATGACCTGAGCCAAAGGCAGCCGCTTAACCAACTGAGCCACCCAGGCGTCCCGGCAATCTAATTTTTCTATATGCAAACCTAAATAGGAAAAAAAAGTCACAACACTCACACACAATGTATATAGGAAAGTAATACTCACAATGTGTAAACCATCTAGCCTTCCAACTATGAACTCGATAAAAAGGCAGATTAGACCAAACTCCCTTCTTACTCCTAAAATACTACAAGAATACCTTTGTGATTTCATTTATTTATTTGTCAAATATTTACTAAATATCATTTTCCCTGCCTACCATGTAAACGGGTAGAAGATGCTATGAAAGAAATGTAAGTTTTTTCCCTGGACTTCAGGGACTTACACTTTAATTGAAGGGGTTATCTTGTAGGTTCTCCTAACAGTTGGCTTAGACAGAAAATTTCACCCTGTTTATTTTCCATTTGGATATACTCTCTATCCCATACCCCTTGCATTAGGTTGTTATTATCTTAAGGGCAGAAACACTGACACCTTCCATGTAAAAACTATTCCAATTCTCAGGGTACATAAACAACATATACAATAGAAAATAAAATATTTTTCTAGTCTAAAACAGTGAGACCAGTTTCCCCAAAACTCTTTTAATAATAAAACATTAAAAGGGTTTAGTATTTTTCTGAGTGTTTTTATAATTCATCACTCAGCAATACTATAGACCATATTTTCTGAAATTAAAAATACTATACAGCAAAAAATTCCCTTATGTATAAACAAATTCTAAAACAATGTTAACATCTTCATAACATTGTTCTATTTGGCTAAGTTGGTGTGACAGATGGGTTAGTGAAGCTGAAATTCCTTACTTGCACTTAATTTCCTATTTAAAAACAAATCAATCCCACAATACCACACTGGAGTACGTTTCTGGTTCATTGCAAGCTGACCAATTAAAATCAAACCCATGTATTCTGCATAATGAAAACTATTTAATTCTTTTCCACAATTTGGAGCACTAAAGCAATCACTAGCCTTAGAGTTGCAAGATGTGGCACAAGACCCAGTTTTGCCACATACTAATTACTTGACCTTGGGCAACTCATCTAACTTCTGGGCAATTCAGATTCCTCACATGCAAGTTAAGAAATTAAGATGCAATTCACTCAGCATCCTACTCCATCTCTAACTCTTTTAAGACACTGGCATTTACTGAACTTCTAATACTATACTCATTCAACCCAAATGACATCCATTTAACCACAAAACACAACCAACACAAGCCACACCATTATATGCCATTCTTGTGGATTCATCCACTTTTACCTGAATATGTGATTAGGCACACAGCATTTTTATGAATTGGCAGAATTTTTTACAAACTAGTAATTCAGAGGGTCACTCTTTCAACCTCTTTCAAGAGGTCGCTATTGTTTTCTATCATTTGAAGTTCTAATAGGAAACAGATGACATATTCAAATTGGGTAATTTAAGGAAAGCTCAGTAAAATTTTGACTATTTTCAAAGATACAAAGAGGGTATAAGAAAAACCACAAGACATCGCATAATATCTTGGGGCTAGTAACATGCCCCATTACCCACCCACCCCACACACATAAAGTAGCAAGAGAAGGGAGAGTTGCAGGAAGTTGGAGACAGGCTATATGGAAAGGACCACCTTACAGGAACTGGGATCATAAGTAGAGGGACACAGCCAACTCAAGGTGACCTTGTAAATAGGGAGTTGAGGTAATAAATGCCTTATCTTCACAATCTCCACTCCCTCCAGTCTATGACCAATGATCTCCATTGGCCAAATCCAAATAAAAGCTGAAGCCAAGGAACTCTGTGGATCTATTTCATACAGGTTGGCTTCTGGGAGTGGAGAGGAGAAGGATCAAGAACTAGAGGTGCAAAGGGAACTACCAAACACAAACCTCTTCCCCCTAATTAGGCTACATTCTCAAAGAGTTATACTGCCCCCCAACTTGACAAGAGACTTCTTTAATGGTGTCACAAATACAAACTACTTGTCTAGTGAGCTCATGAAATATGCTGGATCCCTTCCCAATTCTGACTACGTATTTAATGTTCAAATAATCTTTATTCTACTGCTAAGAACCTATTAGAACTCTCTAATGTAGTCATCTGGGATAATTTTAGATCTCAACAGGTTTTCACAAAGAATGTAAGCAAATGAATTGCTTAAATTGGAAGAAATGTCAATGTTAGTAAAGATTGATTTTCTATACTCCCTCTCTCTAATTAGTTGCTCTGGACATCAATGAGTTTCATGAAAAGAGCCACAATGATTTCTCTGATTAAGTAGCTCCAGCAAACTAGAAAGGTTGGAGCACAGCATTATTAACTCTTTGATGGGCTATGCATGTAAAGCCACGCTGAGCAGCACACAGTATTGAAATGCTCCAGGGGAGAAGAGAATAAAAGTGGGTAACAGGAGGAGGAGCTTCAAAAGGAGGACTTCATTTAAACCTCTAGTTTAGAAAAGACAAGGCGCATATCCATCAATGTAGAAAGAAAATTATTGCTAATTGGATACTTGCTACCATGTGCTATGCCCAGTGCTTTCACATCATATCTCATATAATCTGCATAACAGCCCAGTGAGATATTTCTATTTAGAGCATTTTACATATGTAGAAAGTAACTTGCCTAAGGCACTACAAAACAAAAATCAAAAATATCCAATAATGAGACACAATTTCAAAAAGGTTTTGATGTGACCCCAGACATAATGCCACCTTTTAAACCACTTTTAATCATTGCTATGTCTCAAAAAGTTGTAAGACACAAATAACTTATTCTGCCTATTTATAGCATCAATCTGGAAAAGCAGAATATCTTCTGAAATTGACTTCTTCTTTTGACAAATATTTTAAGGGGTTGTCACAGCACTTGGAAGCATGCTGGGAAGAGTTAGTCTGTGAAATCTTTTCCCTAAAATAGGCATACTGGTTTTCCACCACACACCCAGTTCAGAACAGTCCTCTGTTTTTACACTTAGAAATCAAGCCTCCTCAACTAACTTGGGGCAGAGACTCGGTCTTGTTCCCTTTTGTAATCCTTACAACACCAAGCACACATATAGGACACATAACTGGGATTAAATAAATACTTCTTCAATGAGTAATCAACATAGCTCAGTATGTTATGGGCAAGAGACTTCAGAAAGAAAAGTACACATTGATTTATTTATCCAGAAAAGATAGAAATTAAACTAATCTTTTATCATCACTAGTGCTGTGGCATCTAATTTGATTTTCATGTGGGCCAGAGACAAAGTATACGATGGGTGCTTTCTATAGTGGAACTTCCCCCACACCCATCATATGTCTACTCAAAATTGACCCAACCTCCAAATAATTAATACAGGAGGAATGATGCTAAAATGTTATGAAGCGGAAAAATAAGAAGAAAGGTAATATCTCATGTTAATTATGTGTCAGGCATAGTACTTAACACTTTACACATATTTTCTCATTTAACCTTTATAACAATTACCATCTTCACTTTATAGATGGAGACATTGAGCTTAGAGAAGTTAAGTAATTTTCCTATGGTTACACAAATAATAAATGAGTGACAGAATAAAGATTCAGCTTACATTCTAGAAGATAATCATTAAAGGGCAGGCTATTATCAAAAAGACAAGAGACAGGTGTTGCCACTATGGGAAACAGCATGGAGTTTCCTCAAAAAATTTAAAATAAAACTACCAAATGACCCAGCAATTCCAGTTGGGTATTTATCCAAAGAAGACAAAAACACTAACTCAGAAAAACATTTGCACTCCCATGTTCACTGCAGCATTATTTACAATAGCCAAAATATGGAAACAACTTAAGTATCCATCAACAGACCAATGGACAAAGACAATGTGATGTATATTCAGCCATAAAAAAGAATGAAATTGTGCTATTTTTCCAAAATAGATGAACCTTGGAGACACTATATTAAGTGAAATAGGTCTGAGACAGAGAAAGACAAATACCATATCATCCCACTTTTGTGTGGAAATGAAGATGGGAAAGAAGGGAAGAAGAAGGGGGAAAAAGAGGAAAAGGAAGAAGAAGAAAAAGAAGAAGAAGACGACGATGACGACGAAGCAGCAGCAGCTGCTTACAGATTCATAAATACAGAGAACAGATGGGTGACTGCCAGAGGTGGGGGTGGACAAATGGATGAAGATGGTCAAAAAATATGAATTTCCAGTTATAAAATAAATCAGTCCTGGGATGTACTGTACACAGCATGGTGACCATAGCTAATAACTGTAATGCATATCTGAAAGTTACTAAAAGAGTAAATCTTACAACTTCTCATCACAGGAAAAAATATATTCTGTAACTTTGCATGGTGACAGATGTTAACTAGACTTATTGTGGTAATCATTTCACAATATATACAAATATCAAATCACTTTGTTGTACACCTGAAACTAATATAATGTTGTATGTATCTCATTTTTAAAAAGTCAGCCTTTAATATCACTAAAGATATAGGGAGTGGGAAGAACCAACTTTTGCCCTGGTCACACTGGTGTTATTATTGAGATGACTAATGCATATGAGGTTTGGTTGTTCCCTTACACTGGTGAGGACATTACAACTCACACCTTAGGTTGCCCTCGAAAGAGTGGGGGAGCTTGGGAACAGAAGACCTAGAGCTGACGTCCTAGCTCCATTGTTCTCTGGCTGTGGTTATCTGGGTGCATTCATTTTACCTCTCTGAACCTCAGCTCCTAAGTCTGTCAAGTGGGGATAATAATTCTTTAAGACCTATTAAGAGAAGTGAATCAAAGTGCTTCAAAATCTAGAAAGCACTGTGCCATGAAATTTGTTGACTATTCTTTTCTACTGATAACACTCTCAGCCACCAGCAGGATAGGAGACCCCATAACCTAAAATCCAGGGCAATCACCCTGGCATGCTGTACCTCAGTAATGGTTTGTTGTAAGAGGAAAATCTAATTATTCTTTATAGCTCACGGCTTGGGTACTCTTCATCTAGTGATATAAGGAACATGAAGGAAGAGATGGGGACAGTTAGAAATGGCAGGTGGGATTTATGCTAATTTTGTGGGAAAAAGAAGGGCTTGAAAATTATTTTGGAAAGAGATAATCAAAGGTGTTCCCATTTGTTACTATGTTTATCTTCAAGGACAGAAATGAGAAGAAACTTTACTAATATGGAATTAGTTTTTCACTTATTTATTTATTTTTTTAAAGTAAACTCTGCCCAGCGTGGGGCTCTAACTCACAACCCTAAGATCAAGAATCCCATGCTCTACCAACGAGCCAGCCAGGAGCCCCTAATTTTTCATTTAAACAATAATAATATTTTATGGTATTTAGGCATACTCTGCATTGTTCCAAACTGTATTTAAGGTAAGATACCTTACAGTTTTTGGTACCACTTTGTGATTTTGCACAGAATTCCATAGTAATGATTTTAATTGGTGGTATTTTTTTAAAAGATTGTATTTATTGGGGCGCCTGGGTGGCTCAGTCGTTAAGCGTCTGCCTTCGGCTCAGGTTCATGATCCCTGGGATCAAGTCCTGCATCGGGCTCCCTGCTCAGGAGAGAGCCTGCTTCTCCCTCTCCCACTCCCCCAGCTTGTGTTCCCTCTCTCACTGTCTCTCTCTCTGTCAAATAAATAAATTAAAAATCTTTAAAAAAAAAAAAGATTGTATTTATTTATTTATTTATTTGAGAGAGAGAGAGCGTGCATGAGAAGGGGGGAGGGGCATAGGGAGACGGAGAAACAAACTCCCCACTGAGCAGAGAGCCGGATTCGGGGCTTGATCCCAGGACCCTGACATCATGACCTGAGCCAAAGGCAGATGCTTAACTTACTGAGCCACTCAGGTGCCCCTCAATTGGTAGTATTTCTATAGTGCCATCTTCTTAATTCTATGAAGGAAGAAGTTATACATAGAAAAAGTGATAAATTATTTTTATTATGTGCAAGGTTGCTTTGACAATTTTAGACCCAAGCTGTTTTCCAAAGCTAGTATTTCTTAATTCACTGTTCCCTAGTTTTTCCATCTGTAAATAGAGTGAAATAATCCCCTACTGTTTCTCCATTTCTAATAAAATTACATATGTAAGGTGTTTTGATAAATTCAAAAGAACTGTGATTATTGTCCATTATCCATCAATTCTGCTACTAAGGGAGAGTATATTTCTTAGTCATTCTAGCCCACAGCAATTCCAAATCAAAGATGCAACCCTAAAGAAACCCATTTATCTAGGAAGTATTCGCACATAAGGGAAGTCCATACAACGTGCAGAGACAGAGCTGAATTAACTAGGAACCCTAGAGGGTCCGCCCAGCTGCTTGGACATCCAAACCTGGCACTGAGCAAATGAACTCCTAAAAATCACAGGAGGCATCAGGGTACTCACCCAGCCATCTGACTCACTCACAGCATCTGGGCATGAGAAAATTTCATTTCCCAAATCCTACTTCCCTGCCCCCTCTTCCCTAGCACACATACAAACAATCTGGACAGTCCATAAGGTAGAGGATAATTTTAGGGGGTTCCCCAGGGCCTGGCTGGATGCTTTCCAATCATTTCTTTCTGGCCTGTGAAATCAGATGCACTATTTCTTTATACATGAGAAAAAATGAAATCAGTTTCTATTTGCAGACTGAGATGGAGAAAATGAAAATTGCACACAGCTATGTCACAGATTCTTAGAAAGGGCCTTCCTAAGCTGGAAGAGAGGAAGGAGGCAAAAGAGAAATGCATAAGAAAAGAAGTTTGATTTGTGAGTCCCTGAAAAGTGTCCCACACACTCAGTCTCATGTACATATATACATAGCACATTTAAGGTTTTAGAGCATAGGCGGTAAATAAAATCAATGAGATTTCTGGATGCATTTTAACCCCTGGTCATGTGGTTTAATCATCATGGCCATTCCAGAAGCAAATCTCTGTGTGTCAGTCTGTCTGTGTGTCTTCTTGTCTATGTGGGGCTCTGTATGTGCCTCTGAACTCTCCCACGTCACCCTTTTTTCTCCTAACAGACAAACATTATAACACATATGCAATTTGGCTAAAATGAACATCAAGAATAGATTGTTGGACAAAAAAAAAAGCCCTAGAGCATTAGATTTCACAAAAGGTGTACACTCATTCAGGAATGGAATAGGAAAGAAGGACACTGATTAAGGAGTATATGGACCAATATTCTGTACCTAAGTGTGGTCACAAATGAAATCATCTTATCGCATCCCCAAATTTTGCTGGCCACATAAGCCTACCTCCACCCTGAGAACATCAGATTCTCTTCGAAGGATCCCTCCTTCTTTGGTAATGGTAGGTGTCCTCCAGGGGAAATTACATCATGTGAGCTCAAGAACCAGTCCAGGCAGCCATAGGACTTCCTGGCTCCAGGCTGCCAGTGAGCCTGAATGGCTCCTGCAGGAGGCTACCCATTATTACTCTGCCCAGGCCATCAGTGCTCCTCTTGAATTGAAAGGCTTCCCTTCTCTGAGTTCTACTCTCTGAAACAATATATGATGATCCCGCTGTGGGGCCAAGTTCTGTCTTCTGAACAGGGTGTCTAGGCTCAGGAGACAGATGGAAAGGGGAGGGAGTTCAAGCAACAGCCACTATATGTTTCTGAATCTACAGTCCTAGACTCTCAGACCCTCTTCAGAGCTCACCAATCCCTCCTTGCAATTTGCCTCCTGCCACTGATATCTGCTCCCACCCTCCCCCATGTTGATAGAATTTCACTCATAAACTCAGTTAAGTTTCGTCCTGAGCAAGTGCTTTATTCTTTAAGGAAATCCCTAGATATAAGTAGATGCCAGGACTTAATGCCCAGGGGTTAAAGTTCTAGTTGCTTCCTATTTCCTTCTATACCTTTCAAATGGAAGCATTTCTATTCCTTACCATCCATACCATCCTTGACTGTCCATTCACCAACAGATCCTAGCATGCCTGGGATGCCAAGTATGCACTTATGTTTCTGTGCTCTCCATTACAATATCAGTAATAGCAATTCACACTTGTATAACGCTTGACATTTTATAAAGAAGCTTCCCATTTATTACCATTCTGGAGCTTCACATTATTTCTGTGAGTAAAGCAAATCGAATATTGCTACTTTCATTTTAGAACTATAAAAACTGACACTCAGAGAGGTAAGGAGATTTCCCCCAATAGCAATCATCCAGTGAGGAGATGAGCCAGGCTCAGAATCCAAATCTTAAGACTCCTGGTGTAGGTTCTTTGCAATGTATAATGCTGCCACCCTCTAGATTTCAGCCCCATGTGCCTCACTATAGCCTCCCTCACTTGACTTCCAGCCAAGTTCAAATAATCTCCATGAAAGTAAATTTCCATGCTTTCAGGACATCCAACAGAGTTTCCAGAGAAGCGGGACATTATTACTCCCTCTTTCTCACTGGAAATATGATAAGAAAGCCCACTGGGTAAGTGTTCTTTGGAGTAAATTAATTTTAGAATAATCTAACCTGACTTCCAGCCAGAATTCTCCACCAACAGCATGCAACATAAGAGTCTGATGAATAAAATCTTGACTTATAACATAGATTTGCTTCACTTGACTTATTTTGAGGACACGTCTGCAAACCAATTGAAAAATAAAAAATACTCTGTGTTTAATTATATTTCAATCTATGGTTGAATTTCATGTAAATGGAATTTATAACTGGCACATTTGTCAAGTACTACTTCTGCCAGTGTTGTATGTAAAAGTATATTATCAACATTTGTACAACTGCAGCCCAAGTTAGCATCAAATAAGCATCCCACAGATTAGGGGGCAAGTCACTAAAGGACAGTGGCTGTCGCATTTCCATAAAATACAATTAAATATATTCATAAATAAATTGGTTCCCAGATTTTGCTAAAACAGCATATGGCATGTTTTCAAAATTAATGAGCACTGATTGAGCACCTATGTTGTGCTCAGCACTGTAGAGAATTCAGAAATGTAAAAGGTATGACCTAAGACAGTCAAAGGAGAGAGGCACCCCAGGGTGTTGGGATCAAGGTGAAAGTATATAATTATCATCATCATCATTATATTATTTGTCAATTAACTACATGCCAAACACTATGCTTAGTATTTTATTTGAATTATCTTATTAAATCTTCATAACAACTCAATGAGATAGTTACTATTATCATTCCACTCTTACAGAAAATAAACGCAAGATACTTAAGGTCACAGAGCTAAGAAGTGGAGGAATCAGGATTGGAAGCCAAATATCTGAATCTCTAGCTTGTGTACTCTTAGCCTCTTTCCTGTAATTGCAGAAGCCTGCATGAAGGGCTGATCTTTACTATGGCCCTGATGATTAGGTAGGGTTTAGTCAAGAAGAATGGAAAGACAGAAGAGACGCCATCATATTATAGGATAAGCAAGTAGCATAAACAAAGGCACAGGGGCAAGAATTTGTATTTGACCTGTGAGGATCCATGAGGAAAGTTAATGGCAGGAAGTAAAGGTAGCTAGGCAGAGTAAGACATTTGAGAGAATACCTTAGAAATAAACCAGGCATAATTTAAAGACTCGAGCGTTTGGAAACAGAAAGTCATGTAGACAGACTCTTGCGTGGGAAAGTGACAATGAAAAGGCACTGTAGTACACTAGCAGCATATTCAGGAAAAGGGAGAAGAGGAAGATTGAAAGAAGCACACCAATTACTGTGTATTGTGAAATCCCCTACAGACCCTACTGCTTGTTGATCATGGTACATACTCAATAAATGTTTGTCAGATCAGGGGAGAAAAACTAATAGGGATTAAAAAAAAAGGGGGGGGTCTAAGTCCAAAAAAAGAACCTGCAGGAGTCACTGACAGATTGCTCATGAAGAAAAAGGAAGAAAGCAAAAATGGGACCAAAGTGCTCCTCTGGGTAAAAAGATGTGTCGTGCTTTTGGCTGCCAATGGAGTTGGAAAGAAGGAGGTTTCAGGCGGGTCCTGGAAGGATGATAAGTCCTTCATTTTGCTTTGAAATTGTAGAGGTTTGAAAGGGATACAGAACAGTTACTATATTATAGGCATTTGGAGAAAAGGGCCTAGAATACATTTAAGATTCTCCAAGGGTAGAAAGCATAGTCCTTACTCATCATGAAAATTCAGATAAATTGAAAGTTGTCATTTTATTTATGGGCCATTTCTACAGGCAACTCCAAGTAGGTAGAACTTTTTAAATACAAATGTCACTACCAGACCTATTGTATTTTATCAAAGACTTGTGAAGTAAAGAAATTCATAATGTACAAGAATGGTATCACAAACTGAAAAGAACCAAGCCGAAGGAAATCAATCAAAGAGTGAAGCTCTCTTCCTGCTCCTTGTGACATGCAGCCAGCACTGGCCATTTGGCAGATAGGAAACACCAGCCTTTAGGTATCAAAATACAAAAAGGAAAAAATCATGTAATGATTTCCCAGCAAGAAGCCATTAGACAGATGTAATCATAATGGGACCAAATATTCCTATAAATGAAATGCATGCATTTAGGACCACAAGCAGAGTTTAAAAGCAGCTAACACAAAAGGTAAGTAGAGTTGCCTGTGCATATACAATGGCTCAGATGTGAGAGAGCAATCCAATTGGCCCTCAAACAAACTGAATTGTGAATTTACAAGACAAACTCAGTATCCATTAGCTTAAAATTCAAATGACCCTCATCCAAAGCCCAGCTGTGGCAACAGGAGCCATTATTCTCAAAGTAAACTTCTCCCTTCTGATTATGCACCGACATCCAATCACTGAAGCTACAGCCTTACTCATCCAAATTATTTGCTTTCAAAACAGCCTGACCACTTGGCTCATTCTTTAGATGCTTGAAGCCCATCAGAATGACCAAGTGGATGAGAGCATGTCAGATTCATTTAAACAAAGGGGCTCCTTGTAATGGACAAAATCAAGACCTCTACCAGGCAAATTAGAGGGAAAAAAAACTACTTGAAAGTCTAACTTCCTTCAAGAGAGAAGAGCTGGGGTCAATTAAAATATAAAGCCGGAAAGATCCACAAATGTAGCCTGAGGAGTCATTCAGCTCATGGAGCACATTTATTATTAGTAGATGCAAACAAATTAATTGAGATCCAACTACAATGTTCTAAATAAAAAGCATATCATAGCATGGAGTCAGGTAACATGTCAAACCTTTAACCCAATTTAGAGGCAGAATATTTATCAAAGGTTATTTGGTAAGTTAGTTGTTTGAAACCCTGAAAATATCTTCTCCCAAAAAAATAATGTTATTCATGGTGATTGGCTTCCCATGGTAGACCACAAAATAAATCTCCTGATGTATAGGGTAATAGTGTATAAGTATAGTACTGGGATAATGAGGTAATACAAATTGTTCTGTAAAAATAGAATCTTACCATCCAATATAGCAGTGCTTTTCAAATTATGAGTCACAACTCATGAAATCAGTTCAGTGGGTCTTTCCCTGTTTAATTCTCAATAGAATGGAAGAAATGCAATGGAAAGAACAGAAGTGCAAAGATCAAAGTATGTCCCCTGTCATAAGTAAAAGTATTATTCTTGAAACTTAATTTCAATGTGATAGGTATAAATAGCTACATGCATTCAGGATTGCAGTGTAAAATACATTTCTTACTATGGGTCACAGTTAAAACAGTTTGCATGTCTTTTAGCAAGACTTTCATGGGGTGCCTAACACAAAGCCAGGGTTTAATAACATATGTTAAATGAATGAATGAGTGCATGAACTGATGAACACAGGAAGAATGAATAAACAGGATGCCAGTGATACACCGCTCACGGTCACAGACCTGACACTTGCAGAGGAAAGCTTGCTCACTCCAGCATTTCCATACTAGTGAGGCAATAGGGACAAAGGGTTGCCCAAATGTAATTCCCAATAGCTGGTTCCCTTGGCCTGGGACAGGATATCTGTCACAATAAGGGCCATTATGTGGGAAAGATGGGCTAAGTAGGACTGGACTCTAGGGGCTGGGTTGTGAGGGGAAGGGAAGAAGGTAAGATAGGGTTCCTAGATTTAGCCAATCAAAATACAGGGTGCTGGTTAAATTGGAACTTCAGAAAAACAACAAATAGTTTAAGAGCAAGGAAAATCATCAACCTTCAGAGTTGGAAGTTAAATCTGATCCATCAGTTACTCATGTGAGACAAAATGATGCGTACAATACTCTGCTGGGTGCTAAGGAAAGGAAAATTCTTAGTTCTTGAGCCTGAAGAGGTCAGAGTCACACAGGCAAGGAGCTCAGCGAAGACCATGCCCTGAGCACTATTCTAAGTATCTTCCAGTATTAACTCATTTAACCCTCGCCACCCTGCACTGGGCAGTGCTATCATCCCTACTGAAGATGGAAAACTGAAGCACAGAGGTTACTAGAGAAAGCTGCCATAGGTCTTCTATAGAAACACACCAATAGTATTCAGTAGGCCTGCAGTAGAGGGCTGGCTGGGTCCAAGAGGCTGGGTCTGGAGGGGGGGGATCTGAGCTGAACCTTGCAGAAAGAGAAAAACTCAACAGATGACTTAGGGGAAGAAAACTCCAGGCAGAACCAACAGTTTAGCAGTTAGAGGACCGGATTAGGAAATGGGCATAGGCAAAAGTTGCTGGAGTACTAGGAATATAGTAAGAGGAAGGAAAGACTGGACAAGAAATGTAGGTAGAGATCACACTGGCAAGGGAAACGGCATCCCCTGTTGCATCTGCATGCAATGGCAAACCACCAAGGAATTGAGGTATATAAACGGACACTGTGCTGAGTTGGGCTATTAAGGAAAATTGCTTTGGCAATGGTCCCAAAGACAGGGTAGATGGGGCAACAATCAGAGGCCAGGACAAGATCAAGTAAGTCAGTGCAACTGGCTGCCAAAGCACTGTGGAATCAGAGTCCAGGATTTACCTCCCAGATTGAGTCCATAGTAGGGAGTAACCTTGGACAACTGAGGTAATGACCCTGAGCCCTAGCTTCCTCACTTCTAAAACAGGGTTGACAATACAACTTAACCTCATAATGTCATTGGGGGATAAAACAGGACAACATGCAGGAAATTCTTCATCAGTGGAAGTTCTCTGTAAAGGGTCATGGTGATTGAACTTGAATCTTCTTAACAATTCCTCTGAGTTCAATCAGCCTTTGATTGAACATTTTCAGGAGTAAGGTACTCATGCCATCCCAATGGTAACACAGTGAAGGGGAAAGAATCAAAGAATGAGGGCGTTTACCTTTCTTATTTCCAAAGGTAAAGTATAACTAGGAATGAAGCTGATGTAGAAAACAAAAAACTAAACACAAAATACCAAGTAACCATAGCTGAAGAAGGTGGGTGAACTCTGAGATCATCACTCTAGCATACATTACTAGAGTGACCTTAACCATTACTTAAACTCTGTAAACGTGGATTTTCTTGTCTGTGAAGCATGGTTGTTAACACCTGTATCAGGAACCTACTGGGAAGAGAGTTAAATTGTGTGTGTTATGCCTTTAGAACAATGCCTACCAGAGAGGACAATAAATGACAGTTATTATTGTATTATGTATAAATTAAAATAAAGCTATAGTCGCAGTTAGGCAGCAATAGTGGTGGCGACACAAACCAGAATATGGAAATAAGTAGAACATACATGAAGTGTGACAATTCTAAAGGAGACCACATCCATAAGCAGCAGCATGGAACTGAACACCCCTTTTTCAAATATTTTATTTATTTATTTGTCAGAGAGAGAGAGAGAGAGAAGCAGGCTCCCTACTGAGCAAGGAGCCCGATGCGGTACTCGACCCCAGGACCCTGGGATCATGACCTGAGCCGAAGACAGATGCTTAACCAACAGAGACACCCAGGCGGCCCTGAACACCCCTTTTCCAGAGAGCCGGATGTGTTCTGCCCAGTGGATGTGGCTCCTGAAAGGTGCCCCTCCAGGTTAGATGATGAAGGATGGCAGCATTAAAAATGCAGGTTTGCAGACTGAGGGAAGGGGGTCTGGAGGAGAAAATGTAGTCACCTCTGATTATATAATTCTCCTGCCTCTTTCTGCTCTGAAACCAGACCCCATCATTGACTATCAGGAAGGCACAGTGCAAAGCACCGCTGAGGCTGAGGTGGGGAGCAGGTTCATAGGAGGTCAGAGCTGACAGGGGCAGGAACACATGTCAGGGCCAGACATCCATCAGGCTAAGCATACGGGACACATGTAAGTAGCACCTGTTAAGTCTGAAACCACCGTTCTATGCTTAGAATGTCCTACTTCTCTAGACAGCAGAACGTACAGAAAGCCCACTCTTTTCTGCAGCAGTTCTGTTTTTGGTGAGGCACAAACGTTACTCCAAAAATCTAGCCCCGGGCTCAGGGCACTGCCGTGACTGAAGTAAACTTACCATCCTTTTGTTTTATCCTTGAAACTTTAAAACTGCTTCTCTAGAAGGACTTGGTTCGTAAACTTAAATACTAAGAAAAAGTAGAGGGAAGATTAACAAAATGGTCATGAAGACACGCTGGGTTTCAAATGCACGCCATCTGTCCTTCACCTCTGAAGAAGACACAGCAAGGTACGTACCAGACCTATTTTCCAACCACAGTGACTCTCTGCCCCTGTGTTCCCCACAACCTGTCGCCCCTCCTCCCTTGTCAACAACTGCAAACACACAAGATGTCCAGCCGGGATTCAGTACTCTTTCAGGCAGACTCTCCTCTGTGCACACCACACTGGCTTGTGTGGGAAGAAACCACGTTCGTGGCCACCCTCACACCAAAATGAAACCAAATGCCATTCATTATGAAAACCTCCATCTCTTCTCTTGATCTCCCTGAAGCTAAAGGTAGCCTCCAAAGTTAGAATTAGAGCATTTGGTGGAAATGAAAAGCTGCCTAAATCTTCTCATGCCCTAGCACTTTCACTTTTGGGAAATGAATATTTAGAAAGGTTTAAGAATATCTTTCTTACACATTTCTCTCCCTCCCAAATATAGAGAGCGCAACAAATGCTTCTTCATTTATGAGTAAGAATGTGTTGCCTGAGAAGAAAGCAATCTCAAAACAAATTCCTGACTTAGTTATTCACCTCTTTGGGCAGATATTCCCCCCGATAGGTAGGAAAGGGATGATCTCTTAACTCTTCTAGCAACACTGGTTAAAAGTGATACCTGGTGGGGGGATTCAGCCAACACCGAATCAATCATCTCTAGAAACGAGAGAGCAGAGACTACAGTGGCTCCTGCCCCCAGATAGAAATAACCAGTAGAAAATAACACAAAGCAAGATATATGGAGTTACCAGGGACTGAAGGAATTCCCTTTCCCAGGAGCTCTTCAAAGACAAAACAGCCACTCGTTTTCTTCATTGTTCTGGTATATCTCTGACTATTTTTTAAGCCGCCCTCCAACCAGCAATGATTGAGAGCCAATTACTCTAAGAAATCAAGATGGGGCATCTATTGGCTGGAGGATGAAGCAGACAGGAATATACAGCCAAAAGTCAGTACATAAAACAAAATTGCTTGGTGTGGGTTGGCAATTTAAAAACAAAGATCCAGAGGGTGCCTGGCTGGCTTGGTTGGTGGAGCATATGACACTTGATCTTCTGGGTGTGGGTTCGAACCTCACATTGGGTATAGAAGTTACTTAAAAATAGAATCTTTAAAAAATAAATAAATAAAAATAAAAATGCAAATACAATGAAGAAAAAGTCAGAGAAAATTTTAAAGGAGCATCTCAGGTCTCTGGAATGACCCCCAAATGCTACCTAACATTTACATCACAGAGAAGGAAATGAGCAGAGATATAACAAGCCAAATGAGACAGCTGATTTTAGCTGCAAGCCTGGAAAACTTTACTTTTTCAGGCTTTTCTTTTTTTCCTTTTTTTTAGATTTCAGGCCACCAAGCATCCAGGCATTTCAGTCTGGTTTCTCCCAGTCTGCTCTTGTTTTCCCAGCTGCTCTTCTTCACTTACTGTTGAGCTCTCCCTGATTAAACACCGATTTGTCACACAGCAGGGATGGTGGGTTAGGCAATCTGAGACCTAAAATCAAAGCATTGCGATGAGAGGACCTCGGAAGGTAAGAACACCTACAGTTGCCAAAGGGAAGAAGAGAGTAGCAGCCAGGGAAGAGTGTGAGAGTTTGCAGCGTGAAGAGCTGCCTTGCTGAAGGACAAGCTTCACCCCTGCGAGAGAAGACCCCAAATTCTGCTCTCCCTGGCCAGTCAGGAAACTGCAGCCAGAGAGGCCCGAGGTAGCTCCCGGAGCAGCCTGAGGCTGTCAGGAAGGGTTGTCAGGCCCGAGCACTGAGTGAAGAGTGCCCTGAGAGAACACACGAGGCAGGTTACCCTGCCCACAGCTGCAGCCGCTGCCCTCTGGTCCAGGCCTAGCTGTCAGGCAGTCTGCTGGGTAGACAGAGACAAAGGATACACTGTTCCCACTGGAGAGGTAAGGGGAAGGGGGGTTACTATGCACGGGGTGAAGCTGTCCCTACCGAGCAGCCAATAGAGGTTTCCCATTAAACTGTTGCTGCCACCACTCCCCTCAGCAGGACAAGCCAGCCAGCCTTCCCATAAAGGACTCCTTGCAGAGACGCTTACAGCGGCATTGCCACCTCAGGCAGGTGTGAGCAATTAGACGTACCTGCCCTGAGAACTGCAGATGCGTTCACCTGATTTGGCAAATCCCATATTAACCCTTCTCATGCGCAATATACCTCACTCACAGAAGAAAGGAGTTAACTTCAATGGAGTTCGGAGTGTGGTGGAGATTGGGGAAAGGAACAGGAGGAGGCAGAAAGACAGAAACCTTCTGACCTAAAGAATTTTACTGTTGTCTTTTTTTTTTTCCTAGATTAAAGGTGGGGCGGGAAACGGAGCAGCAAAGAGGGACTGGAGGATTCGGCTCATTTTCAGACCTTTCTGGCATTTTAGGTAAAGAGCAACTCACAAAACTCAGTCCAGATTGACAGAAAACGTGCTCGCCTGTCAACGAAGGAGGGAAAAACAGATTCACTGAGGTGCAGGAAGCGAGAACTGAGGCTCCCGGGCTTCAGGTCTCCTCCTCGCCGTCCTCGCCCCGCCCCGCCCCGCCCCAGCCTTCCAGGCGCAAGGCCGGCAAATGAGGCTGCACACACCTGTCAACTCCTGGGGACCCCAGGGCCCCGCTCGGGGCTGGCCGCCCCGCCACCGCGGACGCCCGCGCCTGCGGGGACACACCCTCCACCTACCTCGAACATGGGAGAGGCGCCCTTGCTCGGCAACGTGCAGCCCAGGAGCTCGGCGAGAAACTTTGCCATATACGAGCGCTGAGGCAGGCTCCCTCCCGAAGCGCCGGATGCGTCCTCGCCCCGCGCGGGAGCGGGAGCGGCGGCCGGGGCTCGCGCGCAGCCCGCGGGCCAGAGAGGCCGGGGCTCGGGGACTGCCCCGCCGCGG
>LNAC01000155.1:1542741-1593971 GCA_002007465.1 Ailurus styani | reverse complement strand
CCGGCCGGACAGCGGGAAGCGACGGCGGGGAGGGTCCGCCCGGGGAGGCGGGCCAGGATGACCCAGTTCCCCGGTTTCCCCCTCCTCGGCGGGAACCGAGGTGGGAAAGGCGGCCGCCTCGGGCCGCCGCTGACCCCGGGGAGTTGCGGCTGCGAGGCGCGAGCTGCCCAGGGGGCTCCCCCGCGGGCTTGCGCCAGCCCCACCCTCCCTTTGGGCCAGGGAAACGGCTCCCGAGCCTGGGAGGAGAGACTCCACTCCCACTCCTCTGCTCACATTAACCCCTGTTACTGAATGGAGCAGGCACAGGTGTGACCCAGAAGGATGGAGATGACTTTGTAGGCACTGAGGCTGGACCGGATCAGCTCCCTAATCACAGTCACAGCTCCCTCGCCGGCCTTGGTTGGGGTGTGGGGTTATGGTGGGAAAGGATGGTCAAGCCCGAAGACGGACACAGACAGGTGTGGCCCTGTTTTTCTTTCCAAACCTATAAGGCTTATCTTCTAATGAGAGAGATGACTTTTAGGACTCAGGCCTACGTTGCATCCCTATAGCTGTATGTCTCAAACTTTAGTGTACACAAGAGTAACCTGGAGAGCTTGTTTAAAATCAGATGTCCTGGGCCCCAACTCTCAGTGTTTCTGATTCAGAAGGTTTGGGGCAACCTCGGGATCTGCTTTTTTTTAGGCATCCCAGGAGATTGTGATGTAGGTGATGGTGCCCAGGATGGATTTGGAGAAACATTGTCCTACCTTGTCAAATCCAGAAGTCAGGGCATACAAGAACTGGAAAAGCATTGTATTGGCAATAGACTGAGACCCTAAAGAAAGTTTGTCAAATCACCTAATTTTATATGCAAGGAAGCAGAGCTAGAAAAGTTTATTATTACTTCACAAGCGACATTGTATAAGAGACACTCCAGGCATCATAGAAGCACCCTGTAAATCTTGCTTGACTGAATGAATAGAAGATGGATAACTAAATGGATGGTGATGCATAGCTGGGTCTAGAGTTCCTGATTCACATTCCAGAATTCGAGCTGGTACAGCAAAGTCACTGTGAATTCAGGAAATAAAATGGGAAGAAAAGTGTTATACTAAATTAGTTGGAATACATATCAGCTCAGTGCTTCTCCAAGTTTTTCAGTTAAATATTATTCACAGTAAAGAGATTATCAAAAACAAATTGTGAAATTTCTGGTTTTGTCTTTTTTTCATTTTAGCTTATGAAATATTCAGGTTCGTTACAGTATAAAAAGACCTATTCCTATGAGTAAAACTAATGCTTCAAGTATTCCATCTTCATCCAGAACCCCCTGGCACAGCACTAGCCAACCCCCATCAGCAAAATCAAGAAACGTGGCAGCTAGGTGCCCCGTGCACTGCGCTAAACAGAAAAGAGAAGGGAAACTAATATCCACGGAGTACCTACGAATGTCGCAGGCACCATGTCACTGGGTTAGAGCATGGACTCTGGGGACAGACTACTAAATCCCACTTTTTTTTTTTTTTAGATTTTATTTATTATTTGAGAGAGAGAAAGACAGAGTATGAGAGGGGAGGAGAGGGAGAATTAGGATCCTTTTGAGCAGGAAGCCCAAGGTGAAGCAGGGTTCCATCCCAGGGCCCTGGGATCACAACCTGAGCCAAATGCAAACGCTTAACTGACTGAGCCAACCAGGGGCCCCTAAATCCCACTTCTGATATTTAATAGTTGTGAGACTTTGGAAATGTGACGTCGCTTCTCTGTTCTTCACTTTGGGCATCTGCAAGTTGGGCATATAATAAAGGTAGCTACTAAAATAAATAAATAAATAAATACAGGTAGCTACTGCATGTGGTTTGTATTTGTCTTCTATTACTGTCCCAACTTAGCATCTTAAAACAACACCCATTTGTTACGTTGCAGTTCTGTGGGTGGGCTCAACCTGGTTGTGTGTGTAGGATCTCACAAGGTTGAAACCAATACGCAGCCAGCTGGGCTCTTGCCTGGAAGCCCTGAGGAGAATCCACTTCCAAACCCAGTTCCTGGCAGCTGTAGGTCTGAGGTCCTTGCTTCCTTGTTAGTTGTCCGCCCGGGCCCCACCCTCTGCTCCTAGAGGCTGTGCAGGCTTCTCTTCACGTGACCCCATCTTTAAAACAGCAACTGAGTCGAGCCCTTTTCATCCTTTGAATCTCTCTGACTTCTTTTGCCAATAGCTAGAGAAAACTTATGGCTTTGAAGGGGCTCATGTGATTATATGATTATAATATTCAGGCCCACCTAGACAATCTTCCTATCTTCAGGTCAACTGATCAAGTCATGTAATCACACCTTCAAAGTCGCTTTTGTCACATCAAGTAACATAATCACAGAAGTAACACCAGGGGTGAAAGCCATGAAAGCTATCTAGAATCCAGCTTACCACAGACTATTTTGAAGAATAAGTAAATGTGTGCATCTTAAATCCTTAGAACAGTGTTCCATTTCATTGTACTCTCAGTAAGAACTCAATAAAGGTTAGCTGTTATTTTTTTTTCTACCCATGGAACTCCATTTGATTGTCATTCCAACTCTGTATTATTTTATGGGAATACACTGAGAATCAAAAAGATTGTCCACATTGGTGAGGAAGGATGTGGGGAAAAAGGAACCCTTGTGTGCTGTTAGTGGTAATTAAATTGGTGCAGCCTCTGTGGAAAACAGTATGCAGGTTCCTTAAAAAATTAAAAATAGAAATACCAAATGATCCAGTATTGGGTATTTACTCAAAGAAAATGAAAACACCAATTCAAAAAAAGATATGCACCCCTATATTATTGCAGGATTATTTACAATAGCCAAGCTATGGAAGCAACCCAAGTGTCCACTGATAGCTAAATGGACAAAGAAAGTGTCACACACACGCACACATACAGAGTCACACACTGTGGAATATTAGTCACCCATAAAAAATGATAAGATCTTGCCATTTAGGACAAAATGGATGGACCTAGAGGGTATTACATTAAGTAAAATAAGTCAGAGAAAGACAAACACCATGTTACTTCACTTATATGTGGAATCTAAAAAAAAAAATGAATAAACTAACAAAAAGCACAAATAAACCAAGAACAAACTGATGGTTGCCAGAGGATGGCAAAATGAGTGAAAGGGAGTGGAAGGTACAGGCTTCCAATTATGGGATGAATAAGTCATGGGAATAAAAGTCAATGGGAATAATAGTCAATGGTATTAAAATAGTGTTAAATGGTGACAGACAGCAACTACACTAGTGGTGAGCATTACAGACTGTCAAATCACTGTTGTACACCTGAAACTAATATAGCGTGGTGTGTCAACTATACTTGAGTTAAAAATGAAAGACTGTCCAATACCACATGACTGACAGGTTAATAACAGAGCCAGGAATCAAACCTGAGACAGCTGCCAATCTGTGCGTTTGCTATGATGTGATACTGAATCACAGGAAACTGGCAAAGGACAGGTACTGTTCATGTGGGGCTGGGGCACTTAAGGAAGACTGTGGCAGTAATGAGTGGCAGAAGGAAGAGCTGCAGACAGTCACTTGCTGAAGGTGGGTACTTTACGGTCTAGGTGTAAGGGAAGCTATACTAAATTAAGAAAGTCTTTAACTGAACTGGTGATTTTTAGAGAGCAGAGGCATTTTCCTGTGATGATATTCATCTTAAAGGGCTATACATTTCACTTGTGGTCTAGACTCATTCTTTGATGAGCTCTTCCTCCCCATGGCATCTCCCTTCTGCCATATTGCATCTTGCCATGTCAAGGGGAAATAAACATTTCTGAAGAGCAGTCCCACTGACCCAGCCCTTGAAAGCAAGAGCATTGCCCAGACTCTCTGCAGGGCCCACCCAGGCCTGAATCACTACCACGCCTATTTTCTGCTGTCTACCTAGCTAGTAGCACAATGGCAGACACCCAGAACCAAAAAAAAAAAAAAAAAAAAAAAAGAAAGAAAGAAATTATCATCATCTCTGGTCCTCCCCCATTTAGGTCCTACATTGTTCACTAAAAGTGTTATTCATACACTTGGACTCAGTATTTCTATTTCTAGAATTTATCCTAAAAAATAATCAGAGAACACTCAAAGAATATTGCATTTAAAATTGTTTCATGTCCATAGGGCCAAATGTCTTTTTACTGACACAGTAGTCATCATGGTTAAAAAAGCAGGACTAGAGGGCGCCTGGGTGGCTCAGTCAGTTAAGCATCTGCCTTCAGCTCAGGTCATGATCTCAGGGCCCTGGGATGGAGCCTCACATCGGGCTCCCTGCTCAGCGGGGAGCATGCTTCTCCCTGTCCCCGTCCCTCTCCTTCTGTCCCTGCTCCTGTGTTCCCTGTCTCTCAAATAAATAAATAAAATCTTAAAAAAAAAAAAGAGCAGGACTGGAGTTGGCCTGCCTGAGTTTGAACCCTGACTCTGCCAAGTACCAGGTGAGTGATTATGGGGCAAACTACTTCGATTCTGTAAGCCTCCATTTCCTTATCTGGAAAGTAAGGATGATAACACCTACCTCATAAGAATTTAATTAGTTACTACTACTATACGAACATCAGAATGATGATGATACTAACATACATTCATATAATTAATGGTTCTAGGGAGCGTCACCATAAGCACATTTACTGCAAGCATTTTTGCTACATAACCCAGTGGCCATAAGACAATATTGCCATAAAAGATAAAAATCATGAAAAATAAAAGAGGGGTATTCATTAAAGAAGAAATAAGGAAACACGAAAAAGAATAACAAAACTAAAAACACTTTGTTGCAAAATACAAAATATTTGTATACATTCAAAATGTATAGTGTAGATTCGTGGCAATACTGTGCAAATAATTGATTTTACTTTGTGGACTGTATATAACTAAGCACTTTCTTTAAAGCATTTCATTCATAGTATTATTTTTTTTTTGCTTGTTACCTCATCTTCTCACTCAGCATCACATTCTTTATTTGCTAAAATGTCTTCCTTCATTGAGAGAGGTATCAGTTTCCAAATACTAGGATGTACATTGTAACTGAGCTTCGTATGACAGTGTTTGTTGGTTCTTGACATATTGTCACATGTCTGCTGATACGTGTTCCTAAATTCAAAACCCCTCACCACTGTATAGACCGTTATGAAGGCTGTTTATGTAATATAAAAATGACAGTATTGTGTCAATGGAGAAATCAAATTGAGCTGTCAACCAGTTATTTTTTTATCTTTTATGGCAAAACTGCCTTAAGGTCAATGAGATATGGCAAAAAATGTTTCCAGTGAACATGCTGACAGCAAAGATATCTATAGCAAAGAGGCTTACAGCAAAAACTCCAGATACAATAATTACTATACTAATACTAATAAAGTACCTAGTCAATAGTTAGTAATGGTAATAAATGTTAACTATTAGACGGGTTATGATTAACAATACATCCTCAACTCTTGGCCCATCGCCTGGCACCCTGTACTCTGATTGAATGAATGGATAGATGGACAAATACTGACTGAATGGATGGATGGACAAGTAAATGAGCAAAGATACTTGTTGCAGCATTATAAAGCCAAAATTTGTAAATCTTCTAACATCTAGCAACAGGAGATTGGTTTGACATATTATGGTTCATAAATACAGTCAGCATAAAGTCTATTTTTAAAGAATATTCACTGACCTAGAAAATGTCCTTTATATATTGTTGGTGGTAGACAGCATATAGTATGTGTAATATGCACTAACTCTGTAAAATGTTTCCGTGAATACATCAGAAGAAAATGGGAGGAGATATACCAAGAGGCAATAAAAGTTCTCTCAGGGTGACAGAATATAAATTACTTTTATTTTCTTTCTTCTTTATACATTCCTGAACTTTCTATTCTTTGCAGTGAACCTGAGCACAACATCCATTGTAATACTTTTTTTAAATCTCATCATGAAGAACTTGGACATTTAAAAAAGTTATCGTGTTAATCTTAACTGATTTAAGATCTTATCCCTTTAGTAAAACATCTGCAATAGATCAATTAACACAGCTAAATATACCGCACTGATACTCTCCTTAAGGAATCTGTTTGTAAAGAGGCTTCACTATGTCACCCAAAATTCAATTTTCAAAACACTCACCTTTATTGTAAAAGCTAACAGTCTGTTTATCAATAATAGCCATGACCCTGAGGATGGCAAAGTCATAAGCAGCAGATATAACCTATTTTTATAGCTTACCTATTTTCTCTTCTCATTTAGTTTAGAAACTAATGTAGAAGTTGAGGGGCACCTGGGTAACTCAGTTGCTTAAGCACTGGACTCTGGATTTCAGCTCAGGTCATGATCTCAGTATTGTGGGATGGAGCCCCACACTGGGTCTGCACTCAGTGCAGAGTCTACTTGGGAATTCTCTCTCCCTCTCCCTCTGCCTCTCCCCCCACATGTGCTGTAAATAAATAAATCAACAAATAAAATCTTGGTTTTTTAAAAAAGAAAGAAACTAATGCAGAAGTTAAAGAATAAAGCTCTGGAAATCATCATTTACTCAGAGTAAGTAATAACGTACGCCTGCCAAGCCATAAAGAATACTTTCTCCACTGATGGATGAATAAAGAAAAGGTGATACATACACACGTGCACGTACACACACACACACACACACACACACACACACACACACAGAAGAATATTATTCAGCCATAAAAAAGAATGAAATTTTGCCATTTGTGACAACATGGATGGACCTTGAAGGCATTATGTTAAGTGAAATAAGACAGAGAAAGACAAATACTATATGATCCACTTACATGTAGAGTCTTAAAAAACAAAAAAAACTAAAACTAAAACAAGGTCATAGGTACATACAACACATTGGTAGTTGCTAGAGGCCATGCGGGTACAGTTGGCAAAGGTGAAGAGGGAAGGGCGCCTGTAGCTCAGTCAGCTGGGTGACCAGCTCTTGATTTCAGCTCAGGTCATGGTCTCAGGGTTGTGAGATCAAGCCCTGTGTCAGGCTCTACGCTCAGCGCGTGGAGTCTGCTTGGGATTCTCTCCCTCTCCCTCTGCCCCTCCTCAACCCCTCTCTCAAATAAATAAAATCTTTAAAAAAAAATGGTGAAGGGGTCAAAATATACAAACTTCCATCTATAAAGGAAATAAGTCATGAGGGTATAACATACAGCATGGCAACTCTGGTTGATAATACTGTATTCAGTAATTGAAAGTTGCTACAAAGAATAAGTCTTCAAAGTTCTCATCACAAAGGAAAAAATATTCTGTACCTAGTGTGGTGACACATGTTAACCAGACTTATTGTGGGGATCGTTTCTCAATAGACAAATATCAAATCATTATGTTGTATGCCTGAAACTAATATAATATTGTGTGTCAGCTATACCTCACTAAAAAAATATAATAATCAAAGAAAGAATCCTATTTCAGTTTACCCTGCTTCCTTCATGGCTCTCAGTGAGTGCCAGTATTGCAGTGACTGTAAACACTGTACTTTGGTATGGTCAAAAAATACAGCAGCCTGATTAATCAACCATTCTGACTAATTACCATCTATGCAACACACGAATTACCACTTTTCAAAAAATTAGGCTGTCATAAATTGCAATTAACACCGCAACTCTACCAAAGGTTTCATAATGCTTTGATGAGGCAGAAGGCACTTCAGTGTCTCCCACGGCGTCAGGCTCACCAGCATAAAAATCATTTATCCCGGTAGGACAGATGAGGGGAAATGCTGGCTAATAAGGATTTTCGGTCTCGAGAAATGCAAGCAAGCCAGGTTCCACTGTGTTTACAAGGCTGAATGAATGTCTATTGAGCTCTTTAAGCACCTCCTGAGAAAGGCGCTCTATTTGTCTGAGATGTTATAATTATTATTCCACAGGAATACAATGGTAACATTCTATTTTACAACAAAGAAAATTAGATTACAAGTTTTCCTACAATCCTCCCTCCTCCCACTAAGATCACACACCGTACAGAGTTACAATGGTGCCAATTACACCATCTTTTCATGCACTGTGTGCTCCTTGGGCTTTTGATGACCTGAATGGATTTCATACCAAATCGCAGCTACTGGCAGCAATCAAAACAATTTGGAGGAAAATAGTTCCATCTTCTGTGTTCAAGTAGTGTTATTGATTTAAACTTCATATTTGCCTCACTTCTTTCTTGGTACAACAAGCGAGCCTGTGGCTTCTGTCTGAGCCCCCATTCTGCCTTACCGAGAGGAAGGGGAGGGAAAGCCTGGAATGGACTGAGTCTTTTCCATCACTAGTTGCTACAAGCCCACTTCCATCAAAGAGAAGAGTGGTTTTAAGAGTTTAGTCCAATCCACCATATTCTGCACCCTACCCCCACTCCACTTCATGGAATTGGAGGCACCAAGAGGTTAATACTTTTGCTCCAGTTTACACAGCTAGCGTATTGGCAGGGCAGGGTCCAGATTCTCCATCTCTGGACAGCCCACATGTTCCACTGAGTCATTTCCTTGGTGCCTATTTTGTGCTACTCCACATCTTCTCTAAATCACTGATGAGATTTTGCCTGAAAAATAGCACCATTCTTTGAGTGAAGTGTAAAACAAAAGAAGACAACGAGAGAGAGAGAGATTGTGTGATGGAGGTTAGGAAGGAGAGCCCAGACGCATGTCCTTGAGGTACTACACCCACATCACAGCCAAGCTTAGTCTCCCGATGCAGGAATTTGGGGTTTCAGTCTTGGCACAATTAGCTGCTCAGGTTTATTTATTTGGAAAGCTGTAATGGGATTCCCCGTAAGAGTCTTCAGGGTATTTGAAGCTGATGGCCAGAGACTCTTTAATGAGCAAAGAAATACTTCGACCCCTCTAGCCCTGCCCTGGCTGTCCGGGATGGGAAGGAGACTTACTCTAACACGGGAAAGAGTCAAGCTTTAGGTCAATATAATTGGCTGATGCTCAACACAAAAGGAAGTTAGTCTGTTTAAGGGGTTAAGTCATTCAGTGTGATATCAATCAGCTTCCAACACAGCCCTGCAGGGAACTTGTATTATGACTCTTGAGAGAGGTGCAGCCTGGAGAAATTGAATCAATAAATGGGAAAGTTGCAGTATTATAGGTGTGATAAGAAGCTAAGAGAATAAGCTGTACCTCCCCCCAGTGTGGGGCTTAATACAAGAGTCACTGTGCTTGTAGGAAAGGGTCTGGTTCATCATGGTGCTGGTGACAGTGGGAGTGCCTAGGTCAGCACCAATGACAATGAGAGGACTATTACTACATAACAATGACAAAACCCACAGTGGCAATGAGGCTATATCATACCCTTAGGGACCACTCCGCTCAAGGGTAGAGAACCAAAGTTCACCTCTAGAAAAGAGTAGGGCAGAGAAAGGGGAACCCTCCTACAGGAAAGGTTGATAGGAATGCAAGCTGGTGCAGCCACTCTGGAAAACAGTATGGAGGTTCCTCAAAAAGTTGAAAATAGAGCTACCCTACAGCCCAGCAATTGCACTACTGGGTGTTTACCCTAAAGATACAAATATAGTGATCAAAAGGGGCACATGCACACAATGTTTATAGCAGCAAAGTCCACAATAGCCAAACTATGGAATAAGCCAAGATGTCCATCAACAGATGAATGGATAAAGAAGATGTGGTGTATGTATACAATGGAAGACTATGCAGCCATCAAAAAACAAAAATCTCGCTATTTGTAATGATGTGGATAGAACTACAGGGTATAACGCTAAGCGAAATAAGTCAACCAGAGAAAGACAATTATCATATGATCTCTCTGATAGGAGGAATTTGAGAAACAAGACAGAGGATCATAAGGGAAGGGAGGGAAAAATGAAATAATAAGACAAAGCCAGACAGGGAAACAAACCATAAAGACTCTTATTCTTAGGATACAAACTGAGGGTTGCTGGAGGGGAGAGGGGTGGGAAGGATGGGGTGGCTGGGGGATGGACATTGGGGAGGGTATGTGTTGTGGTGAGTGCTGTGTATTGTGTAAGAATGATGATTCACAGACCCGTACCCCTGAAACAAATAATACATTATAAGTTAATTTAAAAAGAAAGAAAGAAAAGAAAAAAGTGGGGCATCAATATGGAGCCCTGAGTGTCAAGTGCATCACTGGGTAGCAGCAAGTGGGACTGTAGCTTACACTAGGCAGAGGAACACCAGGGCCAGGCAATGGCACCACCCAGGAAGCAATGGTGGCCACAAAGGCCACAAACAAGGGAGATGAGGAAGGGAGCCAACGCTAAAATGCAGAGCTGCTGCAGGGACAGAGCTAACCATGTGAGAGCCTGGATCCTCCATAGGAAGGGATCCTCCATGGGAATCTGCTAGAAAGCTAAAAATCCAAAAGCTTCCCCCAAAGGGGTTTGAGGCAAATGCCATTTTGGCATTTCATTGCTTCATACCCTCCTTGGACTGGTCCACCATCCCAACTGGCGTGGCCTACAACTGTGAAAGTCCTGACAAAAGACAGCTGGGACAGGGGAATGGACAGGCTATCAGGTCACAGACAGAAGCACACCATCCCACTAAAGGCTGCTTCAGTTCTAACTATCCACAGGTGCCCAGATCTGCTCTGCATTAGACACTCAGCAAGATTAAAGAGTTCCAGACAAGGTTGCCCCTCGGGCTCTGTCAGCCCCGCAACCAATACAGTTCAAAAATGACTCAACGTCAGACCGAATCTATAACAGCTGCATACTTAAACCAAATCTTCTGGAAAAAAAAAATACTACTTCTATCTTCTTTGTTCCTTCCCCTATCAGCTCTGACCTCTCAATTCTCCACGGGCAGAGGTGTGTTCCAGACATCTTGCCACAGCCAAGGAACACAAGCCATGATGCGGAATTCACATGTCCATTACTCTTTACCCTTCATCTCTGGGCTAATGACAGTAACAATGGCCCACATGACTATGTGAGAGGCACTGTGCTAGGCACTTTGCATATATTATTATACGTTATTATATTTGATCATTTAATCAACTCCTCCAGGGAACACAATCCTAAACCATACTTTATAAATGAGGAAAATACGGCACAGAGATGTTTATTACCTTCCCAAGGTCACATAGCTAGAAAGATATGGAGCCCGGCCAAGCATCCAGGCAGTCCTCCAGAGCCCACAACCTTTCCCTACATCCCATCATCATTAGACTAGAAGAGCAGCAAGGGAATGGACTCTTTCAGCTCCCCCTGTAGGGAAAACTGAATGTGAAATGAGTTTTAAAACGAAGCAGTTTTTAAATATACACTGTCTCATCTAAAAACATGCAAATTTTTCTGAATAAATAAAAATGAGCAGAACAGAAGAATTTTGACCCCGATGCCCTCAAGCTTGCACAAGAGAACATTCCAAGTTCACTCTCTGTAGGAGTGAACCCCCGCCCAACACTTGCTTGCTGAGTAATGCTAGGAGAGTCCCACTGGACTCCCACCCAAACTGCATCTAAATTAAAGCGCTTTCCAAATCTTCTGCTAAATGTCTCCAACTTAACTGAGATTTTAAGTTAAGAACTCGGTTTTATTGGCTTAACTTATTTTCATCCTTTTCAGAGTTTAAGATTCCAAAACGCAGGGGCATCTGGGTGGTTCAGTCCATTACGCATCTACCTTTGACTGAGGTCATGATCCCAGGGTCTTGACCAATTGGCCTCCCTGCTCAGTAGGGAGACTTCTCCCTCTCCCTCTGCTGCAATCCCTGGCTTGTACTTGCTCTCTCTCTCTCTCAAATAAATAAAATATTAAAAAAAAAAAAGAAAGAGAAAAGATTCCTATATGCCAATTACCTTAAATGACACAAGGACTGCAGGTCAAAAACACCCAACAGCCAAATAACTTTGGTCCTACATCAAATAATTTTAGCCCTACAGTGAGGCCCAGCAACAGTCACAAGAGTCCCCTGAGGGAGGAAAAATGTTCAAGTCTCATCCCTTCGGAAATCAGCACTCAGATTTAGCCAGGGAAGAATTTGCAGATGTCCAGAGTCCAATCGCCCACCACTAATCACAAGAGTTTGTAGATCCTTATTAATCTCAAGGATCCAGGTCTGTAGAGGGTACGTGGCCATCAGGAAAGGAGAAACAATTTATTAAAACATGCCAGAGGCATCAGCAAACAAACAAACAAAATATATGATTGTAGAGAGGGTGCCCCTAGTAACCTACCCCAAAAGATAAGGAAAACACAAAGGATCCAAACTAAAAAACTCTGAAAAGGGAGTAAAAAAGGGGGGCGGGGGGACAGGCTTTGTGTCTGATTCTGGAAACATATATTATGCTCACACTGAGAGCTAGTGGGCAGATGGTTGAAGCTCATACAAGGAATATTAATCTATTGAAACCCTCTTGCCCTCCTGATGCAACACAGCTCATGCCTAGAGGGCAAGACAATCAGCACACAAACGCCTACAAATCACTCAGATTCTGTCACTAGCTGGGAAATCCTCACTGCCTTCCCAAGCACAGGGAGCTTAAAGGGTTTACCCCATTCCTCACAACAGGTCAGGCAGAGGGTCAGAAGGCCGAGTCTGTCTGCCTGTCTGCCTGTCTGCCTGTCTCTCTGTTTCTCTCTCTCTCTCTGACATTCTACCCATCTCTCTATGTCTCTCCATCTCTGTCTCTGTCTGTCACTCTCTCCATCTCTCTCTGTGTCTCTCTTCCACTCTCTCCATCTCTTTCTCTTTCTCTGTCTCTCCACCTCTCTGTCTCTCTCCATCTCTCTCTCCATCACTCTCTCCATCACTCTCCCCATCTCTCTCTCCCTCCCTCCATTTCTCTCTCTGTGTCTCCATCTCTCTTTCTCTGTCTCTTTGTCACTCTCTCCATATCTCTGTCTCTCTCCATTTCTTTCTATCTCTGTCTCTCTCTGTCACTCTCTCCCTATCTCTCTCTCCATCTCTCTCCATCTCTGTCTCTCTCTCTGTGTCACTCTCTAAATCTCTCTCTCTCTCTCTCTGACTCTCCGTCTCTCTCACATGCACACACAGTGGATGTCTTTGTATTCAGACTGGTTTCAGCCATTAGAGGCAGATATGAAATGAAATGGCACATGAAAAGCACCCAGCATAGAGCCTGTTTATGGGGCTTGATATGTTTTTGCCATCTCTTTGCAGGAATAAGAACAGATAATTAGATTTCAAAGGCCAGGAGAAATGAAGTCAACAAACTTTTACCTCACCCCGTAGTCCTTTACTCTTTATATCTTCTGATGGGCCATCATTCAACAATGTGGTGAAGGTCACACATGTTCCACTGATTCTGCCTGGAAATAGCAAAGCATGGGATGAGAAAATCATGCCAAAATAATAGAATACACTGTATTCCTCTTTTAACCTGAGCATCTAAAGCTCAGTGGCTCCAGGCGCCTGGGTGGCTCAGTCAGTTAAGTGCCGACTCTTGATTTGGGTTCAGGTCATGAGCTCAGGGTCATGAGATCGAGTCCCAAGTTGGGCTCCACGCAGGGTGTGGAGCCTGCTTTGGATTCTCTCTCTCTCCCTCTGCCTCTGCCCCTCCCCACCCTCTTGCCCTCTCTATAAATAAATAAATAAAGCTCAATGGCTTATGAGTATTGGGATGACAAGTGCTTCAGAGCCAGGTCACTCAAAGCATGGCTCATAAACCAATTCCATTGACATCATCTGGGAGGCAGTTAGAAATGCAGCGTTCCAGGCCCCACCCAGATGGACTGAATCAGAGTCTGTGCCTTAACCAGCTCCCCAGAGGACGCTTGTTTGCCCAGGAAAGCACAGCTCTGCGGCAGGCAGTAATCCTGACGGAGAGGTGTGTGCACCTCAGGGCTCACATAGAATGATCTAGAGGGTGAAGCAAGAAATTTTACCACTTCTGTTTTTAATGTTTACCTCTATGTTCATTTACTTTATTTTTATTTTTGTTCATGATTATCTCAAAAAAGATATTCAGCTTCTCTACTATTCGACATTTAGCTTGACAGTGATATGTGTATAAACTTACCAATAAACATATTTATATGGGAAGTACGGACTCAACTTTTTTTTTTTTTTTAAAGATTTTATTTATTTATTTCACAGAGGGAGAGAGATCACAAGGAGGCAGAGAGGCAGGCAGAGAGAGAGGGGGAAGCAGGCTCTCTGCCGAGCAGAGAGCCCGATGTGGGCCTCGATCCCAGGACCCTGAGATCATGACCTGAGCCGAAAGCAGAGGCCCTAACCCACTGAGCCACCCAGGCGCCCTCAACTTTTTTTTTTTTAACTGATAGGCTTGCCACTTAAAAATTGGGCTGATGGTTCCAGCTAAGCTGTGGCCATCTCAGCTGTCCAGGAAGCTTATACTATCACATGTTGACTAGATGTCCACTGTCTCCTCCCAGTGACCTCAGAAATATATACAGCGGCATCCAACAGGCAGGGCCCTGCTCCCAGAGCTCTCACCGCTATTTGTCCAACTGTGCCTCACCCAGCACACACCTGAGCAAGGTATCCAGAGGACAGGGACACATATATGACACTGATACTTCTGTCTGTGATCCTAACCAAACCTAACTTCATCCACACCACAAGATACTAATGTGTTCGAGTCCTTTGCAAGACCCACAAATAAACAAATAATCATCCTCCAATAAAATAATTAACTCATTTTATTGTAGTAAAGGAAAACTGGAAAAGAAGGAAAAGTACAAAAGGGTAAGAGCAAACATTCATAGTCTGGAAGGCCAGGGAAACCTCCATGAGGAAGTGACATTTGATTGGGGACCTAAAGAATGAACACAGCTTAAGAGCATTCAGGCAGGAGGAGCAAGTGAAAATGATCTACGTGAGGAAGGAATTTGGAACAGAATAGATTCTAGTGTGGTGGGATGTTGGTGAGCAAGAGAGAGGGAAGCAGGGATGAAGCTAGAGGAGAAGACAGCATGCAGATGTTTGGGACCATGTGAAGGATTTGGGACTTTATCACATTAGACTACTGAGCCTAGGCTGATGTCCCAGTTTGAGCTCTTCCAAAAGCAGATCCTGAGGCAAGGACTGGGTATAAAAGGTTTGCTTGGGAAGTAATCCAAGAAGCTTGGTTAGGTTTGAAGACAAGATAGCAGGGCAAGTCAATAAGAGGGTCACCAATGAGCACAGGAGACAATCAGGGTCAATCCCAGAGAGGACTCTCTCTGGATGACTGCATGAAACATGCTTTAGAATGTTCCCACTGAGAGGCAGGGAAGTTGGACACATAGCCATCAATTCCCACCCCCTGTTGTTTACAAGATGATTCCGTAGTGTTAACTCCCACCTTAGATGAAGATGAGGAGGGGCCTATGGCCAGAGAACATCCTCATCATAGGCAGGTAGACTTCCCGCATGAAGACAGAGTGAACAACCTGCCCACCTCGCCCACGAATGTCCTGGTGTTAGCACGGAAAGTCCTGCATCCTAGGGTGTAAAACTGCACCCTAAGTCCTGGCAAACTGAGGTGACTGGTCACTCTAATAGAAGAACTATCTGCAGGGGACATCCAGAGTAGGTCAAAGGGATGTGAGTGGAGCACTGACAACTGTGAAATGGTATCCAAAGATCCTACAAGGGCACCCTGTCTAACTCCTGAAGTAACAATGACATTTTCTTACCGAAAGACAGAAGCAATGACATATGTTAGCAAAGCCCAAGAGGATTGCAAAGCTGGACAGTACAAGGTTCCAGAACATAATACAGGTTATTGCCTATAATTACACACCTGTATTAGTTTCCTGGGGCTGCTAGAATAACTCAACACAAATTTGTGGCTTAAAACAATATGAATCTATTACCCTACAGTTTTGAAGGTGGAAGCCTAAAATGGTTGGCAGGGCTGTTTTCCTTCTGGAGGCTCTAGCAGAGAAGGCATCTCCTTGCCTTTTCCAGCTTCTAGAGTCTGCATGCCCACCTGCTGTCTTGGAGCACTTGGACTTCTGCTTCCATCATGAAATCTGCCTCTCTGACTCTCACCTTCCTGCCTCCCTCTCACAAAAACCTTGTGATTCCATTGGGCCAACCTGAATAATCCAGGATAATCAATCTTAAAATCCTTCACTGAATCACATCTGCAGAGTCCCCTTTATGCCACGTAAGGTGACATATTCACAGGTTGCGGGACATCTCTGGGGCAGGGAGGGGAGCATTCTGTCTACGACAATGTCCTTGATTCTAAGGCACATTTCATTGTAAGATGTACATTAATTTAGTTGCGGCTTTGATATGATAACCACTATGTAATTAAGTGTATATTTTAAATACGTATCCTGATTCTAGAAATGTTAAAATGTGAGCAGCTATACATCTCGGAATTCAGCATCCAGGAGAATTCAACAAGCAGAACAGAGCACCATTTTTATAGAGGCTCGGGTTCTACATGCAGAGCCTAAGGTGAATCCACCAGGGAGTGTCTAGCAGTAAGAGACAGGCTCTGCCCTCCTGGAGATTTCCTCTGGCAGAGGCAGACAATAAGCAGTTACCCAGCAGGTGACGAGTGCCACGAGGAAGTAGAGAGTAGAGGAAGGAAAGAGAGATAGGCTATGGTAGGGCATGGACAGGAGGAGCTCGTTCAGCTGGACCAGGTCAAGGGAAGTATGTAAGGAGGTCATGGTTAAGCTGAGACCTCAGCAAAGGCCCAGAAAACAAGGTCAAAGGACAGCCCAAGCACAAGAACCATGAGGCAGAAAGAAGCTCGATGATGGAACATTCCTCAGTTTCACAGGAACCATACTTCCCAGCTACCACCAATCCCACTCTGAGGCATAAGGCTGCTCAGAGAACATCAATTATAAAACTTGACAGCAAATTCCATTTTTTTTTCTTTTTTTCTTAAGGTTGGGTGGGAGATGCGGTAGGCCAAGAAGGGGAACAAAGTTAGAGCCGAGAAGATTATTTGCAGTAAAACTTAAGAGCAGAAACTACCATTTTGTTCCTAATTTAATTGTACTAAGTGTGTCACCTGTGAGCGGCATAGAGATAGGCCCCAAGGAAATATGATATTCTCGTCTTCCTACTTTTTGTTCCCTTAATAATTGCCTTCCTTATTTAAAAAAAAAATCACATGGGCATTTCTTTCCTTCTTTTTTTTCTTTTCAACTTTACAATCCCAATACCCCAATACTTCCACCACCTCCATCCTCATACGCCCTCCTCCCAGCCTCCTGAAGTTGTCCCTTTATCAGAAAGCCAAAGCTTTGACAAGCATGTGAGACTGTCTGAGAGAAAACAAGACACAGGCCTGTCCCCAGACCAGACATGAGACAACCGGGTCCTGTCCCTACCAGGGTCAAGGGCCAAGACCATTGTCTGCTTGATTAAAGCCCCATCAAAGAGAATAAACAGAAGTCTCAGTCCCTCTCAAGAGAAAGGGAAAAGCCATCTGGAAAATCCCCCTGCATCGTTATGACAGCTACAAATTGCCAATTATTAATGGCTCCCAATCTAACAGCCAGACTACAACAGGGACTCGATTTGTTAGGAAATGCTGGTGAGGACCAGTTCCCCAAACAAAAGGGCAAACACACAAGCACAAAGAATCTGCCCACGTCCTCCCCTGAAGTTCAAAGGTTCGGAATCTTGCAGCTTTCGAGGATAATCTGGAGGAGATTCATTAGTGGTGAAAGGACGAGGCCTCAAGCTGTGGCTCATGACTAAATCATAGTATAGAACACCTTCTTAGCAACCTTGAATTACACATCTCAACGATGTTTCCTGACATTAAATTTGCAATCAAGATAGATACAATTAATATAAACACTAGTCAGAGACATGTAGGAAATAGAAATCTGATTTTGGGGGTTGTTTTTGGTCGTTCCCTTGGGTTTTTCAGAAAAGCATCTTAAAAATTGCTCACCTGCATGTCTGTGAAACTGAAGGTTATTTTACAAATCATTACAATGACAACAACATACAGTCTGGCAACTTCACTGTCATGGATGTTTAACTTAAACCTTTAGCTTTCAGAAATAAATTTACATAATTCTATTAGTGTTAGAACAGTCATTTTAAAGTCCTATTATTCGCCATGTAAAGTATCTTGACCCAAGTCCTACAGGAAACAAGGAAGGCCTGGAAATTTATAATTATATTTGGCCTAAACATGAAACTGTAACCAAGAAACCGGGAAATTTTCAGTAACAGCCTGGACTAAGCTGAATACTTTCCAAACCATAAATCATAGGTTTGTTGGACATCCTTACAGGTTAAATGATGCAAGCAATTTCAGTGCAGGCTGGTGTGATGTCCACCGAAATGAAATGTGAACCAATATCTACAGGGAGATGTTCAGCATGATCCATGAGGATTTAACCATAAGTCACTCATTAGTGTTAATGGAGCCCGGCTCTCAACTTCCAGATGACACCTTGGAATGTTACTGCCTGTAAAAAAGGTAGATCAAGGCAGTACCAGATACGATCTGGGAAAATTGAAGGTAAATAAAGTGTTGTCACCTATTAGAGTTGGAGGGAACTAAAAGCCCAATCTCTATTTTTTATGAACCTGTCAACACAGAATATTTTATATAGAAATTCATCTGCCATTCATCATCAAAAACTCCCTTCGACTTCGGCTGTTCTGCCCCTTCTTTGTAACCAAGCTGCCTAGACAGATGAGGAAGGCAGCAATTCTGTCTTAGACTTTTGGCTCTCTCAAAATCTAGCTTAGTGTTCTGATCATAATAGATGCTCAGTAAATCATTCTTGATGAGAAGAAGGAAAAACAGGATATAAAATATTCTTAGTCGTCATCTTGAACAGGAAGCATAATCACAAGTAATCAACAGGCCCAAATGAAGCAATAACTTAAAACATTTTTCCTCTTGTAATTTCAGGTAAGAATGCCCAACACCCCTAATTAAGCCCAGGTCTAAGTTTAGACAGTTCCACTTTGCATTTACATTTGGCTGTTCCTCAGCTTAGATGGAGTACTTCTCGGCCTTCTTGTCGCTCACTCAACTGGCGTTAGTGTAATACATTTAACCTTAATGGTGTTTACTCTACACTTGCTCAGCTAACAGCAAGACTTGACAACTGGATTTTTATTTAAGTGTTCTCTTGGATGGCATCCTAGTGAGATAAGATAGAGCAAAAGAAATAATGTCTGCAGGCACACATTACTAATGAGGGGTGAAGTTAATTGGCGTGTGGGCAACAGCATTCATTCCTCGCTGGCGGGGCCATTCGGAGTCATTAACAAAATTCTAAATTCCCGTAGCGCTTTGTAATACTTCCTGAATTACAAAAATTCATAACTTCCTCTCAGAGTTGACAATTGTTCTTGAGAAAGGTTGATTTTCTTAAATTAGGTAGTCAGGGATATTAAGCTACCTGTGGACTTTTCCACCTATAGGCATCTTTCTCCTGTTCCAAAACTAGCTACATGTGCCAAGCACCACGGTAAAGGTTTTAGGCACAGTACCGGGGCAAAGCAACCTTGACAGGTGGAAGTTACCTTCCACGTTTCACAGGTGAGGAAGCTCAGAGAGGTTAAATAATTTGTCAAAGTTCACACAGCTATCCACTGAGGGAGCTAGGAACTGAAACCAGCTCTTAGATTCGAAAGCCCATACTCTTCTCCTATACACACCTTTTGCCTGAATCTTCCTCCCACTCTCATGAAGCCAAGAGTGAACTCTTTCTCTCATTTCATTGGGAACAATTTACCAAGTTTCTCCTATTCTGGGAGTGGGGATTGGGGCCGGAAATTACACTGACAGGTGGAAACCTGATTTTCCTCAAAACTCCTCCATGTCTATGATTCAACACTTTGTAGAGACATTATTTATTATCATCATCATCGATATTACACTAAATCACAAACAAGGCAGCACTATATTTTTCAGAGTTGGACTAAATTTAAAGAGATGAAGCTGAGCTCTCCATTGAATCGACTAACTCAATACGAGCTGGCAAGTTACTGTTCTAAAGAAACAAATAAAACAATTTATAAAACAAAATGAGACAATGGATGCCTCCACCCCAAGTTGTTTGAAAGGAACTTGAGACCTGCCTTTGAAAGAAAAGTCCTATGTATGGCAGAAATCTCAACCCAAGAAAGTAGTTACCACTTGACTATTATTGTTCTTCCCTAAAATTGAAACTTAGAAATATAGAAAAGATGTAAATGAATAAACAAAAACTTCATGATCTCAGCACCCAGAGATAATCCCTATTAGTAGTTTGTATAATTCTCTCTTTCCTATTTATTTTCTGTGTAGTTTTTATGTGGCTGATTTCACATCACAAATAAAGCTCTTGATTTCTGAGGAGATTTGGAGAAGCATACGGGCACTCGGTTTTAACCTTAGCATATTAAAATAATAAACAGTGATCAGAATTTCTTCTGAAATGTTGGCTTTCAGAATACACATAGCTTAAATTCATTGATTTAAAGGAGTTGACCAAAGGAACCTAAATTTATTCAAATATCACTGTTATATAATTCCTTCAGGTTTCCTGAACTACATAACTTCATAAATTTCCCTAATGACAGGAAAACTCCAGTGAGGATTACACAATTCTGCAAAGTCAGGAGTAAGCAAAAAGGAAATTAAAAATTGTGAGAAAAGGACATTAAATAGACTTTACTCACTTGTTTTAATTAGTATAGCTGAATTTTAATTATCACAATTCTTCAGCAGACACTAGTAAATGTGCTGAAACCATCTTAGAAAATTAACAAAGCTTTAATACTACCAGGCCTTGTTTAATTTTATTCTATTCTGCATTTGCAAAATAAAGAATGATTTAAGCAAGAAGGTAGAGCATCTGGAATAGGCAAGTAAAATAGAAATTTGCATCATTTAAGTAATCTGTTTGACTATAATCTCGATGAAGGCAAGGATGTATCGATATCATTTATTGTCATAGACATGGCATCTAGCATAGTGAGTGAGTGAATGTAAAAATGAATGAACGAGTGTATCTCTTGTCTCCTCAAAAGGGCTACAAAATTCCCAAAGGCAGAGAATGTAACTTTTATTTCTTCTTCACAGACAAAACATCAATAGAGGGTTGAGTAATTAGGAATCAGTCAATAGATACTCCTTAGCAAACACATTTTCTAGGAAAGAATAGCTTCCACCATCCCCCAATGAGGAGAGACAGAAGTCTAGACCCAGAACCCACAGCACAACCCAGCTAAATTACTGTGACCCAGGAGGTGCAGAACTCTGCTGCTTCTCCTCTCATGAGGTTAACACCAGGGACTATGAGTGCAAGAGGGGTCAAGGTCTGTACTCCCTAATCCACCCAAGTGTTTCCACTTGCCCCTTCTTATGTACATCTAAGGAGGTTTCTCTCTGTTATGGGCATTATTTTACCTAAAGATAAAAAAGTTTTGGGGGATGATGAGTTGGAAGACTTCCTTCTGCAGGAGGGTCTCCTGATTCCAGCACTGTACCATGAGACTCCTGATTCATTTCAGTTCAGCTCTCATTTACCAGCATCAGACCAGATCCTGGATTATGCTACCAGCCCAACACCTCAATTTTATCATCACTTGATTTTATGTCCATTTCATTCGACCCATTCCTTGGCTGAATTTGCCATGAATGGACACATGAGTTTCAGATCCCGTCCTCATTCTGGTCCCTAACATCTCCCTGATCTACTACTTACAGCTTTGATTGGCCCATTTCTGCCCGCTTACCCACAACCACCTGCCTCTCTCAACCCTCTCTCACTCAGAGCCACAAATCATGGATATTAGGTTCTCCACAGAAGTGAATTTATATTCCTGAAAATGAAAGTCTTTGAATTATTCTGAAAGCAACACACACACACACACATTTAGCAAAATTGATACAATACAGAAAACTACAAAATAGGCCATAAAGCTCCCTTATAATCAGACACCCAAGAAATAATTGCTAGTATCCTCTTATTGTGAATTCTTGTGTGTTTCTTCCTAATTCAACATGTAAGTTTTGGCAGAACTTTGTTTCATCTGTGTTATCCATCAATTTGGATTGAGAGTCACAAGAAGAGACCTTAGTGTTATGATCCCATAATATAGTCAAAAAATAGCTTTTGGCACTAATTGTGGGGTAAATCAGTTGCCAGGAACAAAGGTATGAGGGATCTGTCACAGTCCCACACCTTGTTTCCCTTGTTGAATGCTTTGACTTCAATAACATTTTCATTGAGAACGCTTATCGGTGGCATATGACGAATATAAAGAGAGACATAAGTAAGAATGTTTTGGTGTAATGGTTCAGATCAAGTTTTGCTTTGCTCCAGTCAATTTTTTCAACCCAATGGGCTTCCTTTCTAACAATGCAAATTTGATTCTTTCATAACCTACTTGAATTATAGGCCTTGGCTTCTGTAAGTCAAGTGTTATACGGATGTTAAACCTTATATAACTCTGTTATTCCTGAAGTCAGATTAGTCTTTACGGTAAATAACAACAACAACAACAACCAGACTTAAGAGAACCTCTTCTATCCAAAAGCTTGCATTTCACATGTAAAGGTGAATTTTATATGTATGGATGGATATACATAAGTCTTACAGAAGTCTGACACAACCAATAGTTTTATATCACCTCTGTATGTACATCTCTATTCAGACTTAAAGCTTCGTTATATTGATAATTAACTCTAAACACAAAAAGGGAGACAGAAACATTATTAATAGGTATAGGTGTTAGTCCTTCTTGCTAAGGACCAAAGAGAAGCATTCAGTCTTCTGTGTATGTATCTAGATGTCTACTGGTGTGTGTTGGGATGTGTTAGATACATTTATATGTACTATACATAACATTCCGGAAAAATAAATGCCGCCACATCTAAAGTCAATGTATACGAGGAGGTTTGGAGTGTCATCAACTAACCACCCCCCGCCCCACTTCAGAGAATCACCGTGGGATGTAAAATAAAAGCACAAAACTGTACCATTTTGCCTTTTTCTTTCAGGAACTAAATTTGCATTATCCTTCTGCCATATGTTCAGGTAGCTTTCAATGGTACCTCATGCAGCTGTGTCATTGAATTCCCCAACCTTAATGAATAAACTAATTACAGTCTGAAATGAACTCTTGCAGACTAGCTATCTCCTGCCATAGATCAAGAAGAGAACTTTATTCCCACAACTATCTGCTAATTTGCATTAGCCATAAAAAGTATGCCAGAGCACCCTTCCCTGCTCCAGCTGGGCAACAGAGCCACATCAATAGGACAATATGCTATCGGTATTCATCCTTCACAGTTCAAGTTTGCAGCAGCAAATTCGCCACTGCCATGATTCTCACGTATAACTGCAACTAGGATGCTATTGATTAACTTGAGTTAGATGGCAGTGTTGCTGCAATTGTTAGTTTCACTGCATTAAATTTCACAGTTGAGCACTATTATTCATTCGGGTCTTGGAGCTGTTTGTTTACAAACAATTTCCAAAGAAAGATCAAAATAAAGGTTTGACCATTTAAAGAACTTTAGAATAGTAAGAGTCATCTTATCAACCACAATTATGGCTGAATCGATGGAGAAAATTATCAAGAAAACAAGCTAAGGAGATAGGATACTATATAAGTCAGCCTTCATTCTCTGAATTCAAAATCTATCCTGCCCTTGGATAGGGATCCTGCTGTATCTGTTAATTATAACACTGGGTTGGATTCCAATTACATGGTTCTCAGATGATTATAACCTTATGGTGGCTTTGTTGTCAAATTAACTCTTTCTCACTAGCAGCAGGTCACAAAATTTTAAGAGACTGACTACAGAGCACTCCAGGCTCTTTGGCTTCTTTCTCCTTCAACATGCTTGCAAGTTTTCTCATTAGAGTCTTAGAATTCCAGAGCTAGAGCTGGGGTAACCTATCACAGAAGTGAACGTCAGGAGGCCTAGATTCCAGTCCCAGTTTTGTGCAGTCTAGCTCTGGGACTCAGACTCAAAGAGCTTCTATTCTATTCCCACCATGTGGGGGTTAACAAAGCGTAACAAAGCTCCAATAAAACACGGATAGGAATGGACATGCCTTGGAGGCCTATATGCATTTAAGATGCCAGTGTGATCATTTTTACTTGACCCTCTCAACCCAGGTCAGATCTCTGTTGCTTATTCTATTCACAATACGTTCAGATACTCTCCTCTGGAACATTCCGAAATTATCACTACCATCACCAAAATGTGATGTTTAGAATATATTTCAGATTTCTTTTCCAGAGCTAAAGCATCTTCCCCTGTAGTATGTCCCACATCTCACAAAAGCACAAGATCTTAAGGTTAACTTACACCTATAAGGAGATCATAAAGTCTTCACAACAAATAAGATTAAATTTAAACCATCCTGATCCAAAAAATGGTCCTCCCATTTTTCTCTAGAAGAATTAAACTTGGAAAGTAGGACGAGAGACAGAGTATCCTAGTAATGGTATAATATTGAAAAGTACGATCATTATTGTAATAAATTCCATTTATAGAGGATGGCACAGTTTGAAATTTTTTCACATATATTTGTTTCCTACATCATATAATCCATCTGTAATTCTAATATCACATGATGAAATGAATACGTGTTTAGTTTCATACAATACCTTTATCTTATTGATGACATAAATCCAAATCTTTTCCTTCCATACTTATGCTTATGCTACTCGTTTTCCTTCCCAGGTTTGTCATACCCTGAAACATCCTAAACTGCCTTCCATTTGTTTTTCACTTTTTCTCTAACTTCATTTCACCTGTAGCAAAATAACATTCACAAGTTAATGCAGTTTGACAAAGACTCAGATGGCACTGGATCAAGTACTTGGTTCATCTGCCCAGTACCATGCTAGGCCACAGACCCTAAAAGAACTTACACATAGGTATAGAGCTTTTCTCCGGTGTAGTATCTGAATCCAGCAGAGGCCCTCTGATGATTTATGACAACTTACTCTCTTCTCCTAAAAGAAAAAAAAAATCAACATTCAACACGAATGACCCAAGGAAGCACCATCTCTATCAGGGAGTGTGCAGTTTCCTTCTTTAGGTCTCACAAGTTAGTACAAGGCCCTACATCCTGTTCTGGAAAGAGGGTCCATACTTGTATCAGTCAGGGTTGTAGCAGGAAATAGATGGCACTCTCATACTGGGCCATTAGGACACTGTTCATAAGGATGTGGGCAGGCTTAAGGTTTAGGGAAACCAGTAAGGGACAGAACCATACACTGGAGCTAGTATATGGGGGGAGGTATTTGGCTGGGGAGAGATTACCACCCAGGGCCTGAAAAGGCAAGGATAAGGCATGGGTTTATCAGAACCCATGGAGAAAAGTTCCGGGAAGGTCTATGGCTGACTTCAAGAGAGGGAAGCTGGCAACGTGACCCAACAGGGAGGAAGCAGGACTCCCCTCTCCTCCCTCTCTCAAATGTCCTATTAGTTCCCCCACTCATCAAACCCAACCAAGAAGCCAGAAGGCAAGGGAATCTCCTTAAGGCAGTACTTGCAGGCCAGCTTTCTGAACCCAGAGAAAAACGAAGAGAAGATCTGGAGGAGCAAACAGGCAGAGATCCAGTAAAGTGGATTAGCTACCTGAATTCCATCAACTCTGGGGGAGTGAGGGGCAAGTCTTCTCTAATGTCACTGAGAAATAGCCAAAAATCCTTATACTTTGAAGTATTCTGCATTGGTATTAGACCATAATATTTCCCATGTAAATTTGTTTCTTGTTTTATGCACAATAATTCAGAATTTCAGAATCTGGAGCATCACGTAAATAAAATAGACCCTTACAGAATATCAACTTGAAGGCAACTCAGAGCATTTGATTAAAGTCGTTTAGCAAATGCCACATCTAAGCCACCACAGAGAAGAGGTGGTCAATACACCATTTAAAAATGGCCCACTAAAGTTGAGATTTTTTAAAAAGGAAATAAAAATGGCTCAGTTGTCCAATCCAATGGCATTATCTCTACTGGCATACCATTTGACATCATCGAGGAACCCACTGTACTCCTCACATTATCTTGTGCCTTGGTCTACATAATGTTGTCAATTCTTGCTTCTCCTCACTCTCTGACTGCCCTTCTTATTCTTTTTTTCTGGCTTCTACCGTCCTGCTCCCAAACTAAATGTCAGTGTTCCCCAGGACTTGATAGTTGCCCTCCATTCCCCTTGTCTGCACTCTCCTGAGCAAACTCACCCACTCCCAGGACATACCTGCATGTCCATACCACAGCTGTCCTTTCCAAATGCATGATCCACAGCCTTTCCTCTCCAGTCCGTCTGTCTCACTGCTACCAGAGTTATGTTTTTAAAACACATCTCTGATCGTGTCACTTTTAATATTTTAAAATCTTCAGTGGTTCCCAGCTATCTAGGATAAAATTTCTTCTGAATACAGCATTGAAGTCCTTGTGGTCATATCCTGCTCTCCAATTATCACCTACTATTAGGCAGAGCACATGGACCTTACATTTAAAAATATTATTCCAGGGGTACCTGGGTGGCTCAGTTGGTTAAGCATCCAACTCTTGATCTCAGCTCAGGTCTTAATCTCAGGGCCATGAGTTCAAGTCCCATGCTTGGTGTCGAGCCTACTTAAAAAGAAAATTAGGGCGCCTGGGTGGCTCAGTGGGTTAAAGCCTCTGCTTTCAGCTCAGGTCATGATCTCAGGGTCCTGGGATCGAGGCCCGCATCGGGCTCTCTGCTCAGCAGGGAGCCTGCTTCCCCCTCTCTCTCTGCCTGCCTCTCTGCCTACTTGTGATCTCTCTCTCTGTGTCAAATGAATAAATAAAATCTTTAAAAAAAAAAAAAAGAAAAAAAAGAAAATTATTCCACCATGCACTTCCATATAACTTTGCCTTTTCTCATGTTACTTCCTTCCTATGGATAGTTTCTTTCCCTGATGAACTTTTCTTCATCGTTCAAGGACCAATTCAAATGTTCCCTACTCCATGATGCTTTCCCTAAACTTCCTAGAAGATTAAACAGCTCATAGTCCAACAAAGCTACTATTATACAGTAATAGGACTAACTTTTTACATACCCATGTCATTTACTGGGTCGTGAGCTCTTCTAGGGCAAAGCCATTAATCTTTGGTACAGTGCTGAACACAGAGTAAATGAAAAGTACATTTTTGCTAACATATATTTTCACTATTATAGATAGTAAGTCTTACCTAGAAAGAAGAACATTCTTGAACAATGAAGGCTTGAAAAGATATAGAAAAGAATTGACCAGGGCTCCTAGGTGGCTCAGTTGTTAAGCATCTGCCTTCGGCTCAGGTCATGATCCCAGGGTCCTGGGATCAAGCCCCCCATCCAGCTTACTGCTCTGTGGGAAGCCTACTTCTCCCTCTCCCTCTCCCCCTGCTTGTGTTCTCTCTCTCGCTGTGTCTCTCTCTGTGTCAAATAAATAAAGTCTAAAAAAACAAAAAAGAAGAAAAGAATTGACCTAAGATGTGCAAAGTCAACATTCATCAGGTAAGCCTGGGTTCTAGACAGAAATAGCCTGAAGGTTAAGAAAGTGGGCTCTAAAGCTAGACAATTTAGGTTTAGGTTTGCCAGATAAAACACAGAGCATTGATTTAAATTTGAATTTCAGATAAACGATGAATAATTTTTTAGTGTAATTATGTCCCAATTATTGAAAAAAGAAGACAAATATGGCATGGTATCGTGTGTGTGTGTGTGTGTATGTGTGTGTGTGTGTGTGTGTGTGTGTGTGTGTGTGTGTGTGTGTGTGTGTGTGTGTGTGTGTGTGTGTGTGTGTTTCCCTGTGAGTTTATCAATTCTACCTCAGTTCAAACCTTGGTTCTATGGCTTCCTGGCTGTGTGACTTCAGACAAGTTAATTAACTTCTCTGTCCTTTTGCTTCTCATTTTTAGATCGGGATAATAAAAATCTATCTCCTAGGTTGTACAGGTTAAATGAGTTCATGCATACATAAAGCACTTAGATTACTGACTGTCAGATAATAAGTTCTTAGTATTAACTATTTGCTACATAATGGCCATTTTTTTAAGCTTTTATTTTTGAGTAATTTCTACACCCAACATGGGGCTCAAACTCATAACCCTAAGATCAAGAGTTGCATTAGTCTTTAGAACTTAGAACATTAGAACTTTTATCCTTATTTTAATGCTTATCTCAATAAGACAGGTTTTATGCCCATCTTAATGCTCATCAACAATAGTGAACATTAGAAATGTCTTTCTTCTTCAATATTAACAAAAAAGACACATTCATATGTAGAGGATCATACTACTACTGATTCATTTTACCACCAAAATGGCCCAAATCAAAAAAATAAAAAGAAAGTAACTATGTGAGGTGATGGATGTGTTAATCAGCTTCATTGCAATAATCATTTCACAAGGTATATGTGCATTAAATCATCATATTGCATAGCATTAAAAAATCACATTGTACAAACTTATATACAATTTTTATTGTCAATCATACCTCAATAAAGGTGAAAAAGTAAAGCTGGTTATAAATAAATGTAACTTAAATTAATTCAAAAATGGCTTAAATCTAACTGCAGTAGTGAATACCCTAAAGATCTCCATTTAAACAGAGATATGTTAGCTGAGGACGATAATTACTAATAACATAAGCCAAGCAGTTCTGCCTTTAAAAATCTTACATGGGGTGCCTGGGTGGCTGAGTCATTAAGCGTCTGTCTTTGGCTCAGGTTGTGATCCCAGCGTCCTGGGATGGAGCCCTGCGTTGGAATCCCTGTTCCACAGGGAGTCTGCTTCTCCCTCTCCCACTCCCCCTGCTTGTGTTCCATCTCTCGATGTCTCTCTCTCTCTGTCAAATAAATAAATAAAATCTTAAAAAAATTTTTTTTAAATAAAATCTATTTTTAAAAAATCTTACGTGTTGGTAGGCACAGTTCATCATTTCAAGTCTCTGAACTGAGTCATAAAACTAACCAGTGAGAAATTCAACCCTACAGAATATAGTAAACTACTTTAGTAATAGGAAAAAAATGCTAGAAAGATCATGTTCTAATGTCAGGGGGTGAGAATCTTGTTTTCAGTCATGAAAAAGAAAAAGAATTTAAAAAACCTTTCATTTTCACCCACGTGTTAATTTATCAGCTCCATTACAGCAACACCTTAGGGTTATCATGCTAGACTTCTAACCCACCCTAATGATGATTACTACAAATCATATCACAGGATCACCAGCCAAGTGTAATACTGTACAGATTGTTAGAGCATTTGTCCCTATTGTTTTGTCGTTGCTTGTCCAGTCAGAGTCCAAGCCCCCTTCACAAAAAGCACAACCAAGAGAAGAGAGAAATATGCCTAGTAAGAAATGGCTCCAGAAGCTCATATGCATATGCTCCAGTGGGAAATACTGTCTCGTGCATTACTATTAAAAACAGGCACACACACAAACACAGAGAGAGAGAAAGAGAGAGACATGTCTCAAAGCAATAAAAGGCCTGCAGAGAAGGAAGGTAAAATATGCTTGCTGAGCAATCATTACCAAACAGGGGGGGCAGCCTGAAATCAACAAAGGACCAGTCATGGGAAATTTATAAGTTAATATCGGTCACACCTGCAAATTACTACAGTGAGCCCCCTGACCAAATTCAGAACACCATTTAAGTGGACTTGGTGAGATATTTATATATCCCTTGGAGTTCCTGAAATGCTCTGAATCTAAATTTGTCAGTTATCCCAATTAAGCAGTGGAAGTGATATCTACAGCGGGGCAGAGGAAGTGGGTTTCACTGTACCATTCGAGAACAGGGCTTTTCCGGGGAATCTGTAATGCAGTCATCCATGCGGTTTGTGACTCAGGTTGTAAATGTATTGTTTGTTTTTAATGGCCAATCAGGATATTTTCCCCTCATTGCCTAAACATTACAAGACTCTCAGACGCCTTAGAAAACCCCAAACGCCAAATACTCTATCTACTGGTACCCTCTGTAAGTTCGGCAAAGCATGTGTTTTGAGCTGTTCGCCAAAATAACCCCATTTGAGTGACAATTTACACACATGTCACATCATTTCCTCTCCCTTGTTTTCGTGGAAAAGGTCAAAGCCATCAAGCCGACATGCTTAGCCAGAGTCAGGGAGAGTCATCATTTCACAACCGTGAAGTGGAACTCACTCAGCAAATGAGGCTAATCATTCAGCAAGTACAAGGAAAAGAGATTATGAGATCATAATTTTCTCACCAATTGAGAATCACTGCACATAAAAATAGAAATTAATAGGAAAAAATTCAGAATACTTACCAAGAAAATAAGAGCACTAGATAAAAGGATCTCTCATCTGGGAAATGACTTTCCATTTCAAGCAAAACAGAAAGCTCTCAGATACGTACAAAAGACAAGCGAATAAGAAGGCACACTGACCTGTAAACAATTTGACTGTTGCTTTATTCTCAAAATAGGATTTATGACACAGAATGCCGTGAGTGGCCTTGCCGATGCCACTCACCGGCAGTTGGTATCACTCTTTCCGCTGGCAAGTGGGAAATGGTTCTGCTTTCATTTATTTGGCTGCAAATATGAACGGTCTCTTCCTAAACACGTTAGCACAAGTGTTGTAAAGACTGATGAGGCTAACTAATAGGAACACACTGGAGTGCGCCTGACTTTTAAAACCTTATAAAAATCCTGCTTAACATTTTCTGGATGAGCATCTCCCAACAAAAAAGGTTCTTTAATGATGTAGGAAGAAAAATTCTTTCTCAGCTTTTATGCATTAGGGAAAGCCTAGGCAGAATTAATTTTTCTATGGAAGCAATATATAATAGATCTTAGGGAAAGTCTAGCTAATCCCAAAATTGTATTCTAAGGAGGATGAATTCTTTTAAAGAAAAGACTGGGGGGGGGGTCTTTTGCTCAGCTAAGCACCTTGATTGGTGCCAGACATGCCAAGGACATGCCTGGGGTGTGAGGTTGGGAGTGGGGGCTCTAGAATGTAGACATTTTCTGAATAAGAGAGTGAGGAGAATTTGGAGTTCCTGCAAGCAAGCTTGGAGAAATGGCTGAGACAAAAGCGACAGAGAAGCCAGCAAGACGGAGAGAGGCTAGGTTTACAATAGGAAGTGGCTTGACCAGGAACACATATCCTTGTGATGTGTAGCCAAAAACCCCTCTAACAACAGGAATGTTTAACACATGATTGTTACGTTGTATTCTGTGATGTGTGTGTCATGTGGCAATGTGACTCCTGCCCTTTCCACAATCCTCTAATAAAGATTCTGGCTTAGGAAACGACTCTTTGTGGCTGGAGGGATCAGGAAGAAAGGGCCTGCCATACCGGATAGAGATAAAGGACCATTCCAAGAAGCAGAACAGAAAAAAGGGATTTCCCAGAAATAACCCTGGGAGCCAGATCCCCCAGGATTTGCAGGAATCTTGGGAATGGTATTGGCCACCATCCAGGGGATGACTCCAGGGTTTGAGCCCTCTTGTCCAAATGGCCAGGGGCACAGTAACTAGCTGATGACAGAGTACAGTTGCTTAAACCATTCCTGTCCCTTCACCTTCTTGTCATTTCACCTTCTACCCCTGTTCTGTGCTTTAACTCTGGCAGGAGTTCCATCTTCGTATAGTCTCCATTCCACACCTTAGAATTTAATTAATCCAAATACTCTGATCCATAATCTACTCACCAGTTGTTAGCTCTACATTTTTAAAATGATTGTCATCCAGACCACTGATATCGCACACAGGCAAGCCCCAATATAGCCACACACTAAGTTCCAAAGGTATACCTTGGAGCAGATTGGGTGGAACTGGGAGTACAATTTTCCCAGAGAAGTAATGTTATAAATCAAACGTTCTCAAACTTTAATGCATGGAGGAATCGCAGAGGAGGCTTGTTAAAAATAGATCCCTGAGCTCTGTCACCAGAGATTCTGAATCTGGAATGGAATCCAATAAGCAGGGTTTTGATTAAATACCAGGTGATTCTGATGCAACCACACTTTGGAAAATATCATTATTTGTAATAATAAGATTTTCTTGAGCGCCCCCACAAAAGCAAACTTAACCCATAATATAACTGAATTGGGGGAATGATCATTTTCAGCTTTGAATACCCCTCCCCCTAGTCTCAGAACCTTGGGCGGAGAGCCCAACGGCTCTGAGCAACCAGGGCTAAGTGGAGCGAAACAACAGCAACTGTCATATAGAAGGGTTGCCCATAATTCACATTTCCCCCCGCTGAACTTGTCACCCCATACAGAATTCTAATTAAGATCCTAGTGGCTTAAAAGAATTAAGGTAGTGCCTTAACTTACTTCACTTACAGCCAAGTAATAAAATTGAGAAAATGTAGCTCCATTAATTTCTATGGGATGATAATATTTCCAGAAGAGCACAGCTTATTTGGGGTGTTTTCCCCCCATGGAAATTAACTGAAATTACATAATTTCAAATAATTTCTATTATGGAAGCCAAGTTCCAAAACAAAAACTGAATTAAATATCATTTTCTTTGGGAGTAGGAAAATATACCAAACCACTTATGATACAGAGGTCCTTTTGCACCATAGTGTCCAAAGCAATAAAGAAAAATAATAGAAAGGGCAAGAATTGTTCTAAGTGGCTGAAAGATTTCCAAGATCTTTTGCACAATGGCCTACCAGAATCTCAGTCCGGCAAAGACTGTTAAAAGACACTAGACATGAACAGGCAATTTTTAACTTTAAAAAAAATCCACCAAGCTTATAGCAGAGTAACTTCTAGCCCTTGAATGACACAACATGACAATTTTATTGCCTGACCTTTCAAGAGAGAGAAGATCTAATTAGACAGTCTGATGTACAGGTTCTGAATTATGATGAGCAAGCAGGGGTCTCTAATCCCCCCATTGTTGTGGCTAAACATTTGGGAATAATATGGCTCATTAAAATGCAGCATTCCGACCCGAAAGCAGAGCTCCCTGCTCTGGTCCATACCAGTAGAGACTGCTGCTTTTGCTACCTCTCCTCAACATGCTGCTGACTATTTCCCACCATAGATGCCCCTTATTATAATTTTTAATGTATTTCTATAACAGATGCAATGTGTTTACCTGGGTGCCTGGAGACTGAATCTCTTCAGGTGGGTAATCATTTGAATGAGCAAAGTCAAGAAATCACTATAATCCCCACCTCACCTCTTGCACAAAATAAATTCCATGTGGATTAAAGATTTAAAGCTAAAAAATAAACCCACAAAATACTGAGAGAACACACGAGCATGTTTGCCACAGAGTTTATAATCATAAAAACCCAGCAAAAATTTTTCTAACCCTGAGTAGCCAAGAGGAAGGGAATACACAAACATAAATTATGGATTATTCGTGAGGTGGAATAATAGATACCTACTAAAGCAGCCCTTTAAAAGAAGGAGGTGGAATTCTATATTCTGTCATAGAAAGATGTCTACAGTATTGATAAGTGGAAAAGGAAATTAAAGTAAAGTATGTGTTTCAAAAAATATGTGTGTGAGTGCATGCATAAAAGAAATGTTTTTCTTTTATGGGAAAATAAATTCCCATATGGGAATATGGGAAATTTTTTTTTCTTTTATGGGTGGGAGGGGGAGGGGATAAAGAGATCCTTGGGGGAAATGCACAGACTGTTAACATTTGTTCTACCTAAGGGCAAGAGCACAGGACATCATCTCTTTAGATACATTATCCCTTTCAGTATAGCTTGAATTTTTGCTACAACAAGAAAGTACAAGGGAGTCACATCATTAAAAACACTAGAGTGATAAATTCCACCCTGCCCAGAGTGAAAACGGGGAGAGAACAGATCACTTAAATTGTGCAGTCATGGTTAAAAGTGTAAAAGCAAGGCAATTAAGAGCACGAACACTAAAGCCAGAGTGCCTGAGTTCTAATCCCAGTTCTGCCTCTCTCTATCTGTGCAAGTCAGCTGACCTCCCTGTGTCTCCGCTTCACTTGTTAAAAAAATGGTATAATGAAAGCCATATTTTCCCCTTAGCCCACTTCAGTGTTTAACCTCTCATAGCATGAACATCTTACTGAATTCCACAGGATTTTAGTACTTAAAGATCTATATTTCTGATACAATATGGCCCCTAAACCCAAGTCAACTACTTTTCGCGATCGAAGAAATAATGGTTTGTTTCAGTGCCAGTGGGAAAACCTATTGTGTCCAATTTATCACAAGATAATACATCGGTCTTCATTGTGGTGTATAAATATGGCCACGTATACTTAGTTTAAGAACAACTTATGGGAATTTCCAGAGTGACTTTGGGTATGTTCAAATTTTTTTATACACTGGCTTTAGAATTGAACCACAGTTTAAAATATAATTACTTTTTAAAATCAAGAAGCAATAAACTCCTCCAAGTTTGTAATATTACAAATACAATAATTATAAAAACCATCAGACCTTTCATAATGCCTAAACTAACCTCTTCTTAACATTTCTCTTGTACATTTTTATGTTTCAAGGGATTCTGACTCTTCTTTTCTCTTGACTCGTTTTGTACTTCGGCTTGGCTTAAAAAGGAAGGGTGCTTGGGGAGAAAAAACCTGCAGTTGTAATCTCTGAAACAAGGCATCCCCGCATTCGTGCTGGCAGTTCTGTGGCCTGGGAACCAGCATTCCTGGGACGGACAACAGAGCCCCACTGCCTACTGGGCATTGGCACCCCGGGCACCGGTATTGGCTGGCATCAGGAACAGAGACAATGGCTTCAACAGTGCCTTCAATGGACACTGGTCACATGAGAGCCACTCTCAGGACAAGCAGCAAAAGGAACATTGCCACAGTGAGCCAGAACAGTTGCCACCAGATGGGAAAGGTGCCATCTTATAGCATCAGAGTCAATACAGCAAGATGAATGAAAGACACCTGGGACTGGGAGCATAATTTGAAATTCCCTGAGGATTCCTCAGGGGTATCAGAACAAATTTCCCAAGGAAATTTTGGATGCATTAAAAGGCAGAATGTTAAATTTGGCAGCAAATGTGGGTCTAGGACTCAAGAGTCCAAAATATGCTCTATATGGAAACAGTGGGGAAAGGAGTCCTGAAACTCTTCCTGTGACTGCTCCAGCCAGTGGAAAAAATACCCATTTTGTAGGGGACTTACATGCTACAGAGGTATTTGCGAATCTCGGGATTCTTGAACATCTCTAGGATGATCCCCAGATATGTTATGGGTCCTCTGTAGCTCAGAGAACCTTGGCATCCAGGCCTTTGATCATCCAACAGGTACTTCTTCAAGGAATTATAAAACTCCATGAAAAAGATCCTGGAAGAAGCTCCCTTGGGGACACTGGGGAGAAGCAGGGGCCCCAGTGGAGGAAGGCTGGGACAGCAAAAGCACCCCATCATACTGCCTGGTCAGCAGATCCAGACTGAATGTGAACTTCAGTGGACTTGCTCCTCAGTCTTCACTCTCAACCACAACCTTCCTCCAGACCCTCAAAAGATGCATTTTTTAAAAATTTATCTACGTAGAAAATCCCTTGTAAGGATATAAGCAAGCTTTCATTCTGAGTCACACTGAATTACTGAAGCAAGAGAGACCACACAAATTCTGAAATAGTGTCTCGTTAGAGAAAGTGAGTGTCCATTTTTTTATGGCTTACAGGTGGGGCTCCAAATTGGCTGATTTCTTACGCGGAGAGTCAATGGAAGCAAGGAAAGCTTCTAAGAGGCAAGGCTTTCTGCGGTTGTTTCTGCAGAACTGGTGAGAAGGTTGTTTCTCATTTCTCTCTCCCAATAATAACAATAGCAACATAAAGTCTGTGCATTGTAGATGAGAACTAGAACAGCGACTCCTATCGCTTATTCTACACTTCATTTTTCATCCTAGATTTTAAGTATACAGAAGATAGGTCTCAGCCTCTTTCTTTGTACATTGCCTAGAAAGCTACTGACTGTGTGCATTTATGGATTTATCAGGGCTTTCAAGTTTAGTTTACAATGAGGGTAATTAGGATCAGCCCTGCCAAATTGTCTTTATTCATCTAAAGACATCGTCTATCTCTGCAGGGATCTTTCAAAGGAGAAAGCAAGAAGTTCTAGACTAAGTTGCTTCTTTAGGCCCATCTGGCTCTAGGGATCTGTAGTAAAACATCATACACCTTATAGCTCTGATATATGTGCATAAAATGAAGAGCCCACCCTGCAAACTTGTTAAAGAAGGCAACCATGTGAACCAGGAAATGGAGAATCTGGATCTACTGCGACTCCAGAAGGCAGAAGGAAAAAAGATGGAGAAGCAAGTGGCAGTCAACACTGAGATGGAGACCCAAGGATCTTCCCCATCATCAACATTGACCCTTCCTTCCACAGTCACCCAGGTTGGGACCCCTTCTCCTGCACATACCTCTCAACTTACCCGTTAGTTTCTTCAGAATGTTTTCTCCATTCCTTTTTTTCTTCCAGTTTTAGTGAATCTATTTCTTCCATATTAAATTATTTGGGGAGTAGCTGGATATGGGTTTGACCTTGGGACAGCTAGAGCATGGAATTTGTATAATCTGGTTTTTAATGAGATCTTATAAGAACTTCAGACATCTCTATCCCATTCAACTGGATCTTGAATCCAAGACAATAATTTTTCTAAATCAATAAATAGTGGATGGCTTATCCAGTATACAGTTAAAGAGAAAAATGTAATCATCTGTGTCCCTGGCTCCCCACCCCAGGAAAGTCATCTGTCTCCAATGATGAGGTGAGGACACTGGACAGAAGGCCCAGCAGGAGTGAAGGGTTAAACCCTCAGCCTATCCTAAGTCATTTAAAAAGAAAAGGGGCTATGTTTTTAATGCTTCTGTGTTAATCACTCCTCAAGGTTGGAGGGATGGCTCCCCCAGCAGTACCACAAGCTTACCATTTAATAGCACAAGCTCATAAAAATCAACGAACTAGACACCACACAGGACAGTGAAGAAAATGCTTTTCTATATTTGCAAGAGGGAAAAATATGTAAATATGCCAATGTACCAACATCCTTGTTTCTGTGGAAGGATGTCAGTAGGCAAGGACACTGTGTTAACTACCTATGCAATGTTCATTTCCTTTCTTGCTTCCTTGCTAACAGAACTCCAATCTTGTGCAAAGGTCACTATGCCCAGACACAGGCAATGAATTAGTCAGTCTTAATAGTCTTGTCCCTTGCTTTCTCAGCCCCCTTTCCAGCTGGGGGCAGGGGGCAGGGGAGGGAACAGGAGGACATTTGACTCAGGATTAAGCAGTGAGGCTTAAGAAATTATTGGAAGGTGTGTTTCTGAAAAGGTTTGCTCTTCCTTGATGGAAAGGACAGATGCATATGGTGCCACTCCTTCCCCTAAAATAAACAAGCAAACAACAAACAAAAACCAGAGAGCTATTAGACCCAACCACACTATCACTGAACCAACTCCAGCAGTGCTCACTTCCAGATATTTTTCATGTGTCAGAAAACAAACAAATAATGGTTTATTTGCTGTCAAAATCAAAAACCTTTTTAACTAATACAGTTCCTCTTCTCACTTAAACTAAATGGTCCTAAACCAGTAAATGGAAAAGGCACATCTCCTCTGAAAGACGACAGCCAAACCTCAGCTCCTGATTCCCTTCCCCGTCTTCCTCAGTATGCCTAGCTCTTCCCACAGTGCTCCGCAGAGCCAGTAGGTGAGGTGACGGCAAAATGTGAGGGGCAGCCAAAAAACTCAGTGATCAAGATAGGTGATTTTTTTTTTCAGTGATCCAAGATTCATTGTTTATGCACCACACCCAGTGCTCCAAGCAATACGTGCCCTCCTTAATACCCACCACCAGGCTCACCCATCCCCCCTTCCCCCTCCCCTCCATAACCCTCAGTTTGTTTTTCAGAGTCCACAGTCTCTCATGGTTCATCTCCCCTTCCAATTTACCCCAATTCACTTTTCCTTTCCTTCCCCTAGAGTCCTCCATTTTATTCCTTATGTTCCACAAGTAAGTGAAACCATATAATAATTGACTTTCTCTGCTTGACTTATTTCATAATGTCCTCCAGACCCATCCATGTTGATACAAAAGTTGGGTGTTCATCCTTTCTGATGGCTGAGTAATATTCCATTGTATATATGGACCGCATCTTCTTTATCCATTCGTCTGTTGAAGGGCATTTCGGCTCTTAAAATCTACCTATGAAAAACCCACAGCGAATATCATTCTCAATGGGGAAAAACTGACAGCCTTCCCATTGAGATCAGGAACACGACAAGGATGCCCACTCTCACCACTGTTGTTCAACATAGTACTAGAAGTCCTAGCAACAGCAATCACACAACAAAAAGAAATAAAAGGTATTCAAATTGGCAAAGAAGAAGTCAAACTCTCTCTCTTTGCAGATGACATGATACTTTATATGGAAAACCCAAAAGACTCCACCCCCAAACTACTAAAACTTATACAGCAATCCAGTAATGTGGCAGGATACAAAATCAATCCACGGAAATCAGTTGCTTTCTTATACACTAGCAATGAAAATACAAAAAGGGAAATTAGAGAATCAATTCCATTTACTATAGCACCAAGAATCATAAGATACCTTGGAATAAACCTAACCAAAGAGGTAAAGGATCTGTACTCAAGGAACTACAGAACACTCATGAAAAAAATTGAAGAAGATACAAAAAGATGGAAAAACATTCCATGCTCGTGGAATGAAAGAATAAACATTGTTAAAATGTCTATACCACCCAGAGCAATCTATACTTTCAATGCCATCCCGATCAAAATTCCACTGGCATTTTTCAAAGTGCCAGAACAAACAATCCTAAAATTTGTATGGAACCAGAAAAGACCCCGAATTGCTAAGGAAATGTTGAAAAAGAAAAACAAAGCTGGGGACATCACGTTGCCTGATTTCAAACTTTATTACAAAGCTGTGATCACTAAGACAGCATGGTACCGGCACAAAAACACACACATAGACCAATGGAACAGAATGGAGAGTCCGGATATGGACCCTCAACTTTATGGTCAAATAATCTTCAACAAAGCAGGAAAAAACATCCAGTGGAAAAAAGACAGTCTCTTCAAAAGACAGTGCCGGGAAAATTGGACAGTTATGTATATAAGAGTGAAACTCGACCATTTTCTCACACCATACACGAAGATAAGCGATATTTTAAGGCAATAGTGGTGGTTTTCCTTTTTTTTTTAAAACTGTGATAAAATACACATAATATCTACCATCTCCACCATTTTGAAGTGTACAGTTAGCAGTACTAAATGCGTTTGTAGTGTTGTTTAACCATTACCACCATCCATCTCTACAGCTCTTTCCTCTTCCCAGCTGACACTCCAGACCCACTGAACAGTAACTGCCTGTTCCCGCTCCCCCAGCCCCCGGCCATCAGCATTCTACTTTCTGTCTCCGATTTCAACTATTCTTACTCTAAATATCTCATGTAAATGGAAGAATATAATATCTGTTTCTTGTGGCCAGCTTATTTCACTTCGCCACAAGGTTCATCCATGTTGTAGCAATGTGTCAGAATGTCTTTCCTTTTTAAGGCCGAGTAATTTGAATGCAGTAGTTTTAAAAACCAAAAAGGATTCATATTACTGATTTGTCCTTTTTATTAGGTTCCAGTATGGCTCAGCATACCACTGTTACTGATCTGATAAAGTGTTGATATTTTGTACATTTTTGTGTTCATTTTGATTTTTAAAAAATATTAACATATGATTTACCTTGATTACCGAGTGTTTTTGGCACCCCCTCTTTCACTTTGTGGCCATAGTGAATGCCGCACTCATCTCACCCTTGTCCCAGCCCTGGCCTTGCTCCACAAACCAATAAACACGCCATATAATGTCAGGCGGTGCTTGTATTCACCTGTGTTTTTATTCTGATGTGGTTTTTTGTTTGTTTTTTAAGTAAACACGACCCCCTACATGAGGATCAAACTCATGACCCCAAGATCAAGAGTCACATGCTGTACCAACTGAGCCAACCAGTCACCCCCTTTCTTCCCCAGTGGACTTTCCCTCCCCAGCCCCACCCCGAACCCCATGTCTTACTGACTCTAAGGAAACTACCCCTTTCACAGCTAGCCAGTTCCTAGAGATACTAAATCACCTGCCTTCCTGTGAATCTCTCATATGCAAACAACCAATTCAAGCCCATACTCCAACCACCTAACTCAGGTCACCACCCCCTGTCCTCGTCACCCCACGGCCAGGTTCCAGACAACTAGGGACAGCCCCAATGTCGACAGCCCACCTAAATTATTCACACTGGCCAGTCTTCAACCTGCCTATCCCCCCTTTCCTCTTCCTTGCCATGGAAACCACAGCTAAGCCTCCTGCCCGTGTTTCCCCCTCTTCTTCTGCCCCCTGACTGACCCTGGGGCTTCCCCATGTGGCCCTGCAGGGCATGGTGGGACCCCTTTTCTTGGGAACCGTGAGTAACAAACTGTCTCGTCGATGGCAATCATCTCCTGATCTGTTGGCCTCATCACACCTGAATAATAGCAAAACCTGCATTATAAAGCAGGGCTCTGGGAAGGTGATATGGAGAGGAGGATGCTGCTTTAGGTAGGTCTGGAAGGAAGCTCTGAAGAGATGCCTTTTGAGCAAAAACCTGAAGGCAGGGAGGAGGAGGAATGTCTGGAGAAAGGAAAATATCCTGCCTAGATAATTTGCTCATTTTTGGACCACCTCCCCCACTTCTTCTCGTGATTTGTTTTTGTTTTTAAAGATTTTATTTATTTATTTGACACAGAGAGAGAGATTACAAGTAGGCAGAGAGGCAGGCAGAGAGACAGGGAGAGGAGGAAGCAGGCTCCCTGCTGAGCAGAGAGCCCAATGCGGGCCGCGATCCCAGGACGCTGAGATCATGACCTGAGCCGAAAGCAGAGGCTTTAACCCACTGAGCCACCCAGGCGCCCTTTCTCGTGATTTGTAAGCACCATTTTCTTCTGTTTGTCTCTTGCCTTCCTAACCACACTGCCCATGTTCCTCACTGCCTCCCTGGGGTTCCCCAGGAGCCTCGTCTCCTCTAAGTCTCTGAGGTCTCTGGAATCAGGAATAATTTAGGTGCCGACTCCTCCCTACAGGCGGTTCCAAACACTTGCTGGCCTTCCTACAGACAATTCACACTTATCCTGTCTAAAACAAATTCATTATCTTCTCCCCAACCTTACCCAAACATGGAACTTCAATACTTTCCACCTGGATTATAACAGAGTCACAATTGGTCCCTTTCCCTCCAATCTCTCCAGAGCCAGCGACTGCCAGAGGATTCTTAACACGACATATCCCTGCCTAATAAATTCGATGGTTTCCCATTTTCTACAACATAAAGTCCAAATTTCTGAGGCCCAAACTAGCCTTCCAGCTTCATTTCCAGTGATCACCCACCTCCCCCCATCCCAGTCTCAAACCTGTGTCCTACCAGGCTAACTGTCCCCATTTAGTGAGCTCTTTGACCACAATAATCTTCAACTCCAATGTAGCCACAGACTCTAACAGCCATTCCCTGAATATATTAGTACACTCTTCCTACCAAAGAAAGACATGTTTATTATAGAAACTTTCAAAACTAAAGAAAATCCTAATGATTAAAATTGAAATCACTGCCTAATAGCCTACCACCCACTACTCACCTTTTACTAGTATTAACTGAATATCTACTAGGTGCAAAGAATAAGAGCTAGATATAGAGGCACTATAATCTCTTGAAGATGTCTGAATAAAACCGGGAGAGAAAGAGAGGCTTTTCACAAGCTGTTCCCTCTGTCTGCAATGCCTTTCACCCCTTTGCGATGCGGCAAACCTCTCAAACTTCTCTTATCCTTAAAAACCAACGCAAGGAGCACCTGGGTGGCTCAGTGGGTTAAAGCCTCTGCCTTCGGCTCAGGTCATGATCTCAGGGTCCTGGGATCGAGCCCCAAATCGGGCTCCCTGCTCCTGCTTCCTCCTCTCTCTCTGCCTGCCTCTCTGCCTACTTGTGATCTCTCTCTCTGTCAAATAAATAAATAAAATCTTTAAAAAAAAAAAAACAACAACTCAAGCCTCTCCTCCTTTAAGAATCTTTCCAAATTTCTCCCAGAGTGAACTAATTAACACTCCATTTTGTCCTTCTGTACCTTGTATATTCATCCATGTTAGCCCCTGTGGCACACTTTAAAGGGTCTCACTGGGTGTCTGTATGTCTCCTCTTCCAGCCTATGGAACTTCGAGGCTGGGAACCATGGTGACCATATCCCGCCCTAATACACAGCACGCCCTTAAAAACAAACGTTCCTAAAACACACTTCACAGGACTTCTCTGAGTCAGAAGAACTCAGGTGGGTTTCCGTAACTGCAACTCCATTTGACAAAAGCTTTATGTATTTTCCAAACGCCTCTTTTTATCTCACAACATTTCCCCAGGTCGTGTTTTAAATGCAATAACATCTATAACTCATTTTAATGGGACGTGTGACACAATAAGCAAGTCCTACTAGACACCAAAGCAAATTAGAAGAGTCACTTGGTACACTTTGTACTCCCACTGAGCCTGCAAAAATTATTTAGCCTGTCCTTCCTACTAAACTCTCTGCCAGCTTCAAAGCATTTAAAATAATCAATTAGCTAATCCTTGCAACACCTCTCCAGGCTTAGCCAGTGCTCTGATAACCTTTGAGAGATATAGTTTAAAGCAGACAGAAACAAAAAACAGCTATGCTGTAAAGCAGCTGGATTACCCAAGGACGCAGAGCACCTGAGCAGTCAGCAGCCTACAGCTCAGGGCTAAGACGACCGCAGCCCACCTTCAGATTTTCACTTCACCGGGGACCCCCTGTTGCCTAGCATTCACCATCTGAAGAAGAGATATCAGAAAATTCCACAGATTTGAGGCAAGATTATGAGAGCAGCCTGGACCATCTGTGGGAGACAAAGTGTCGTTTAGATTAGCGGGAATTTATGGGGCACAAGGGACGAGGAGGTCCACATAACATTAAACTCGAAGATCAGCAGCACAAAGTGTAGAGGAACTAAAAACCACTGCTTTGTAACTGCTCACCTCACCAGTGAGGAAGTTATTCAGTGTAAAGTTAAGGGGAAACTAAAACGTTTTATATATATATATATTTGTATTAATTTAAACTAATATAACAATTAACATTTTTGAATACTCATACATATTCTTATAACAATTCTGTGAAATAGGTAATATTATACCTGCTTTATTTCTTTTTAAGGGCTTATTTATTTTAGAGAGGGAGAGAGAGTCCGAAGAAGACTCCATGATGAGCCTGACGCGGGGCTCCATCTCACAACCATGAGATCAGACCTGAGCCAAAACCAAGTGTTAGTCACTTAGCTGACTCTGCCACCCAGGCATCCCTATCTGCACTTTAAATTTGAGAAAGCTGAGGCTCAGAGTGATTAAGTCATCCCCATTTCCAGTTAACAAGTGATAGGAATGTATTTAAACCCAAAGCGGTCTCATGCTAAAGGAAGATAACCACTCTACCACCACACTCTCTCCCAATAACATGGGCATTTATATTATCCTATCTGTCAGGGTCCCAGCAAAACAAAGATGGTACATTCCAGTGCAATACTTGAGGAAAGTTTAACAAAGGGCCTGTCTGCAATGGGGTGGGCAGGAAGCAGGAAACCTCAAGGGTCAAGGCATTTGGTTATTGTGGTCTCTGTTAATACGCATAAGCCTGAAAGGGCAAGGGGGCTGCTGGAATTCAGAAACAAAGAAGCGGTGTGGAGAGGGACAGTTTACAGAAAACATAAGTCTGTCCAGGAATACAGCCAATGCACTGCAGATTACAAAGAGAGGGGAGGGGCGATGAACGCACAGGCCCCTGGCTTCCTCCCTCCCTCTAATCCCTGCCCACGCTTCCACTGGCCAAATCAACCTAGAGCCAGAGGATGAGGCAGCCTGCTGAAGTTGTCCAATGGCCAGGACACAGAACAACATAGGAAAAGCTGAAGAGTGGCTCTAAAAAAGGAAACAAACAGACCAAACATGAATTTAAAGAAAAATCATCACGTCACAAAATTTCTTCAGAGTCACAAGAAGAGGCAGAGAAAGGTATATTAGTCCAAAGGATAATGGTAGGAGGTGGGGACAGGGAAAATGTGGCTAAAAACAATAAAAGTCACACTTTAAGACTATGGAAAAATATATGTCCTTCAATTTTTACTTTCTAATAAATTAAGAATAATCAAATATGGCTCGAAGTGTGCCTGATTTTTTTTCTTTGCTTGACCTAATGGCTTAAAGGAAAAGCAAAGAATTGAACTAAATTATCCAACTTGGGCTGAAAAAGCAGCCAACTTCTGCCAATATGTTCTAGGGAATAGAAGACTCAGGGACCACCCAAGCACATGGTCTAAACTCCCTTTTGGAAATGAACAAAATCATGGGAACTGAAGAAGAGAGAACAGAGAGAGGAAAACCACCAGTGGAATATAGCAACAAATGAACAAATAACAAAGTCCTTTTATTAGAGTATCAGCCCAGAGATCAGCAATTCAATGAATTCAGTCAACAGGTACCATATATTATAAAGATACTTATACCTATAAATTCTTCTTTCAAGTTTCACTATATTGGATTCCTGTGTAATGAAGAATAACTACCATTAAAGAAGAAATGGACATGGAAACAAAAAAATTACAAAATAATATTGAAATTGAGAGTAAATACAGATACCAACGCCAGCCCATTATTCCTTCTCAGACAACTCTCAATATTCAGAGGCAGAATCCGCTGCCTTGAACAAATTATGCAACCTACACAGAGAGCAGAACTCAATTTAAAAGCAAACATGGGGAGATTATGACACTCTTCACGTGTCTTTGGCCAACAATTGCACAAAAATTGAAGGAAGGCAGTTGAATCCCATGGATTCTCCCTCTGATGCACCCCCTGGTCTAAAGGACACTCACCTATGGTGGAATCGTGGCACTATCACCACCCACATCCATTAGTCATGACAGGAACAGGGCTGGCTGGGTTATCAAACAGCAATGCCCAGCGTTCTCGGATATGCCGTCCTAAGGGAAAAGACCTATATCCAATCAGCAAGCCCTTTAACATGAAGACCGTGTTCCACAGCTTTGCCTCGCAGGCTGCTGCAGACTTAGCCTCCGGTGTAACTACCAGGTCAAGGAAGACCATCTCCAAGTCTCAGAGCTCATGGGGAAAGTCCAAATCCCGCATTTGACAGGTGAAAGGAAGCAGAGCCTGAAAGCACTAAAGTGTAAAGCATTCCACACCAAGGAGAGATTTGCCTTTTTTTTTTTCTCTTCTGGCAGAGCTTTACATCTTTAAGGCCCAAAAACATCACACCTAGCCTAATGGTGATAGTAAATAAGGGAACCTCAGTGGTCACTCAAAACAGTAACGATCCTGGGGCACCTGGGTGGCTTAGTGAGTTAAAGCCTCTGCCTTCGACTCAGATCATGATCTCAGGGTCCTGGGATCAAGGCCCACATCGGGCTCCCTGCTCAGCAGGGAGCCTTCTTCCTCCTCTCTCTCTGCCTGCCTCTCTGCCTACTTGTGATCTGGTCTCTCTCTGTGTCAAATAAATAAATAAAAATCTTTAAAAAAAAAAAACAGTAACGATCCTTTTCCATACACTTAGGTATAAAAAGAGACCTGTCGTCATGAGCAAGCCTGGGCCAGGAGCTGAGCCAGAAAAGGAAATAAGTATGTGGCCAAAGGCAAAAGCTGAATGAATACAGGCAGATAGAAATAAGATGGAGACCAGCTTAAGTGTCTATGATTTACTTTAAAATCTGCAGTACAGATGATGGAACACAATAACGTGTTCATTATCTTAAGCCTTCCTCAAGGGGCAGTCAGTTGTCCTAATCAGAAACCCCCAGTCTTGGGGTGAAAGCCCATACACCACAGGGAATCTGTTACTGGCACTCAGGTATTCATATCTTGGTCCTCACCTGTGCTTTTGCTAATGAGTACAGAGTTCAGAAATTGAGCTCTGCTGCTGAAATTAGCATCTTAATCAGTTACCATGGACCTAGGAACAGGCTCTTGCTGGGGAAGAGTAGTATTCAAGGAAGTGTGGGATGGTGAAAATATCTGCCACATTTCCCATGCTCGCATGAACAGTGTGAAAAAATGGATTGAGGCCTGCAAAGTGCATGCTTCAGGGTGAGGCTTCCTACCTAAATGTTCCTGTGCCTTTCCCCTACATCCACAGAAAGGCAAGCAGGAAGGGAGAAGGCTGCAAAGGAGAGAAACACAAATGAACACTTCAGGACAGAGATGATGTGAGGCTTTACTTCTGAAGCAGTTCTTATCTAGGCAAACATCCTTTTTTTCTTTTTTTTAAAGATTTATTTATTTATTTTAGAGGGAGGGGAGGGGCAGAGGGAGAGGGAGAAAGAGAATCTTAAGCTGCGCGCGCGGAGCCAGACACGGGGCTCGATTTCATGACCCTGAGATCATGACCTGAAACAAAACCAAGAGCTGGAGGCTCAACCGACTTAGCCACCCAGGCACCCCACGAACATCAATTTTTAAGGTCTTGAATGCATTTCTTTCGAACATGTACTGTATAGAGTCACTACTGGTTACCCTAAAGCCTACATGGTTCTTAAAAAAAAAAAAAGGCATTTAAAGGAGACCTCATGCGTGCTGTGAAAGGTGTAAGCCTGATGATTCACAGACCTGTGCCCCTGGGGAAATAATAATAATAATAATAGTAATAGTAATAGTAATATATATATATATATAATTGTTTTATTGGCTATATCTAGGGCAGTGTTTTTCAGTGTAGTGCTTCACACACCAGGTAGTGGATAAGGACATTCCACATGATGTGAAATAAAATTGACTTTCTAGTTTAAAAAAAAGGAGACCTCATGCTTATCTACCCCCACCCCTGACCCCACACAGAAATATACTGCTCAGCTACAAACAGGAGATTCCCCAGTTTATGCTATGACTGTCTTTTCTGCATTTCACTGGATAGTTAACTTTAAAATAATCAAATCTGTCTCACTGTTCAATTTCATATGTTTGCACATTGTAGCAATCTGTTGATACATACTTCCCTTGCACTGCTTCTAGATTAAATTTTTTAAAGATACCTCTTGAGATTTTTAACCATTTCCATTTAACTAATTTTCAGGCTTTTGCAAAGCCCCATTTTTAAGCACCTCCAACATATGGGGGTTAGCCTGATACTTCAAATATCTTAATGAATTATTTTAGTATTAAATTATATGTCCACTTTTCATACAGTAGGCCCATTTTTCATAAACTCCCCAGCTAAGCACTTTTCCAACTCTATACTAAACAATGAGGAAGAAGACATTACAAATCAATGGACAGTAACACTGGCGACTGCTGGGGTCCTGCAGTATTAAATACCAAAGATGAAGCAGCCAATTGTGTAGACCCAACTGAGGTTTCTTTGCATAATCCTTTAATGAAATGAGACTGCTAAATTAGAAGAAGTTGGGCAAACCCGACCCAGATTCTTAAAGTAAGGGTAGTTGCCCTAGATGTCTATCAAGATTGTGCATTAGAGTGTATTCTTAATCAGTGAGCAATCAAAACAAATATTTCACTCCGCTTCATAAATCCAGCCTGTGTGATTGCATCTGACACATCTAGGAGAAGATAATCACTTACAGTTCACTTCTTCTTGTTTCTAAATGTTAAGTTGCGTTGACTTAAACAGGCCTCTCCAATGGCACTGAGTTAGAGAGATATGTGGAGGGATCAGGGGAACTGGTAAAGCAAGAATTCCTAACTGGTCATTGGAACCAGGACTGAGACTGCCAGAGTTGGTTGGGTTCTCCCAAATTAGAACAGGAAGAAATTAACATGGGGTTTTTTTCAACAGATAAAAACAGTATCAATATGTATATTTCAATGTTGTTTATTTCAACATTGTCGGCAGTAGCCAAATAAGAGGAGGAACAAAAGGGAATCCCCTCAATCCCCATCAATAAGGGGATGATTGGGTAAATTATTGTCCACTCATTCAAGGACTATTGTACAATGAGTGAAGAGATAGAGCACAGAATTTAGGAGCATAGAGTGTAGAATCAGACCACCTGGGTTTCTCATTCTACCACTTCCTAATCTGTGTGACTCTCAAAAATTACTCAATTTATCTAGGCCTCCATTTTCTCAAATGGAAAACACTAATGATAATGGCACCTACCTCACAGGGTTAACAAAGGTATTAAATAAAGTATTTGCAAGAGTGATTTGGACATGGTAAGCACTCAATAAAAGAAGCTAATAATAAAAGAATTCCTTGTTTAGTGAAAGCTAATAACTGAATACAATGAATGTTCTTAGCAGAGTAATGTTCATGGTAAGATAATGTTAAAAAGTGACCCTATCTATATTTGCCTAACACAGGAAAAAGTATGGAAGGATACACCCATTGAAAGGAGAGAAAAAGAAAATAAACTTTTTCTTTATATATTTTGTGTTGATTTATTCTTATAAGCATGAATTACTGATGTCATTTGTTATGTCCAGTAAAGTAAGAAAATATGTGTCTAATGTCCGAGTATATGTTTGGATACTTAAAGTCAGCCGATATTTGGCTTCAGGTCCACATACAGAAATCAACACTGGGGTGAGGGGTGGGGAGAAGCACAGCAGTGTGGCAGGCCAGGCCTGACTCAGTATCTCCTTCTTCACTGTTCATCCATTTAGCAGAACTAGGAACCCCTGCAGGATACTGACTGTTGGTCATTAATGGTTGCTGCCCACAGATGTTACAGGAATAGACGGCTCTACCCCAGAGGGCACTGATTTTGCACAAGTCGGTGGAGACAGACTAGATTATACCCCAGAGGCTTCAGCCACAAAGGTTTCTTTTTCTTTCACATTCCATCTCCAGATGGCATGTCCTGCCACAGCTCCGTGCCAGGCTTCACCAGGAACCCAAGCTGACGGACCTGAACCTTCAGTTACAACACTGATGAGCTCATGGCAGAAGAAAGAGAGAGAACGGAGAGCTACCCGTTGCTTCTTCAAGCTTTGCCTGGAAATGACTCATTTCTTCTGCTCACATTTCATTTGCCAAAGAAAACTAATCACGTGGGTGTGCATGTATTCAACAGCATGAAGATATGGAATCTTCCATTAGGGAGGGCACTAATGTGAATGAAGGGTACTCTAATCACCACTTGTGTTTCTCCATTATTCTGGGTTATTCACAGAAGGTCCCTCTTCTCTTCCTTAGAAGAGATTTACAATCCCTTATCTAAAACCCTTGGGGCTAGACGCATTTCAGAATTCAGAATTTTTCAGAATTTATGCAACCATTATTTGGAATACACCAAATGGGACCTGGGGAGCACCTTGTATTACTATTCCTAAAGCAAACACATAAATATCCACATTAAGTGGGATAAATAAGCCTAAACTATCAGTTTACATCTGGGTATTCTCACCAATAAGCTTATATAACATTTTTTTAATTGGACTTTCAGAGTTTTTTGGAATTCAGAATTTAAGATAATGGACTGTGTATGATCAAGAATTAGCTATGGAGTAAATCTGCTTTAATGTCTCTTCCTCCAACAGAAAAGAAGCAAAACTAACAACCAATGAGAAATTTAAAAAGAAAATCATATATTTTGGCAATGTCATGAGGCTTCCATTCCACTCTCTATCAGAGACAGTGCAATTTATGGCTCTATTTAAACCCAACAATCCAGGGGGAGCAAGATGGTGGAGGAGTAGGAGACGGATTATCATCAGGTCCCAGAAATTCACCCAGATAGTTATCAAACCAGTCTGAACACCTACAAACTCAACAGGAAATCAAAGAGAAGAGCAGCAATTCTAGCAACAGAAAATCGACCACGTTCCAGAAAATAGGAAGGACTTGCGGAGAAGTGAATCCGAAGTGACAGGAAGATAGACCACTGGGGGAGGGGCCAGCTCCTGGCAGGTGAGAGAGCAACAGAGCACAAAATCAGAACTTTTAGAAGTCTGCTCCACTGAGGGATGGCGCTCCAGAGGCTAAGTGAGAGTGGAGCCCTCACGGGGACAGGGTGGTCTCAGGACCCACGGGGTCACAAAAAGACCATGGGTGTCTGAGTGCGGCAGAGCTCCCAGTTATCAGAGCAGGGAAGCCGGCTGCAGAGACGGAGCTGAGCAGTGGACTCTCAGCTCAGGGTTACCTTAAACCATGATCCAAGGCACAGTCAGGCCACTCCTCTTCAAGCAGAGAACACACAAGTGGCATATCCGGAGAGACCTCCTCCTTCCTCCACCAGGAGGAGCGGCACGGGAGTGTGCTGCAGGAATCTGCTGGATTTGGAGACTCCAAACGAGGTCATGCGCCAGAGATAAAAACACTCAGGCACAGGCTGGGTGAGCTCAGGGTGCAGCCGGAGAAGAGGGAGACAGGAGGGATTGACTGCTTTTCTCTGAGGGAGCACTGAGGAGTGTCGTCCCAAGCTCTCCACTGCTCCGGGTTAGAGACTGGGAGGCCACCATTTTCATTCCTATCCTCCAAAGCTGTACGGAAAGCATTCAGGGAACAAAATCACCCAAGAGCAAATCCAAGCAGATTGCTTAGCCTGGCCCCTGGCAAGGGGGCTGCATTTCCGCCTCAGACAAAGACATTTGAAAATGACTGCAACAGGCCCCTCCCCCAGAAGATCAGCAAGAACATCCAGCAAAGAACAAGTTCACGGATCAATGAGAATTGTGGAACTCCAGAGCTAGGGGAAAGAAGCACATAGAATTCATAGCTTTTTTCCCATGATCCTTTCATCTTTCAAAGTTGAATTTTTTTAATTTTTTTTCTTATTCTTTTTTAATTTTTCCTCGTTCTTATTTTAACCTTTTTTAACTATTTTATCTTATCAATACTTTTTTAAAAATCTTTTTTATCTTCTTTGTTATAATGATATTTTATCCCTTCATTGTATTTAACCTTACTTTTTTGTATACATATAGGGTTTGTTTTTTCCTTAAAATTTTGGGATACAATTTCTTCTAATATATCAAAATATACCCTAAATCTAGCACATGGCTTTGTTCTAGTCTCCAGCCTGATCACATTCTTCCCTCTTTTTTTTTATTGTTTTATTTTGTCTTTTTCCTTTTTTAACCAACTTCTTGTCTTATCAATTCTTTTTTTAGAATATCTTTAAATTTTCATCTTTACACTCATACTCCATCCCTTATTGTGTTTACCATTATTTGTGTATATATATGTTTTTCTTTCTTTAAAATTTTGGGAGGTAGTTTCTTCTAACAGAAGAAAATACACCCAAAATCAAGTGATCAAATGTGTGGATGTGTTCAATTCACCAGTCTGATATATATATTTTTTTCTTTTTCTTCTTCTTCTTTTTTTCCCCCTTTCTTCTCCCCCCCCCCCCCCCCC
>LNAC01000155.1:1520862-1539730 GCA_002007465.1 Ailurus styani | reverse complement strand
AAAAGGATTATTCCCCACGACCAAGTGGGATTTATTCCTGGACTGCAAGTTTGGTTCAACATCTGCAAATCAATCAATGTGATACAAGACATTAATAAAAGAAAGAACAAGAACCATATGATCCTCTCAATAGATGCTGAAAAAGCATTTGACAAAGTACAGCACCCTTTCTTNAAGGGTACACACTTCAATATCATCAGGAAAATCTATGAAAAACACACAATAAATATTCTCAAAGGGGAAAAACTGAGAGTTTTTCCCTTAAGGTCAGGAACACGGCAGGGCTGTCCACTATCACCACTGCTATTCAACATAGTACTAGAAGTCCTAGCCTCAGCAATCAGACAACAAAAAGAAATAAAAGGCATCCAAATCGGCAAGGAAGAGGTCAAACTCTCACTCTTTGCAGATGATATGATACTTTATGTGGAAAACCCAAAGGACTCCACTCCAAAACTGCTAGCACTCATACAGGAATTCAGTCAAGTGTCAGGATATAAAATCAATGCACAGAAATCAGTTGCATTTCTATATACCAACAACAAAACAGAAGAAAGAGAAATTAAAGAGTCAATCCCATTTACAATTGCACCCAAAACCATAAGATACCTAGNACTCACTCTTGTGGATGATATGATACTTCATGTGGAAAACCCAAAAGACCACCCCAAAACTGCTAGAACTCATATAGGAATTCAGTAAAGTGTAAGGATATAAAATCAATGCACAGAAATCAATTGCATTTCTATACACCAACAACAAGACAGAAGAAAGAGAAATTAAAGAGTCAATCCCATTTACAATTGCACCCAAAACCATAAGATACCTAGGAATAAACCTAACCAAAGAGGCAAAGAATCTGTATTCAGAAAACTATAAAGTACTCATGAAAGAAATTGAGGAAGACACAAAGAAGTGGAAAAACATTCCATGCTCATGGATGGGTAGAATAAATATTGTGAAAATGTCTATGCTACCTAGAGCAATCTACACATTTAATGCAATCCCCATCAAAATACCAGCAATTTATTTCAAAGAAATGGAACAAATAATCCTAAAATTTATATGGAACCAGAAAAGACCCCGAATAGCCAAAGGAATGTTGAAAAAAAAAAGCAAAGTTGGCGGCATCACAATTCCAGATTTCAAGCTCTATTACAAAGCTGTCATCATCAAGACAGTATGGTACTGGCACAAAAACAGACACATAGACCAGTGGAACAGAATAGAGAACCCAAAAATGGACCCTCAACTCTATGGTCAACTAATCTTCGACAAAGCAGGAAAGAATGTCCAGTGGGAAAAAGACAGTCTCTTCAACAAATGGTGTTGGGAAAACTGGTCAGCCACATGCAGAAAAATGAAACTGGATCATTTCCTGACACCACACACAAAAATAGACTCAAAATGGATAAAAGACCTCAATGTGAGAAAGGAATCCATCAAAATCCTCGAGGAGAACACAGGCAGCAACCTCTTCGACCTCAACCGCAGCAACCTCTTCCTAGACACATCACTAAATGCAAGGGAAGCAAGGGCAAAAATGAACTATTGGGACTTCATCAAGATAAAAAGCTTTTGCACAGCAAAGGAAACAGTCAACAAAACCAAAAGACAACTGANTCTACCTAAAGCAATCTATACATTTAATGCAATATCTATCAAAATACCATCAATTTTTTTGAAAAAAAATGGAACAAATAATCCTAAAATTTATATGGAACCAGAAAAGACCCCGAATAGCCAAAGGAATGTTGAAAAAAAAAAGCAAAGTTGGCGGCATCACAATTCCAGATTTCAAGCTCTATTACAAATCTGTAATCATCAAGATAGTATGGTACTGGCACGAAATCAGACACATAGATCAGTGGAACAGAATAGGGAACTCAGAAATGGACTCTCAAATCTATGGTCAACTAATCTTCAACAAAGCAGGAAAGAATGTCCAATGGAAAAAAAGACAATCTCTTCAACAAATGGTGTTGGGAAAATTGGACAGCCACATGCAGAAAAATGAAACTGGATCATTTCCTGACACCACACACAAAAATAGACTCAAAATGGATAAAAGACCTCAATGTGAGAAAGGAATCCATCAAAATCCTCGAGGAGAACACAGGCAGCAACCTCTTCGACCTCAACCGCAGCAACTTCTTCCTAGGAACCTCACCAAAGGCAAGGGAAGCAAGGGCAAAAATGAACTATTGGGACTTCATCAAGATTAAAAGCTTTTGCACAGCAAAGGAAACAGTCAACAAAACCAAAAGACAACTGACAGAATGGGAGAAGATATTTGCAAATGACATATCAGATAAAGGGCTAGTATCCAAAATCTATAAAGAGCTTCTCAAACTCAACACCCATAAAACAAATAACCCAGTCAAGAAATGGGCAGTAGACATGAACAGACATTTCTCCAAAGAAGACATCCAAATGGCCAACAGACACATGAGAAAGTGCTCAACATCACTCGGCATCAGAGAAATACAAATTAAAACCACAGCGAGATACCACCTTACACCAGTCAGAATGGCTAAAATCAACAAGTCAGGAAAACAGATGTTGGCGCGAGGATGCAGAGAAAGGGGAACCCTCCTTCACTGTTGGTGGGAATGCAAGCTTGTGCAGCCACTCTGGAAAACAGTATGGAGGTTCCTCAAAAAGTTGAAAATGGAGCTACCCTACGACCCAGCAANCACCCAGCAATTGCACTACTGGGTTATTTACCCTAAAGATACAAATGTAGTGATCCAAATGGGTACATGCACCTGAATGTTTATAGCAGCAATGTCCACAATAGCCAAACTATGGAAGGACCCTGATGTCCATCAACAGATGAATGGATAAAGAAAAAGTGGTATATATATACAATGGAAAACTATGCAGCCATCAAAAGAAACAAAATCTTGCCGTTTGCAACGACATGGATGGAACTGGAGGGTATTATGCTGAGCGAAATAAGTCAATCAGAGAAAGACAATTATCATATGATCTCTCTGATATGAGGAACTTGAGGGGCAGGGTGGGGGGNGTGGAGGGTTGTGAGGGGTAGGGACGGAAGAAATGAAACAAGATGAAACCAGAGAGGGAGACAAACCATAAGAGACTCTTAATCTCAGCAAACAAACTGAGGGTTGCTGGGGGGTGGGAGGGTAGTGATAGGGTAGCTGGGTGATGGACACTGGGGAGGGTATGTGCTATGGTGAGTGCTGTGAAATGTGTAAGCCTGATGATTCACAGACCTGTGCCTCTGGGGCAAATAATACAGTATATGTTGATTTAAAAATAAATAAATAAATAAAGCCAACAACCCAGCTTGGAAACAACTAAGGAATGAAATCCAAACCCCCTGAACACTCTTCAAATATCTCTTTATCACAGCTTTGGCTTATGTTTATATCAAAGATATAAACAAAGAGCAAGTATCTCACATCAACCCCAGCCTTTAGGCAACACAAAGCAAAGTAGATCAGTTGGCCTGTTCTTAGCTCGAGAAGAACATAGAGTAGTCACTATTCCAGAAGGTGGTGTTGGAAAGGAGTAAGATTTATGGTTAAAAGACCTTGATTTGCTTCTCAGCTCTGCCACTTACTTGCTGAGTGAGGTTTAGCCACCTTCCAAACACCCATTTCTTTATTGTTCTTCCCTTAATTTTTATTGAAGAGAGCATCCATTTCTTATGTAGAAGAGGAGGTTAGTGAATGCTCTTGCCTACCCACGGACATTGTAAGATTGCTGAGAGACTCAAGGAGGAAACACTTGAAAACTTACAGCTCTGCACCAGTACTAATCACTCCATGCTGTTGACCCCTTGGAGCTGTCCTCAGATCAGATATTAGAATCCCTTTTAAGTCCATCTTTCCTCCTCACACACACACACACACTGTGGACCAACTTAAGAGTTCACTGGGCTCTTTACATCTTGAGGTACACTTGGCTCTTTTAAAATCTATGCAAAAACATATGTTCTTATCCAGAGTTTGGCTTTGTCTTATGGGTCTGTTTGTTTTTTCTAGTTCCTTCATTTAGGAAAAATACAATTTTCTAAGAGAATGGACAATGAAAATTTTTCATAGTGATATCAGCCCCAGGAGGTCATTTGACAAGCTGCTGTGATTGCCAAGAAGGCAAACGAAGTCAGGGTTTTAAAAAAGTAAATAAAAGGATGAATTAGAGTCATGCTGGTTCAATTCAGGCTTTAATTCGGATAAGACACTAATATGCCAATTTGAGGAAACACAGAGGTAAGCAGTTGATTTAGTTAAAGCAGTAGGATCATAAGTGATTTCTCTTCTTAACAAGAAAAAATTTGTGTAACTATGTTGGTGATTGATTTTAACTAGACTTACTGTGGTGATCATATCACAATATATACAATGGTATACATTTCAAGCTGATATAATGTTGTATGTCAGTTATACCTCAATTATTAAAAAAGAATTTTTTGGCAGAATAGTTGGTTCATATGATATTTGAGTTTAATAGGGAGGAGAAGAAAAACATTTGTTTCAGAGTCAGGAACATTAATTACAGTGGTCTCTCTAGATGTTAGTCGCTGATTTGGAGAGGTTTTTGTCCTTCTGTGTACTGTGTACAGTTTATATAATGGGGAAAAATCCCATTGTGTCAGTATTTTGAAACAGCAAAGCAATTTTTACCTGTTATTCTTAAGAGCTGATTAGAATATAGGAAAGATCTCTTGATACCAGAGAGAACTACAGGAATTATTGTGAACATGAGAAGGAGAATTGCAGCTTTTATTTTCCTTCTGGGTTCCCAATCCCATAACATATATTTACTTCTTAAAATGTCAAACTATAGGGACGTATTAGGTGGCTCAGTCAGTTAAGCATCTGCCTTTGGCTTAGGTCATGATTCTAGGGTCCTGGGATCGAGCCCTTCATTGGGCTCCTTGCTCAGTGGGGAGTCGTCTTCTCCCTCTGTCCCTTCCCCCCACTTAAGCTCTGTATCAAATCAATTAAAAAAAATCTAAAAAAAAAAAAGGTCAAACTCTAGGGGCACCTCAGTGACTCAGTTGGTTAACTGACTAACTCTTGATTTCAGCTCAGGTCATGATCTCACAGTCTTCAGATCAAGCCCTGTGTGGGGTTCCATGCCCGGTGCGGAGTCTGCTTCTCCCTCTCTCTCTACTCCTCCCCCTACTCATGCTTGTTCTCCCCATCTCTTAAATAAATAAACAAACAAACAAAATCTTTTTTAAAATGTCATAGTCTATACACAGCATCATTCAACACTTNAGTGCGGAGTCTGCTTCTCCCTCTCTCTCTACTCCTCCCCCTACTCATGCTTGTTCTCCCCGTCTCTTAAATAAATAAACAAACAAACAAACAAAATCTTTTTTAAAATGTCATAGTCTATACACAGCATCATTCAACACTTGAACAGCATTTACTGAGTACTAGCTATATAGGAGTGAGTGGATCAACATAGTGCCTGCCCACACAGAGCTTAGGTCGAGGTCTGGGTAAATTCTAAATTCTGGTGGAAAAGAATCCAGAGAGCCAGGAGGAGTTGCTACTAGAGGCCTGCTTTGCCAGGTGGGGATCTGACAGCTATGACTGGTGAGACAGGCAAGCACAGGAGATGAGGCTTTAAGAATCAGTCTAACAAGGGGTGCATCCCAGAGAGGTCAGCTAAGGCTGGGAGCCACTGGCAGGTGCCATAACTCTAGACACACAAGGTCTACAGTCTGGACAGTCAGAGAGGAAAACAAGAAGCCAGGAACCAAGGGGTAAGACTCCCAGAAACCCTGAGTAAGAAGACCTTTGAGCTCTTTCTTCCTCCTCCCTTCCAGTATTTACCCAAAGACAATGAAAACACTAATTTGTGAAGATATATGCATTGCCATGTTCATTATGGCACCATTTACAATACCCAAGATATAAGAAGCAACCTAAGTGTCCATCAAAAGATGAAGATGATAAGGAAAATGTGGTGTGTATATATGATGGAATATGATGCAGCCACAAAAAGGGATGCGATTGTGTCATTTGCAACAACATGGATGGAACCAAAGGGTATTATGCTAAGTGAAAAATAAGTCAGACTGAAAAAGACAAATACTATATGATTCCACCCATAAGTGGAATCTTTAAAAAAAATGAATAAACAAACAAAAAAGCATCCAGGAACCAATGGGTAAGAGTATCAGAAACGCTGAGTTAGAGGACCTTTGCTCTCTTGCTCTCTCCTTTCTCTCAGCTAAAGTGTGGGCAGCCCTGCTAGAGTCCACAGAAATGTGTGATAGGCATGAAAATCCTGAGGTCTGTAGGGAGACTCTAACCTAGACTGACACAGGGGCAGAGCTGCTGGGCTCCCTGTGAGGTCAGAGTGGTGACCTTTACACGTCCTTAGAGGCACCGCAAATGTTCTACCTTGTAACCAGACAGGAATGCTCAGACCCAAAACAAGTGAGCCACAGCCCCCTCCATCTGATAATGGTGAATCTGGGGGGTGTAACAAAGAAGCAACAACTTCTAGAATTAGTAGTGAACATTCACATACTCCAGAAGCTAGAGTAACCTGAAAAATTCTTGGAACAAATCCAGTATCCTTTTCTAAGTTGTCATGTGAGTATACTGCAGACACTAATGCTTCTGTTAAACAAAATAGAGGGTGTGTTTTCAATGACATTCTTTATTAGGAATTAGATTGCAGAGACAGAAATAATATAATAGATATAATGATATTCTAGGTTATCAGAGTGGGAGTGGATCAAGGCAGGAAAATAAGTTTAAATTTCTGGGATCCCATCAAATGGGTTGAAAGCCATTAAGAAGGATCATGACTTGACTTTCTATTCCATGCACTAAGATACAGTGGAAATGCTGCCCAGGCATCTGGCCCCGAAGCTTTCCTGCAGGCCTGCTCCGCCACAGGGGCAGAAGAGCTGGCTGGCTGAAGGCTCAGGAGCTGTACAGAGCACCAGATGAACTTGGCTGTGGCTTGGATGCAATTCACAGCCTCCCAAAGCAGACCACTGCCCTGTGCGGTTTTGCTCAAGGTCAGGCTTATAACCTCAAAAAAAACCTCCCATGCATGAGTTGGGCAGCCAAATGCAATTGTGGTTAAAACCCTCTGGCCCCCTCCAAGGTCACAGGCACTGTTTCAACCACTGCTTTGTCATCTCACCAGGAAAAGGTTTCCCATCACCACCCAGGAGCCCTTGACCACATTGATGTGGTCCTCCCCAAAGCTCCCCAGCTTTGCCATGTGTGTAACATGAGTGGGGTGGCCTATAATTTCTGACTCCAATTCCACAATTTCTGACAGCTAACCACATCTTCCATCCAACATGATTGGGAGCTTACATGATGTTTCACCACTTGAGTCCAAACTGCTCGGAGACTAACATCACTTTCGTGACCTAGCATGCCATAGAAAATGGGGACTAATGGCTTTTAACCAAACCACAGAGCCCTAGCACTGCCTCTCTGGTATTTTGATCTTGTCAACCCAACGGGGAGCCCAGAAATCTGGACCAAAACAAGCACCTCGGGTTATTCTAATAGGCCCATACTGTGAGAAACAACTAGTAGAGAGGCTGAAAGTTTGTTCTGACCTGCAGACATATTTTCAACCAAACACAGGAAACCACTCCAAGCAAAAACACCATATATCCAATAGCATGGAAATTCTGCTATGGTCTTATTCTACACAGGTGGTTTGACCTGTGATATAAATACTCTGAAGTATAGTATTCATCTTTAGCTTCTCAAACTAGTCCTAAGAAGTCATAAATATTGTATGCAAATTCTGATCCACAAATGACCAAGGAAACACAGTACCTTACGTGTGATTGACAGCGCTGAGGGAGATTAAGCTTTGTGCATATCGCCTAACACCATATATTTTCCTTTTGGTTCATAACCCAGCATTTTGAGCTTGTACTTTATTCTAGCCACAATAATGTTACAAGATTTATGCACCAAGGCCATATGCCTTGCATAATGCAAGTACTTGATTTACAACTGATTTTAAAGCTGGTGATGCCCAACTTAATGAATGAACCACTCTACTTGTCATCTCTTTAATTTCCGCCCTCCTTTTGAGCCCAAATTTATTTGTACTTCTACGGATTTTTCTCTACCTTTTTCTCTTTGCATGCCACTACATTTGAAAGGTCATTTGGGACGTAAAATATATGTCTGCCAAAACTGAAGGGAAGAGGCAGAGGAAGAAGCAGAATGAGAAACAAAAGGGGAAGTGAATAAGAATGGGAAAGAAAAAGGAAGAGGAAGAAGAGGAAGATGTCTTCTGATCAGTCCTTCCATGCAAAATTTGCTATCATTTTTGTACATTCCAATGACATCTTGTCCCATCGACCACCTCCACTTTCCCTTCCATTGCCCAATGACATGAAGTCCACCCTCTTTCCCAACTCCAGTGATCCAGATTGTGTGAGCCCATGAGGCTCTCAGATAGTCAACAAAGACTCAAACACACCTGGTGCCCAGCCCTCTGCCTCTTCCTTAGACAGAAGACCACTGCAGGTGACATGCCTGTGTTCCAGATGCCCCAGCTAGTGTCATTGATGTTCTGCCCAGCTACATGTGGTCCACACACTGCTCAGGTTTGGTACCCAGCTGGTGTTCTGAATGGTAGGTCGACCTCTTTCCCAGCGAAGCTGATCAGGTACTCAACCAAAATTTATAAACATTGACTAAGTGCAGGTACTATGTGCAACACTGGAATGCAGAGTTTTTCAGGATTTTGAGGTCATACCAGAATAGGAGGGACAGACATAAAAACAGACAGACAGCCCTGCTGGAAGAAATCGTGGAAGATTTCCTCAAGGAGAAGACAGCAATGTGGACTCTCAAAGTATGAGTGGGAGTCAGCCAATCAAAATAGTAGAAGCAACGATCATATTTCAAGACAAGGAAGAGGCATGATCAAAGGCATGGAGGTGGGAAATATTTAGCTTGGGGATATGCAATCAGTTCGGCATGACGGGAATATAAAGTGTGAAGCCTGGAAAGGTATCTCATGAAGCCAAAAGCCAGAGGCCAGGACGGGGAGAGCTTGAATGCCCCATGGAGGTTCTTGAACTTACTCTATGAGCAGTGGGGAACTGCCAATGAGTTTTGTTTTGCTTTTTTAAGAAAGATAGGCCAGATTTGCATTTTAGGAGGACCTGCACTGATGCCCATGCAAATCCTGCATGTAAGGTGGGGTCGAGCCATGGCCAGGGAACAAGAGTAAGGGTATCAACACCAGCCAGCAGCCAGGACACTTCCATACTAATCCAGCCCAGAACCGATGAGATTCCAAATACGGACAGGAGAAGCCATTATAAAGAGGAAGGAATGGATTGGAACAATCCCATAAAAGGCTAAATCAATTGTGTGTGTCAGGTAAGGAGAATTCAAGATTTCCAGGTTTCTGACTCATGCAGCACAGCAGTAGATTTACTGGAACAGGGAAGAAGGGGGAGAAACTTGTTTGGGAATATCAGGAGTTATTCATGAATTCATCATGAATTCCAAACCCTTTTAAACAAGTCATGCGATCTCCACAAATTTTGGAGACTTTTAAATGCTACTGGCTGTACCATAGGCAAAGCTATGTTCTTAAAGGGTTTGTTCATGGAGGTTTTACCACTAGGAATTCAACTGGTATCTTCCTGACCCGGTTAGGGTGACTATCCACATACACATAAGGTGTGTTCTGCTTTCAACACTTAGTTCATCATTGTGCTCATTCGATGCTACCCAATGATGCTTGGAGATGGCACCTGTCCACATTCACCCACTCGGTGTCACAGGGATCAGAGATCGGCTGCTGTGTGACTGCTTTTTCAAACAAGCGCTGAGAACAGGGAGAACCAAGGGCCCTGCCATCTTGTCAAGAAAGATCCTGAAGTGCTCTGTCCATAATATTTTATTTCATATATTAAAAGATCAAATCTAAGAATTTATTGACAAATACAATTCGGGGTAATAGCTACATGGCCTTTTGTTATTTTATTTCTATATTTTTTCTTTTTCTTTCAAATCCTCAGATTTAATTTCCATAAAATTAGCTCATAAATGTCTGTCATCTCCTATTCTCAGTCATCCCTTTTCCCCCAAACACAAAAACTGAGGAATTTTCTTTTCCCATTAATGATGACGGTGAATTTGATGGATATGGAAGGAAGGGGGAGGGAAATTAACAAATAAGACACATCTTTTCCAAATTAAGTCTTACTGAAATGCTGCAAAATTACTGGAAATATGTGTGCTGGCAGGGCACCTGGGTGGCTCAGTAGGTTAAGCGTCTGCCTTCGGCTCAGGTCATGATCCCAGGGTCCACGTCTCCCTCTCCCACTGCCCTCCCCCCACTCCCTGCTCATGCTCTCTCTCTCTCTCTCTCTCTCTCTCTCATGATCTCTCTCAATGCATATGTATTGTATACATTGTGCATAATATGCAAGTACACATTTTTTAAAGATTTTATCTCTCTAATAAATAAGATCTTTTAAAAAATGTGCTTGCATATTATGTACAATGTACACAATAGATGCATTTGTACACATACATATTCAAACTTGACCTAACAGAACCCCTCTGAATATTTCTATTTATTCACTAAGAAAATTTACAAAGAGTATTTTAAAAATAAAACATCAATGTAAACTTCATGATACAATATATTTTTCTTTTTTTAATGTTTCTTTTTTCTTTCTTTTAATTTTTTCAGTGATCCAAGATTCATTGTTTATGCACCACACCCAGTGCTCCATGCAACACGTGCCCTCCTTAATACCCACCACCAGGCTCACCCATCCCCTCCGTAACCCTCAGCTTGTTTTTCAGAGTCCACAGTCTCTCATGGTTCATCTCCCCTTCCGATTTACCCCAGTTCACTTTTCCTTCCTTTCCTTCCCCTAGAGTCCTCCATTTTATTCCTTATATTCCACAAGTAAGTGCAACCATGTGATAATTGACTTTCTCTGCTTGACTTATTTCACTCAGCATAATCTCCTCCAGACCCATCATGTAGTGAAAAGAAGGGCCATATGTACCCCAATGTTCATAGCAGCAATGTCCACAATCGCCTAACTATGGAAAGAGCTGAGATGCCCTTCAACAGACAAATGGATAAAGAAGATGTGGTCCATATACACAATAGAATATTACTCAGCCATCAGAAAGGTACAATATTTTTTAAAGAATCAGCGATCCCCCGGTAGTTAGTCTAATGTTTCAGTTCAATTCCTGAGAAGCAAACTCTGAAATGGAATTTGTGTGCAGGACACTTAGTAGAAAGTGTTCTCAGTATCCATACCCAGAGGGGAGGGAAGGAAGCCTCCTTGAACAGAGGGAGAAATTGGGGCACAAGCCACAGACAACGAGGGCTTCTGCTGATCCTCCCAACCCTTTAGAGTTGTCTTCATTGGGATTGAGGGCACCAGGCCTTTATACCTTCTCATCAACCAGACACCCCAGGCTACAGATGCAAGTTGACTTTTGAGATAAGAGTTTGACCTTCAGTAAGGAGGCTTCCTGCAATCAAGGGCAAGCCCCACAGAGGGACTCAGCAGAGAACTACCTGCTCCCAACATTCCTAGTAGCTGGGCCAATAAATGTTTCAGTCCCGAAGTGGGGTTCTGATAAACCCACCCCACCATCCACTTACTGTATCTAAGTTCTTAAAAAGGTGGAAAAACTGTCATTAACTACATGTTGAATTAATGTAAGCACAGTGACCTTCAGCAAATCTCTTCATATTGTGGGACCCATTTTCCTTACCTATCAAGTGAGGTAGGATAGGCCTTTCTCAAGTTTCTTCAACCCTGAAGATCTAGATGTGGGCCAAATTTACCATCCTGTAGAACTGTGCTTTTATAGTCTCTATATATACTTTCTATGTACATGTGGGGCCCTCTGAATAAACAATACCATGAATAAACAATGCCATGCTTTTATGCTCACTTTATATGACTTGAGTTTGTGGAAACACTTTTTAAATGTTTCTGATTGCTCCAAGAAAAATTTAGAAGATTTACAGAGGGGTGCCTGGATGGCACAATCAGTTATGCATCTGACTCTTCATTTCAGCTTGGGTCAGGGTCTCAGGATCGTGAGATCGAGCCCAGCCTCGGGCTCCATGCTCATGAATCTGCTTAAGTTTCTCTCTCCCTTTTGCCCCTGCCTCTGCTCACTCTCTTTCTCTCTCTCTCTCTCTCTCTCTCTCTCTCTTACTCTCAAATAAATAAATATTTTTTAAAAATTATAGAAAGATGTTTCTTTTTCTAATGACATATAATTTACCATATCAATAACTTATTTGATTCCAAGCTAATTGGTAAGAATATGTAGGTTTTGGATTGGTTTTGGCAGGTCATGCTCTTGGGGTAGTGAGACTGAGCCTCACGTTGGGCTCTGTGCTCAGTGCAGGGTGTCTGTTTTGAGAGTCTCTCTCTCTCTCTCTCTCAAAAAAAAAAAATAAATCTTTAATTTTAAAAAAAGCAGAGGTGGGGAGTGCCTGATGGCTCAGTCAGCTAAGCATCTGCCTTTTAGTTCAGGTCATGATCTCAGGGTCCTGAAATCAAATTCTGCATCGGGCTCCCTGCTCAGCAGGGAACCTGCTTCTCCCTCTGCCACTCCCCCTACTTGTATTCTCTCCCTGTCAAATAAGTAAATATAATCTTTTAAAAGGGGGGGGCATTAGATCTACATTTTGAGAGTATGGCTGCTTGTTAGAGATATATTGCCAAGGGTTCCACTAACTGGGACCACAAACAGTAAAAAGAGAGAGAAAACAGAGCATCCTGAACACCTTAGAACTTTGACTATCAAATGAAATTGGCAATAATCATGTTGAGTTTGTTCTAAGTTGTCTGGAGTTGGTGTCAGTGCCCAGATACACTTCAACTTAATTCAAAGGGAAGCTACTCTCTTTCCACTCCCTCTTATCAGTGTTTGTCTCTACATTGTCAACTCACTTCCCTATGGAGTCAGGGTCACTAATAATAAAACAGACCTTCCTATACACCTTTCCAAAAATAGCATTAAAATTAGTGCAATTTTCACACACATGTACTGAGATGTTCATGAAAATTCACAACAGCCAAAAAGGATATTGTCTAAACTTTCAATAATGAAGGAATTTTATAATAAAGTATAGCATATCCATATTGTCCCACAAATATTATTACTAAAAGTTATACAGTGAAAAATATTTGTTGGTGTAGGACAATTATATAATCTTTTAAGCCAACGAGTGGGCTGTATGTAATACAGTATCTGTGTTATAATCCCTTGCACTACAAGGTTTATAGTGCTGTGTCTTTCTTCACTTTCCAAGTTTTCTGCTTTGAAGATTTGTTTTTGTCATTAAACGAGTGCCACTTTTTAATTTTTTTAATTTTATTATCTTTTTAAGACTTTATTTATTTATTTATTTGACACAGAGAGAGAGACAGAGAGAGAGCATGAGCAGGGGAGGGGCAGAGAGAGAGGGAGAAGACTCCCCATTGAGCAGGGAGCCCAATGTCGGGCTCCATCCCAGGTCCCTGAGATTATGACCTGAGCCGAAGGCAGACACTTAACCATCTGAGCCACCCAGACGCCCTGGAGTATCACTCTTTTAAATGGCTATATTCAGGGATGTAGAGAACACAGTTTGAGAATGGATTATAGCACCAAATGAAAGTGCTCCGCCTCCGTCTAGGGGCACCTAAGCCTTGCATTAGAGGTAGGGGTGACAGCGGGAACAAAATACCTCATTCTGGCACAGCTCTGAGACCACACCAGGGTCCTGAGTGATTAAAGGTGCCTAATCATTCCCAAGAAATACCTCCACAGAGCCCAAGGCTGGAAGATGGAAAAAAGATGGGAGGTGGGAAAAAATGGCTCATCTAAACTGCCAAACTGCATCACTAACCTGGGGAGTCTGCAGAGTGTTTGATGTACCCTGCAATATTACTATGGGAGAGACATTCCATCTTCTTCCCAGGAAGGCTAAAAACAAGGTTGATGTCAATGTGAAAGGCAGACCTGTCTTGCAATGACTTAGTTTATGGAATGAAAATGTTACTAGGTTTAAAAGGTCTCCCGCTTGGACAAAGCAAGCAGCCATCCAAGAAGAATGAAGTATGTGAGAAACCTACAAGATGGAAAAGGCTTCTCTGCATTCTGGGAGCCCATCCAGTTTCTTTTGGCAAAGGTCAAGAAAATCTTTCTTGATAAGCAGCAAGAAGATGCAGTCACCCTACAGCACAGGGGGAAGTCCCCAAGAACCCAGGTGGGTGGAGAGGTCTGACCAGCTAATCTGAGCTGAACCACCAGCTTCACTTGGCCTCCAGGCTGGTCGCTCCTCTCCGCCCCACCCCACCCCGCAGAAAGAGGTACCTGAGGTAAGAAGAACTCTGAATTCTGTGGCAGGTGGGCCCCATCCAAGAATTAAGAAATGTGTTTAATGGCATGTTATAAAAGAAATGCCACCTCACACCCATTAAGATGATTACCATTTAAAAAACAAACAAACAAACAGGGGCACCTGGGTGGCTCAGTGGGTTAAATGTCTGACTTCTGGTTTCAGCTCTGGCCATGATCTCGAGGTTGTGAGATGGAGACCCCGCATCAGGCTGAGCTCAGCACAGAGTCTGCTTCTGATTCTCTCTGCCTCTCATTCTCTCTCTCTTTCAAATGAATACATAAAATCTTAAATAAATAAATATTTTTAAAAATAAAAAAATATACAACAAACACTGGTGAGGATATAGAGAAATTGAATCTTTGTGCACTGTTGGTGGAAATGTAAAATGGTGCAGCCACTATGGAAAACAGTATGACAGTTCCTCAAAAACATTAAAAATAGAACTACATATGATCCAGCAATTCCACTTTTGGGTATGTACCCAAAGGAATTGAAAGCAGACTCACAAACAGATATTAGTATCCCTATGTTCATAGCAGCATTATTCACAATAGCCAAAAGGTGGGAGCAGCTCAAGTGCCCACAACAGATGAATGAATAGACACGATATGGTATATACACAATGGATTGTTATTCAGCCTTAAAAAGTAACGAGATTCAGATTCAGATATAGACACTATGCTAAGTGAAATAAACCAATCACAAAAAGACAAACACAGCACCATTCCACTTATATGAGGTACCCAGAGTAGTCAAACTCGGAGAAACAGAAAGTGGAAGAGAAGTTACCGGGGGCTACGGGAGCAGGGAGCAGGAGTTATGGTTTAATGGATATGGAGTTTCAGCTCAGGAAGATGAAAAAAATTCTGGAGATTGGTTTGACAATAATGTAAATGTACTTAATGCCACTGAATCGTATACTTAGAAATGGTTAGGATAGTAAGTTTTATGTTATATATATCTGACAAGTTTTTTAGAAATTATTCTTTCATTTACAAAGAGAGAAAGAGGGTTCCTGGGTGGCTCAGTTGGTTAAGCATCTGCCTTCAGCTCAGGTCATGATCCCATGTGGGGCTCCCTGCTCAGCGGAGAGTCTGCTTCTCCCTCTGCCCCTACCCCCACTCATGCTCTCAATCTCTCGCTCACTCTCTCTCTCAAATAAATACAATCTTAAAGAAGGAAGGGAGGGATGGAAGGAGGGAGGTAGGAAGGAAGGAAGGAAGGAAGGAAGGAGAAAAGAAATGCCAATGGATGCCGAGCGGAGTAAGTTTTGCCACACTCCCTTACTGTTGCCTGGAGTCTGTAGGTTGGAGGCAGCCCCACCCTGAGCCCCCAGGGAGCCTGGACAAATCAGCAGGAATCACAGGGTGTCCCTAGCAGGTTGAGAGAGCCAGGACAGCCTAGTGATGAAGATCGCCGCTGATCAAGCTTGATGGTCAGGGTTATCCCAGCTCCACCGCCCTGCTACGTTGCTCGGAGCAAGCCACTCAGCTATAGCTGAATTCTAACTGTAAAACCAGGTTGGACTGCTGTGAGGATTAAGTAAAGACAACACATGAAGTGAAGAACATTGGATAATGTGTTCCTCCTGCTTGTGCCATGAGACAGGGGGGATTTATGTGTTTATATTTTCTTCCTTATGCATAAAAACCTCAGGGAGGAGGGCGCCTGGGTGGCTCANTAACCGTTATTTCTTTGACTGGTGGTAACCCAGTGGAGGGGAGAGGGGATATTTTTCCTAGTGTCTCTTTTAATTTTTGCATTGTGAACTNCAGGGAGGATAACCGTTATTTATTTCTTTGACTGGTGGTAACCCAGTGGAGGGGAGAGGGGATATTTTTCCTAGTGTCTCTTTTAATTTTTGCATTGTGAACTATGCAGCTATATCACCTATTAAAATTTTAACTAATTTGGCAGTGCAGTTGGTTGAGGGTCGGACTTGGTTTCGGCTCGGGTGGTGATCTCAGGGTCATGAGGTCGAGCCCAGCACTGGGCTCCCCTTCAGTGTGGAGTCTGCTTGGGATTCTCTTTGCTTCTCCCTCTGCCTCTCCCACTCACGCTCTGTCTCTCTCTCTAAAATAAGTAAATAAATCTTTAGGAAAAAAATTTAAAAATTTTTTAGATTTAAAATTTTTTAAGTTAACTAAAATATCAAAGACAAGGTATAAAAGTATGCATCATACAGTGTATATTAATTATGATGATGATCATTATCATTAGAACAATTACTGTTACATCTAAGCCAAACAGCACTCCTAGTTTCATCTAACAGAAAGTCAAACCCCTAGGAGAAACCCTGAAATCCTTCCAGAATCTTTTAGATTCACGACTCTCCGTGGCTGGTCCAGAACCCCCTAGACAACCTTCCAGATCTGAAAGTTTATAATGCTGAGGCATGATCCTGTTACTCTCACGGCTGAAATCTAAGCAAAACAATTTTTGTGCCAACCACTATAACCAAAACGCACAAGCAGGACAAATGGACAAGGGGAAAGACAGGGAGGGACAGGGAAAGAAAGAGGAAGGAGGAGAGGGAGTGAGCTGTGGTGCAAGGAAAGAGCAGGACCACCTTTGCTCACCTAACTCCGCCCACCATTCTTCCCCCCTATTGCTCTTGGCTAAACACCTGCCCAATCCAGTTCTGGCAGCCAACAACCTAGACCCCGACAGACTTAGATCAAACAGCTTCCACCGAATGATCAGAACCATGACGCCACCCCCAAAGGCTGGATACCCCCCAGCAATGGGTCTCCTGCTTCCCCAGCTGCCTGGCTTCTCAAGGGTAAAGGAGCAGGCTCCCCAGCTAAGCAGTGGGGGGCACAGTGGACTGTCCTCTGGGGTGGGCCAGCTCGGTCACACCCCAGCAGCTCATCACGGAAGAACCTGACCACCTAATTAAAGGCCTTCTTTCCACGCCCTTGCTCTCAAGATCTTGCCAGCATCCATTCTCGGGTCTCAGTGTCGCCTCTGGCACAAAAAGACACAAAAGTTCTTAAACAGCACCACAGTCATAACCCAGAGGGCAATTCGAGGCAGACAGCTGCTTGCGGCATATTTTCGTGTACAACACAGACTGCCTTGTTGGGCAATAAGTTATTTAAGCGAATCTGCATTTTTATATCTTACTCTGTGCAGAAACAATTGGTTCCACTCGGGTGCACAAGAATATAGAGAAAAGAAGACACACATCATGATGTGAGTACCAGGAGCATTGAGATCATCAAGGATTGATCGATAGACACACTATCAGATGCAAACTTCCCTCGCTGCCAAGTTGCTGCTCGTGGTGTTTTCAGACCAGAGACCATGCGAACCTATTATTAATTCACAAAGATTTATTTAATTATGGGGGATCAAGCCTTTCAAAAAATAATTAATTACAAAAGCTACTTAATATTCAGAGGTGTCACGCAAGCAGAGAACTGGCATTCTCCGTTGGTGGTTTAATTAGACAAGAAGATGCAAAAAGCTGTCACTTGAGGGTGGGCGGCGGCAGGGGAGGAAAGCCCTGGTAAGCGCTACCACTTGGCTATCAGTACCATCTGCACCAGACACAAAAGCACCACTCTTCAGCTGGCCTCGCTTAGAGAAAGCCCCCCATTTTTACCATCTCATCCACTGGCAGTCTCTTTCCGCAGAGCATAGCTGGAAGGCAGAAGATATTCATGAACTGTAATTTCAAATTTGATGTTTCATAGATGTGGAAGGTTGGAAAAAACAATTAACCACTTGGTGCCTCAGTTTCTCCATCTGAAAAACACAATTCATAAATGTCATCCATCCATCTGCCTCCCGGATCAACAGCTGTTGAACATTTTCCTTACAAATGGCCAGGAACATGCCAAGTCACAAAACTGGCCCTGTGTTACACATTTTGATATAAATATGCTGGCAAGAAATAGGAAAGCTTCTTAATTTTACTGAACAATTGATTCGTGTATTTCAGAGTTGGTTTGTCAAGTTGTGATTTTCTGTGCCACTCCCCCTCCTCGCATTTTTAAAAATCATCCTTGACCATCTGCTCTCCAGATAATTCTCTTTTCTTTAGTATCTTCATTAGACAGTAATAAAAATACCAGCAATCATTATTACAGTTCATTGTATATTCATGTTTAGTCTTAACAGCTCAGTGAGATGTTACTGATGTTACTGTTATAACAGTGTTACTGCTATTATTATTATTTTTTAAGATTTTATTTATTTATTTGAAAAAGAGAGAGAATGAGAGAGAGAGCACAAGAGGGGGGAGGGTCAGAGGGATAAGCAGACTCCCCACTGAGCAGGAAGTCTGACTGGGACTCATCCTGGGACTCCAGGATCATGACCTGAGCTAAGGCAGTCGCTTAACAGAGTCACCCAGGCGTCCCTGTTATTATGATCTCTATTTTATGGATGAAGTTTAGAGAGTTTAGGTGACACCACCAATGCCCCAAAATTGAGTATCAAAATTCAGGTTAAAACTCAGGTCAAGGGCGCCTGG
>LNAC01000155.1:1446757-1520694 GCA_002007465.1 Ailurus styani | reverse complement strand
CCCCCCCCCCCCCCCGCCTGCCTCTCTGCCTCCTGTGATCTCTCTCTGTCAAATAAGTAAACTAAACAAAAAACAACAACAACAAAAAAAAACTCAGGTCAATTTGATTCCAAATCACATAAGATTGCTTTTGCTATTCTGCCATAGAGGACAAGAAAGATACATAAACACCCACACATACACACAGAGAATGGTCAGAATTTCTACTGTTCAGAAATTATTATAAAATATGGGAATAACAGAAATCACTTAATAAAATAAAACGCATTCAAAATACAATGTGGTATCTTGAACTGGTTCCCAGAACAGAAGAACATTTGTGGAAAAGCTGATGAAATCTGAATAAAATCTGAGTTGGGTTAAAAAGAAAATCATTTCTAAGGAATTCTTGCCATGTGTGGCCAAAACTGTAAATTCTATCACCATTACTAAAGTCAAAAGTTGATCACTGTTCATAAGTAATTTAAACCATTTTCTTGTATCTGTTTTCAGATTTATTTCATATAATATCTAACCCATAAACCTTTCCTCAAGAGTCTTTTTGAAAAAAACAAATATTAGTTTTTTATATTCATGATTTTCCTTATCTATGTAGCCCAGACAACTGAAGATCAATTAAGTAACAAAAAACCAAATGGTACATCAAAAGAGCTTTCATATTTGGGAAAGGAAGTAAAAATATTAATATTGACCTTTAATTTATCTAAGTATAGGATCTCTAAATTTCCTTCTTTAAACAAGTTTGTCTCAAAAAATAATAAATAGTTTGTTGACTATATTAATAGACTTATTTCATATTACTGAATCAATGTTTTAAGTAAAATTAGATTTTGTTAATAATTTTTAGTATGCCAGTTAATTTCCAGTAAAAACATACTTGTAACAATATAGGCTCAAAAATGGATAATTTTTCAAATGAATAAAAGCATAAAAAATTGTACTTATGAGAACCTGAAGAAACATAAAAATTTTATAATTTAATTAAAGAATTTTTGATAGATAAGTAAGCTTTTTTTTTTCCTTACTCTATTTTTGGCTTGTGTACAGAGTTTCAGTGTAGCTATAGAATGTGGAATTTTATGTGATTCCCAGTTTTACTATATTCTTGAATAAGCATTTTGAATTTTGTTTTGATAATGGAGTTAAATCTATATGAACTGTAAAGCAAAAGCTAGAGAGAACTACTTAATGTTTCAGAAATAGAATGAACCCAAATATCAATTTTCTTCCTGACACAAACCCTGACAAAGTGCCATGCTAACAACACAAAAACTAGTAACTCACCTCAGATTAATATATTTATATAATGTACCAGGAAAAAAACAGGGTCATCACAATATTGTCTGACCAGGCCTAAACATTTGTTCAAGTCCATGCATTCTATAGAAAGCTCTGTACACCTGGTACAGGGCCCATCTCAAGCTCATTTCTATAAATGCTGGCTTGGATTTTTCCCTTTTTATTTACAAACAATAACAAGACTAAAGGTATATAATCCTGCTCATTTTCAGGGCTGGTTAGAGGGCTAACCCTTGGAAATCAGACTCAGCTTCAAGTAATACTAAGTTCCTTTTGAGCCGCAAGTTCCAGAGAGTTCAGGTTCTAGATGGAAGAAGTCAACAAAGTAAGTCAGTAGTCCTCCCATCCACTGATTAGCCAAAGCTGACCACACCTAGCAGGTGGAGTCCATCTCATTCTTAAGAGACACACACCCAGGGACTAGCGGAGAGCAGGCCTGGCTAATCTTACTGTGGATCTGTGCTTAAAATCTCGCATCAGGAGACCTCTTTGGAAACCAAGAGAAGCGCCTGTTTTTCAAGACAGTTCCTGGCATGCACTTGGGAGTTGATGTCCCTCCAATGATGATTTTACAGAGCTACTTTCAATTCTATGCATTGTCAAGCTTATAGCCAATGGACTATAAACATTTAGGTGAAAGATCTAAAATTGTAATTTGTACTAGTGAACCTTTCTAAGTTTTGTGACTTCCAGACAACTAGTCTGATGGACTTGATCACTGAATTCCCTAACTTCGTAGTTTTAATCGCATCTGGACCCAGGATCGTAGAGCCCTGGGGTCCACAGGTAGGGTAAAGAGGTGCTTGATGTGAAATTGAGTGTGTATTTGCATTTCTCTGGGCAGAGGGCCCTTACTTTTCATTCTCAAAGGAGTCCTTAACTCAGAAGAAGTTTAATACCTCTTACATGAGCCACTGTGTGGTTACAGAACCAAAGAACATCTGAATAGATAGGCACACTTTTGCCCTTATGGACTGAATTGTGTCCCTTCCAAAATTCATAGATTAAAAAATCCCCGGTATCTGAGAATATGACTACACATTGAGAGGATCTTTACAAAGGTAATTAAGTTAAAATGAAGTCATCTGGGTGGGCCCTGATCCAATGACTAGTGTCCTTCAAAGAAGAGGAAATGTGGACAAAGGAAAGAACATGTGAAAACACAAGGAGACGATGGTTCTCAGAAGGAGCCCACTCTGCTGACACCTCGATCTCGGACTTATAGCCTCCAGAACTGTGAGAAAATAAATTTGTTGTTTGAACCCCCCAGTCTGTGTATTCATTAGGGCCGCCTTAGCAAACGTGTATGGATGCTTAGTATATTCATTTCAGATTGCAAATACTAATGGTCAGGGAAAACTGAAAAGATTATTTGAAGTAGAAAGTCTCCAGCACTCTCATTTCTTTTTCATATAAAAGGTCATAAATATTTTAAAAAATTAAATATTATTCACCTGCTTAAATAATGCATTCCTTGAAAATGTGAAGAACATAAAAATTATTTTTGCTCAACTCCCTTAAGAACCAGTGGAGGAACAGAATTGCAAATTGCAAACCACAGTCTTGTACCCCAGCCTTCCTTCTTTATCTGTTTTATTATGGGCTTCCTCAGAGCTCTGTTGAAAAACACACAATGTTTCAATTGTTAATTTTTTTTAAACAAGGAAAATAAATTTTTAAATATAGGTAAGCAAGCAGAGAAAAACAAAACTTCCCACAACCCAGAAGCAACTTTAGTAATATTTGTTAATATATTTGTATTGCTGCTAAGTCTCATCATATTTTCCATAAAACAGTAAAATAATGTTCTTCTCCATAAAAACAAGTTCATTATACAGATTATCCAATAATATGAAATATGTTGTCAAAACTATTTTGAAAAATTATTAATGAATCCCCATCAATGAAGAATGTGAACAATAATTTATTACTTATAGAGATTATATTTTATCAAACAAAAGTTACATAAGACTACATTCACATTGAGATACATCATTATTTACATTCATGACAGAAATAATCACACTAGTTCTCATAAATAATTATTACTTCAGTAATCTCACATATGCATTAAGCTTTACTGACCAAGGAAAGTAATGAGACATTTCAAGATAATAGCAAGCACCACTACCATTTTACTAATGCAGCACATATAAAACATATAGGCATGAAGACACACACACATGCAGGAAATAATTAGGCAGTAACTAAGAAATGAAGAAAGCAAAATAATTTTTAAAAGGAAATGAGAGAAATTATTTAATATGATTAAAAGGGAATTAAATCAAGAAAAACAGCAATAACCTGAAAGAGGAAAATGGAAACCCAACAAAATGTTCCATATATTAAGAATGATTGAAATATTGGAAACAATCTCTAAGGAAAATTACATAAGCGCTACAACTCAAAACCAGAAATCTTATGGAATTATTGTCTGCTGATGCTATTTTCTGAAATAATTCCAATTTTTCAGTCATTTCTGAATTATTCCCTCATGGGCCTCTGCTTCAAGGAGATCAGTAAAGCACTCTGGTTTGAAACTAGGTAAATCTGATCTATTTTTACTACAACATACATTTTAGATTTCCCCATACATTTTTTTCTTTTGTATAATTTTTTTTTTAAATTGAGGATAGAAGCATCAAAAGATGTTTCCATGGGACACTTGAGAACAAAACATTCTTTCCTGCCTCCACTGTGTTACAGCAGCACTGGTATCTCCTGATGCTCAAGAGTCAGTGTGGTGACATCTTTCCTTGCCTGCCAGTCACAGTGATTTGAAAAGAAGGTTAAAGAATGGTTCAACAAGAGCCAAATGTTTTCAGAAGTGACAGTAATCAAAACAGTGTTAAATTTACTGCCTTACCAGGAATAGGTAGAATTAGGCAGTCATTATCATTGAAAGTCAATAGCAAAGTTCAGAAAGAGTCTAAATATAAAAAACATATAGGATAAAGAAGGCATTTTAAATCAATGAGGAAAAGATACGATATGTGTCAGGGTAATAGCTGACCATGTGGGGGGAAAATCTATTTCAATCAGGGCTGATATTCAGCAAGAACTACCAAACTGGCCACACCCAGTTTTTATGGTGGGCACTCATTCTGATTGGTCAGCACCCATGGCAAAATGGTTGTTAAATATTTTGAACATCATTCCAAATTTCATCTCTCCACGATAATGAAAGAAATTTCAAATGGAATTAAAGTGTAAATACTTAAAATGAAACTTTAAAAGCATGGGAAAATAATATTAAATACTTATATAATATCAAATGAAAGACTTTCTAAGTGTGCCCTCAAGAGCAAACACCCATTTTAAAAAGGATTGAAATTTTGATGAAATAAAAATTTTAAACTCTTAGGAAATAAAAAGATTAAATAAAAAAAGACAAACAGCAATTTGAGACAAATATTTCTGACATATATAAGAGAAAAGTGATTTCATCCTTAATATACAAAGAGCTACCACAAATCAATTTTTAAAGTCTAACAACCCAATAGAAAAAACTGGCTAAAGGTATGATTTCCCTAGGAGAATACATATAAGTAGATGATAACATATGGACAAATGTTCAACCTCTCTACTAATCACAGAAAATCATTAAGACTATTAAATATCATGTTTGAGTATCAAGTTAGCAAAGCTTTTTTAAATATGTAAGAACCAATGTTGGGACACCTGGGTGGCTCAGTTAAGTATCTACCTTCGGGTCGGTCATGATCCCAGGGTCCTGGGATCAAGTCCCACACTGGGCTCCTTGCTCAGCAGGGAGCCAGCTTTTCCCTCTGCCTGCCACTCCCCCTGCTTATGTGTGTGCTCGCTCTCTCTCTCTCTCTGGCAAATAAATAAATAAAATCTTTAAAAAAGAAAAAAAAAAAAGAACCAATGTTGGGGAGGGCTCTGGGAATTGGGAACTCCCATTCACAGCTGGTAGGAAATTAAAAGTGCCCTAATCTTTCTAGAAGTTAATTTATAAATACATGCTTTAAAAATCTTTAAAAAGTACATCATTTTAGAGACTAAAAAATCAACGTCTAGCAATTAATCCAAGGATATTGCTTATGGTAGAATGCATGTATCAGAGCATTTCTACCACCGTTGGTAATTAAAGTAAAAAACAAAACTTAGAACCTACTAAATTTCTAATAAAAAGAGACAGATTAGGGCACCTGGGTGCTTCAGTTAGTTAAGCGTCTGCCTTCAGCTCAGGTCATGATCTTGGGGTCCTGGGATTGAGCCTCACATCAGGTTCCCTGCCAGCAGGAAGCCTGCCTCTCCCTTTCCATCTGCCTTTCCCCCAGCTCACATTCTCTCTCTCTCTCAAATGACTAATCTTTCTTAAAAAAGAGACATTAAATAAATACAAATTTACTTTTATAAATATATTTTCAAATATTGTACTTTTCCCCATTTCTATATAATGGTTATGTATTAATTGGGTAATTAGGTATGTTTTTTAATTTTTTGGATAAAATTGAATAATTTTCATTGAGACTGTTTTCTAGTGTTAAAACTTCTTTCCAAATCATGCGGAGAGAGAAAAATGTAATTAATAGAAGTTTGTACTTTAGCAGATTCCTTTGAATTAAGGTTCTACTATAAATAAAAATATAATCGGGCACCTGGGTGGCTCGATGGGTTAAAGCCTCTGCTTTCGGCTCAGGTTATGATCTCAGGGTCCTGGGATCGAGGCCCGCATCGGGCTCCCTGCTCAGCGGGGAGCCTGCTTCCCCCTCTCTCTCTCTGCCTGCCTCTCTGCCTCCTTGTGATCTCTCTCCCTCTGTGAAATAAATAAAATCTTTAAAAAAATAAAAATAAAAAAATAAAAATATAATCAATAATAAGTCACTAATACCTGTCAGGCAAAATCAAATCCAGAACCAGCGAATGCAGTGAAGCTTCATGGCTCAGATGTTTGGTGATGAGATGTGGGGACTTCTACTTCCAACAAGACTCCATGTAACCCCCCTCGTTGGTAATTTGAGAAAGCAGCTGCAGCCACATCCACATAGTGACACAAACCCTACTTTTCAAGCGGATCCTGTTTAACAACTTAACCCCAAGTGTCTTAGGGTTCAACAGTGAGACTGCGCAAGATTCCGGAGGTACAAGAGAGGATGCAGACATTCTTCCTTTCTGGCAGATGGCTATATGAGTTTCCCGGATGTCTTTATGACAGCCTCTTTGCTTTCCCATCATTTCGGCCACTCGGGGCTGAGGGAAGCTGTGAGGCCACGAGCCACACTATCCGCAGGCTCCTGATTCTGGGTGGGAGCGGCTCTTCACTTCTTCATGGCAGCGAACCTGGAGCGAATGATCCACAATTTCCACTCCTCCGGCTTTTCCCATGGCTTCTTAGGCACCACAATCTCAGGATTAAATTTTTTCCTGTTTTGGGGCATATGGGTGGCGCAGTTGGCTAAGCATCCAACTCTCGGTTTCAGCTCAGGTCAAGATCTCATGGCGGTGATCTCAGGGTCATGAGATCAAGCCCCTCATCTGCTCTGCACTCAGTGTAGGGTCTGTTTCAGATTCTCTCCCTCTCCCTCTGCCCCTCCTGCTCCTGCTCTCTCTCTGTCTCAAATAAATAAGTCTTAAGAAAAAAAAATCTCTTCATGTTTTAAATACCTACAGTGGCTTTGTTTTCCTGACTGAATCCTGCTGATACAGCCAGAAGGCCTAAGAGACTAATGTCAATTCTCTGCAGTACAGTCTTGAAATGAAAGGACATGGACAATCCTAGAATTTTGCCTAAGATGGCTTTAGAGGTACTTTCTTAGGAGGCTTCATCATAATTCTGTAACTGATTCAGAAAGGACTTGGGACAAAGAGGCTCATAGAAAATCACTCACAGAGTACACATGGGTGGCTCAGTCGGTTAAGCAGTCAACTCTTGATCTCAGCTCAGGCCTTTATCTCAGGGTCTTGAATCCAAGCCCCGCATTGGGCTCCATGCCAGTGTAGAGCCTACTTTAAAAAAAAAAAAATCACTCACAGAGAAGGAAAATGGGCACATAAACAGGAATAGAACAGATTTTTCTTTAGACATTCCAAGCCTGGAAGTAGAATGCTTGTTCAGTTAGAAAAGACCACTGCAGACACGAAGAGCAACATCAAGTCAAAGTTAATACAAGCATTCCAGGTTAATTATCCATGCAGGGAAATGTTCCTAAGATACCAACTTCCTTCTCATCTATCAAAATCTCATGCTTTTTCACTTTTTCACAGCTCTTTTCCAAAGGATTTGCACCTGCCCCTGTCAATCCAAAAACCCACTTCCTTGTATTCCTTTTCCAACCACTCATCCTAGTTTCTTGGCATTTATTTAAATGTTCTACAGAGGCTGGACACACCAAAAACCCCACCCAACATTGTTAAGGAGAAATATATGCCACAATACATAAATTTTCTAATAAACTGTAATGGCAGTGTTTTTCCCCCAGCTTTACACACAACATTGTATAAGTTTAAGGTATACAACATGATGATTGATCCTTATACATTGTGAAGTGATTGCCACAATAATGTGAGTTAACACATCCATCATAATTCTCTGTGTGTATATGAGTATGTGTGTGTTGAGAACATTTAAGATCTCCTCTAACATATCTATAACATATATACATACCCACACACATAATCTCACATTTCACATCTTCTTTATCCATTCATCCAATGATAAACACTCAAATTATTTCTATATCTTGGCTATTATGAATAATGCTGCAAGGAACATGGAGGCGCAGATACCTCTTAGAGATCCTGATTTTATTCCCTTTCGGTACCTACCCAGAAGTTGGACTGCTGGATCATACAATAGTTCTATTTTTAATTTTTTGAGGAACTTCCATATGATTTTCCACAATGACTGTACCAATTTACATTCCCATCGGCAGAGCACCAAGGTTCCCTTTTCTTCACATACTCGCCAGTACTTGTTTTTGTCTTTTTGATAATAGCCAGAATAGCAATATTTTAATTCCAAGCATTTTTTAAAGATTTTATTTATTTATTTGAGAGAGAAAGAGAAAACATGAGTTGGGGGCGGGGCAGAGGGTAAGGAAGAAGCAGACTCCCCACTGAGCAGGGAGGCTGATTTGGGGCTTGATCCCAGGACCCCAAGATCAAATTATGACCCGAGCCAAAGAAAAAGTTCTAAATGACTAGAGCCACAGAGGTGTCCCTAGTTCCAAGCATTTTGATGAAAATCTAATATGTACTAAACCCCCTCTTAATTCTTAAGGAAAAAAATCTGCGACAACATAGCACATAGTTGAAAAAGGATTTATTCTCAGAACACCTAAATTAAACTCTGCCACCTTTGTGACCTTGGTTAAGTAATTCAGCTTCTCTGAAATCCTATTTCCACCCCCTGTAAAATAAAGATAATAATAATACATGAGGCCAAACATACCCCCATAGGGTGGTGGTTCTCAAAGTGTGGCCCTGGACCAGCAACAGCATCAACATATGGGAACTTGCTGTTGTTGTTTTTTTAAAGATTTATTTATTGGGCACTTGGGTGGCTCAGTCGGTTGAGCAATGGACTCTTGGTTCCAGCCCAGCTCATGATGTCCCAGTTGTGCGATCAAGTCCCACCTCAGGCTCCATGCTCAATACAGAGTCTGCTTCACATTCTCTCCCCTTCTTGCTCTGCCCCTAAATGCTTGTGTGCTCTCTATTGCTCTCGCTCTCACTCTCTCCTTCTCTCAAATATTTGAGAGGGGAGGGAGGAGCAGAGGGAGAGGAAGATCACATCTCAAGCAGACTCTGCACTGGCATGGAGCCTGACATGGGGCTCAATCTCACAACCTTGAGATCACGACCAGAGCCAAAACCACGAGTCGGCCACTCAACCAACTGTGCCACCCAGGGGCCCCAACATATGGGAACCCGTTAGGCAGATTCGGGGGCCTCAGCCCAGACCTACTGAATCAGCAACTCTACAGGTAGGGTCCAGCAATCTGTTTTAACAAACCCTCCGGGTGATTCTGATACATGCTGCCATACGGGGGTTGCCTTGACTCAATAAGACCATATAATATAAAGAAGGGTGTTTAAAAAAAAAAAAAAAAAAAGCCTGACGCTTGGGTGGCACAGTCAGTTAAGCATCTGACTTTGGCTCAGCTCATGATCTCAGGGTCCTGGGATTGAGCCATGTTGGGCTCTGCGGTCAGTGGAGAGTCTGCTTCTCCCTCTCCCTCTGCCTCTCCTCCACCACCCCCTCTCATGCGCTCTCTCTCACAAATAAATAAAATCTTTTTCAAAAAATGCTATGCAAATATGAACTAGTAACATTATGAACATCAAGTTTGGTGCTTTTTAAAGCAGTACTGTCCTCAAAAGAGACTGTGGCCCTTGTGGCTGCTTACTCCTAAACTAAATAGACTCGGAACATTGTGCCAAAGAACCAGGGAGAAGTCAAAAGAAATTATTCTGCTTTCGAGAGTTCTTCTGTCTCCTCCCTCAGCTGTCAGCTCTCATTTCTCACGAGGTCAGTGAGTTCTGCTGCTATCATCTGCTGCCTTAGACACACAGTTGTTCTGAGCAACTGCCTGAGGGCGATTCTGTGTTTCCTACAGAATAAAGTCCTCACTGGTTTGCAGCTTCAAGCCCCTCTTGTTGCCTTTTTCCAACTTATGTTCTGAATGGTTGAGGCTGCCATCAGTCTGACCTCTGGATAAGAGGTGATATTACGGCATAATAAGCACATAGATGTATCTTTTACATACAAATACTTGTACATCTATAGGACCAAAGCAGTGCCTGCTACCTAATGGGTGTACAATAGAAATTTTTAGTTGAAGAAGTAAATGAGTGTGTGCGTGTGTGTGTGTGTGTATCTCACACAGAAGTGTATGTATAGATAATACGTAGTTTTACTCTAACGCTTAAAACTCCTGTGGGTTACTAGAAGACCAAAAACTGTGGTCTAATCAACCCAAGTCCATAAACACTTCTGGGAAAACAATTGCAACGACCAGAGCTAATGGGAAGCCATTAGCATCTCTTCATAAGAAAGGGGCAGCATTTACATTTGTGTGGTAAAACAGGAGAAAACACTCTAAAGCATTAAAAGCACCAAATAAAAGTGCTATTATTAGTAGTATGATTCTGTCCCTGCTGTGTACAGCAGTTTTGTTTACAGAGTGCTGAGACCTGTTAGCTGCAGGCCCAGAAAATCTTTGACCCGAGGACAGGATCCCTTTAAGTTGAGGGGCCATAGCTCACTGGCTTGACTCCCAGGGATGTCTGGGCTGCCCTTGGAAAAAGGCAGCACTATACCTCACACTCTGTCAGCCCATCTCCCAAGAGAAATGCTGGCTATTTGCCTGTGACCTTGGCCTGACTCCTGCCCCACCATCTGCTCAGCATCTACCACTTTCAGCCAAGGCTTTAGGACTACAAGACTGCATCTTCTTGCTCTGCTGGCCACAGCACCAAATTTCACTCCCCATTCTCCAATAAAGGATACCAACTTTACTCTGCTCTCTACCTCAGTTTCCCCATGATGACCCTCTCCCGCAAACCAGCACTCCTTGGTAGCTAGCTGAGCATTCACCAGCCCATCTTCCTTGAATCACTAAGTGGACCAGTCAGGCACATGTCCTCGGAGTGTGGCCAGGCCTAAGCCAGATACCCAGCCTGGGATAGTCTACCAACGGGCTTTCTACTGACTTTTAGCTCTGTTGCGCAATGCTCAGTAGACAGTGGGTGCTCAATTAATGTTGCCATGTGCATGAAATTTTAAAAGTTTAGACAATTGATTCTCAACTAAAATCAGAAATCCACTCAGGAAAAGCAAGTCAATGCTGTCCTGAAATAGTGATGCGATCAGCAGAAATTTCAACAACATCAATCAAAAGGGTTCACAGTAAGTAGTCAGTGAACCAAGTAAAGTGACCTTCAGGACCCCTCCCACTCCTGCCCCACTCCATATTCTTGTTAGCTGCTATTGATTGATGGCTTCCTAGAAAAGATGATCCATCACTGTTCAGATGAGCGAAACTTAACCATGACTTGCAGGTTATTCCAGCATTTTGTAAAACTGAGACAAAATGTCAAGTCTAAAAAAATGCCAACTCATGGGAAAAGAGGAAAAGCTCCAAACAGCATGGTACTGCCAAGCACCAATGAAATTAACATAGAAGATGGATGGATTTTTTTTTTTTAATGTACATGTAATGTAGGAGATACTCAAGTTTCGAACACACAGGAGGCCGGTGGTACAGTTTTCGACTCCATACTAGAAAACTGTTCATGACCAGGACAGCTATTAGGAAAATTAAAGGCCCCCCAACAACTATCAGCGACCCCTGAAACTGAGCTCTCACTCATGCCAGACACTGTGCTAGATACTTTACATATGTTATCTCTTTCGATCTTTTTTATTATGAAAGGCAAACATCTCTATTTTGCCAGCAAGGACTTGCTCACAATCACAGAACTGATGAATGACAGAGCCAAATTCAACCAAAGGCAGTCCAACTCCAAAGCCCATATTCTTTCTATATGCACTTCTTCTCCCCACTTCCCAAATTTTCAGAAAGGTGAAGTCAGGTTTAAATGATCTTGGCAACAAAAGTCAAAGGATGAGTCTCAAAACATGTATGTGCCCTGGGAGTTGTATGTGAGATGGGAGGACAGTCTCACTCTTCACAATGTATGATGGCCAAAATGTTTATAGACTATAAAATATTCCTGAAAGACACAGAAGAGGGCTTGAACAAATGGAAAGACATGGCATATTTTTGGATAGAAATACTCAGCACCACAAAAATGTCAGTTCTCCCTAAGTGATTTTGTGAATTTAACAAAACAACAATGACAACAAAACAGTAGGGCAGGCAGATAGCCCTACCAGGTATTAAAACACATTATAAAGCCTTCAGTGTAGGCACATGAATTATGAATTGATAGACCAATAGAAAAAGAAATGAATAATCCAAAAATACACCAAGCTGAATATGGAATTCAGATTGTTGGCACAATCTCAAATCAGTATGGAAGAAATGGACTATCTAACAGACAGCCAGTCAGCTCTATAGAAAAATAGAAATCTGAAACTATCCCTTATACTCTATACCAGAATAAACTCCAAATGGATCTAAATGTCATATGTAAGTATTAAGAGAAAACAGAGGACATTCTTTTATAACCTGCAAATGGAGAAAACTTCTCTTTGACTTAAAATCTAGAAGCAATAAATTAAAAAAAGATAAATTTGACCACATGAAAATAGAATATTTTACATGAAAAAACATAAGCAAAGTCAAAAGAGGGAGGGAGGCAGATTTGCAACTTATACTCATAAAGCATTACTATTTTCCATAAATACAGAGGTCTGAATGCTTCTAGAGGATGGAAATACCCATAGCAAAATGGACAAATGGTAACATTTGCAGAAAAAGAAAAGCAAAAGTCTCTTAAACATCTGAACAGAATCCCAAATATGTAACATGCTCTATGGTGAGGCTATGGAAAAACACGGACTCCCATACCTTGCTGTGGGAAATGAAAAGTAATAGAATTCCCAAGGAGGGGAATGTGAAGCAACATCAAAATAGATTATATGCACACATTTACCCATTGACCTAGCAATCCCACTTCCAGGAATACTATCAAAAATACACTAGCAAAAACACGAAATGATGTAGGCATAACTCGATTCACTGTAGCACATTTTATAACAGTGAAAGACTGGAAACAACCTAAATGCCCAACCATAGGATGCAACTTGAATAAGCTATGGTACGTTCACAAAATGGAGTATAATGCTGTCATAAAAAGAAATGAGAAAGCTCTCAATAATGTTAAAAAGCACTGGTTCTCTGGGGCGCCTGGGTGACTCAGTCATTTAAGCGGCTGCCTTCAGCTCAGATCATGATCCCAGGGTCCTGGGATCGAGCCCTGCATTGGGCTCCCTGCTCAGCAGAGAGCCTGCTTCTCCCTCTTTCTCTGCCTGCTGCTCTGCCTACCTGTGCTCTCTCTCTGTCTAAAAATAGATTAAAAAAAAAAAAAAGCACTGGTTCTCAGTCACAGATGATTTTGCCCTTGGGATATTTGATAATGTCGGAGACATTTTCTTTTTTCTTTCTTTTTTTTTTTTAAGATTTTATTTATTCATTTGACACAGAGAGAGAGATTACAAGTAGGCAGAGAGGCAGGCAGAGAGAGAGGAGAGAGGAGGAAGCAGGCTCCAAGCTGAGCAGAGAGCCCGATGTGGGCCTTGATCCCAGGACCCTGGGATCATGACCTGAGCCGAAGGCAGNTTTTTTTAAGATTTTATTTATTCATTTCACAGAGAGAGAGAGCACAAGCAGAGAAAGCTGCAGGCAGAGGGAGAAGCAGGCTCCCCGCTGAGCAAGGAGCCGGATGCGGGACTTGATCCCAGGACCCCAGGACCACAACTTGAGCTGAAGGCAGCTGCTTAACCGACTGAGCCATCCAGGCATCCCCGGAGACATTTTCGATTGTCTAATGGCAGAGTTGCTACTGGTGTCAGATGAGTAGAGGCCAGAGATGATAAACATCCTATAATATGAAGAACTGTCCCCCAAAACAGAATCATCTGATCCACATTGCTGCTATTGATAAACCCTGCTGTAGAATATTCTTCAAGATATATTGTTAAGTGAAAGAAGCAAATGAAGAACCTATACCACTGAGACCACCCCCACTTTTGGAATCTGACAAGACTGAATGAAAGCCTGCAAACCTGAGTGGCCTCTCCCTGGGAGACAATTTCATACCATATGATGATGGAGTGGATAATTATTAATGACTAAATGGATTCTAATAATGTACCAGTATCTTTTGACTTTTATGAGCATTTTACTGTAAGAGATATGTGTCCAAAGACCAGGGGGTGGAGCATAATGTTGTAAAATAATGAGAAATACATAATTGGTCTTCATCCCCACTTCTTGGCACAGAGCATCTAAAACCCTTAGAATTTTTTCAGTGATAAAGAGTGAGCGGGGCATCTTTTTTATTCATGATAAGCCCCTTTTAACCATGCCTGATTTTATGCTAATGGTGACTCTTGGAGGGTGGGGGCTGGTTGACAGAGGAACCAACCATGTAATTATTGGATTGGAACTTTCCCAACCAGAGACCTACAAGGGAAGAGAGGCTAGGGGTTGAGTTCAATCACAAATGACCCGTCATTTAATCAATGTAATGGAACCTCTATTAAAAATCCTAAACAACAGGGTTTGGAGAGCTCTCAGGCAGGTGGTGAAGTATGGAAGCTTTATGCCCCTTCCCAAAACCTTGCCCTATGTATCTCTTCCAATTGGCTGTTCCTAAGTGTACCTTTTATTACAAACTGGTAATCTAGTAAGTAAAGTGTTTCCCTGAGTTCTGTGCACTGTTCTAGCAAGTTACTGAACCCAAGGAGGGGGCCACAGGAATCCCCAGTTTACAGCTGGTTGGTGAAAAGTACAGGTGCCAACAGGGGACTTGCAACTGGCACTAGAAGTAGGGGGCAGTCTTGTGAGATTGAACCCTTAACCCGTAGAGGTGGAGAATTGTTTGGGGGAAAATCCACATCAGTGTCAGAAGTGTTGTGAGTAGAGAGACAGTGTTTCTTCATTTATAGGGTAATCAAATCATTGATAAGGAGACATTCTTCTTTATTCTAGAATCCCAGCTAATAAATGTGGAATGATAAAATTGTAAAATCTTCATTTTGTAATCACTAATAAAACAATGAATCTAGGTAATGATGATCAACGGCCATTAAAATTTTGGGGTGAAAGATAAATGAGAAACTGTAGCATGGATAAATCAGGAAGACAACACATGGACTCACTAATCAAAAAGAGAGATAACCATTTTTGTATGCTTTGTGATGTGATGCAATAACAAATATACAATATCAACTGTGAAATATTTTTGTCTGAAAGTTAAACTGAATGTTAGATCAATGGCTCTCAACTGAGGCGATTTTATACCTAGAGGACATGAGGCAATGTTTGGAGACATTTCTGGTTGTCACACAGGGGGCTGGTGCTATTGGCATCTAGTAGGTAGAGGTAAAGAATGCTGCTAAGATATCCTACAGTGCACAGGATGGTCCCCTATTGCAAATATCCAGTCAAAATTATCAATAGTATTGACCCTGGGAAACCCTATTCTGGATCTACCACAAGAAATACAGGACCCAAGGTGAATAGCAACCAAATATAATCTGCGGGCCTTGTTTGAATCCTGAACCAAACAAACCAATGATTGACATTCATGATTCAGAGAAATCTGAACACTGAGTGAATACTGAGGAACTGTTCCTCGGTGTATTATGCTTATGCTGACAGGGGAATTCTTATCTATAGTTAGAAATATACACTGAAGTATTTACAGATGAAACAACATGATATCTGGGACTTACTTTAAAATCAGGCAGCTGGGTAAAAAGCAGGGGAGAAAAGTGAAGAAGAGATTAAAGAGTTTGGTTATATATTAATAATCAGTGAAGCTGGGAAATGGGTACAGCTTCTACTTCTGTGTATGTTTAAAAAACATGTTTAAGAAAAATACATGGACCCGGATGCAGAGCTCAGTCTCACAACCCTGAGATCATGACCTGAGCCAAAATCAAGAGTCCAACATTTAACCAACTAAGCCACCCAGTGCCCCCTTAGATGACTTTCAGAAACAGTTATCTGAGAAGTATGATGTTGCTGTTCCCAGAAGCAATGAACAGACAAAGCACAATCGTCAAGGTCCTGATTTCCTATACTCAGCTGAAGGCTTCTCAAGTGTTTCCATCAAAGCACCCTATAAGGTACATGTTATAGATCTATACTTTAATATTCTCTAGGATAGACAGTGTGTGTCAGTTATAGCTACACTCTTGAAGCAGGATGCTGCCTTAATCAGAAATCCAGTGTCTGGAGATGATGAGCTAAATTTTACTAGAAAAGTCATGCACTAAAGGTAATGACTAAAAGGTCTTCAGGCACGGTTTTCTACCTTCACTGACAGAGCTTTCCTAATCAGCATAATGTTAGGAGTGGGTTTTCATGGGTGGAATTAGTGCCTTGTTAATTGATAAAAATGAGACTTTCATTTGGGAAGTCAGTGGCAGTAGAGAAATATGAATTGGCTGTAATATTTTATAGACACACTCTGTGGCTGCAAAAAAGGAAGAGGAGGGAAGACTCTAGGGAGCCCTGGAACTTTTGTCCCTAGGGGTGGAGCCCTGGGTGAGATCCCTAAATGATATTTGCAGAAGTGGTTTAGGATGATGATTGTACCTGCCTATAGAAATGTCTATGCAGAATTTGCTCTGAGACTTGGCTTTCCTAATAACCGGATACAAGGTTATAAGAGAGTAACTAACCCTCTTTGCCTCTAACCATTAGCATCTACCAAGATATACCAAAAAGAACCTAATAGTTGTGCACACCAAACTGGGCTGGGTCAGTTCTCAGCAACAGAAAAAAGTAAATGCATTATCCAGAGTGCATGAGTCCTGGCCCATCACGAAGCCAAGTTATCTTGAAATCGCCACTTTCATCATTAAAATTCATGTAAATTTGACATATTACTCCATGTGGTAGACTGTTAAGTTGGCAACCACCGATGAATCATGCTTTTGGGATTCAAGCCCTTTTCTCCTTGACTCTGAGCTGGGCCATGTGACTCACATTGGCCAATGGGACATTAGCAACTATGATGCAAGCAGAAATTTGATAAGTGATTTCACAGTGGGGTTTATTCTTTTGGTGCCCTGAGCCACCACATAAAAAGGTCTCACTACCCTAATGGAGAGACCGTGTAGAAAGAGAGAGCTTCCTGGCTAGCCTGACCTAGACCTTGCAGCTGAAGTACCAGACATGTGAGTAAAGAAGTCACCTTAAATATCCCAGCTTTGGGATGCCTGGATGGCTCAGTCAGTTAAGCGTTCCACTCTTGGTTTCCACTCAAGTCATGATCTCAGGTTGATGAGATTGAGCCCCAGGTTGGGCTTCATGCTCAGTGGAGAGTCTACTTGAGATTCTCTCTCTCCCTTTGCCCCACCCCCTGCTCGCTTGCATGATCTTTCTCAAATAAATAAATAAATAAATCTTAAATACATACATGTGGAGCACCAGAACCACCCCAGTGAGCCCAACCTAAATTTCAGAGCTTTAAGAAATAATAGCTTGGCCTTTGGGGAACTGTACCAAATTTATCTTGTGGTTTCATGCATCCTTTGAAATAATGTTGAACACTTTCCCCATACCGCAGCATTAACCATTGACATCATCATAGATCCACTACTCATACTATGGAGAACTTTGGAAGCTGAGGACAAGTAAAGAAAAAAAAGAGATGGTGAGTACATGGTGCAAACTCTCTCCCCACTCAGGGTTCTCATGATTTAGAAGCCATCAGAGTTGTAAGGAAGACTGCCAGAATCCACAGGAAAGGGATAGGAGTTAGACCAAACCAGAGAAATTTCCCCATGTGTTCTAGAGATCTTCTTTACTACTTTCTGGACAATTGGATTTCTTCTATCTTATTTGTATGTCCCGGTGACTTACGTGTCTTGGAAGTAGGGTTTGGAAGGCCAAGGGAGAGCATTTAGAAAAGTGGTCAAGAAGAGGGCAATTCAATATGCTGGTATTAGTCATGGTGTAAAAGAAGTAACCATCTTGATAGGGCACTGTGTCTGCATTAAAGCATGTGTACACCCAAAGTACAACTCTGCCTGACAACCCAAGCCTTACTCCAAGCATCCTGAATGCAGAACCTACCACTGTACCAGTAATTCTACACCCACAAGTTCATGAGTCTAAGTCTACCATAATAAAGCCCACTTTGTTCAAGATCAATCAAGAATTGTCTTAGGAATTAGACTGGAACCTATGTTGTATGTGCCAGAGTACCAAGACTGACATGGTCTGAAAAAGATAAAGGGTCAACTATTCCACAGCCTACCCACCAGCAGGTATTTCTGGAGGGGACTAAAAAAGGACTTCAGTAAGATATTTTCATACTTAACAAAATCCACTTAAAAGCAAACATTCTGTAATTCTGTTGGAGAATTTGTGGATGGTTCATTGACATTTCCATTTGCCACAGGAAAAATCAGCCACAGTTTATGTTACATTATTTCTTTCTCCTTTGGGTTTTTGAAAGTAGATTTTATACAGTATGATCCAAATCAGTAGTTTTCTAGATAAGCAGGCTGTCTGGGCTAGGCTCTCTTACCTTTTTGTATGTTAATCTTTTACTCACCTGAGGGACAATAGGATAAGACATGTATTTTCGGCTTTAAAGTTCAGGAATATAGGACTAGAAATATGGATGGAATTTGACCCATGAAATGATAGGCACCTCTAGGGATGATCAACCAATGTTCTCAGAAGGACTATTTACATAATATGTCAGATAACAGTAACCTCCACGAATGGTGAGTTGGGCTAACACTCCTATACAGGCATGCATACGCACATAGCAAAGTCGACAAATAAAACTTGAAATAAATAAAAAATTTATTTCAATCTGTATCTTCCAGACTAGTCTATTCTAAGTCTAACTAGGAAAACTGGGGCAACCGAACAGACTTCTAACATTATTTCAGTACTCTGATTTTCTTTTAGGAAATTCTTGTTACCACTTATTTTCCAAGTATTGTATATCCACCAAAGGATAGATTTCCTAATAGCAGCAGACAACAAATGGTGGTTAAACCATTAAAATGTAATAAAACAAGGGAATAATATCAACAGGCCTCATATTGCTGAAATTGTACACCAATAAAAATACATCATACTAAAAGCATATGTACCAGAAAATAAGAATAGAAACATAGGTACAGACTAATATTTTATTAGCAAACTAAATATTTGCTGTTGGAAAATGATGATCCTGACAGGAAAAATAATGCAAAGAACAGAATCTGGTAACTATGCATATCTACAAAAGGAATTTAAATGGTTGTGGAAGTCAAAAAGTAACATATTCTCTTACTTTGAGATATTGGAAGGTTGTATAGAGTCTAACTAATGGACAGACAACAGTGCTAACACGAATTAGAATGTACAAAAATACAGTTATGTCCTGTTCTTTTCCAATATTGTGCCTCTGGAAGATAAATTATTGTAACCATATTAAAAAAAAAAAAAAAGACAGTGACCTATTTGAGACTACACATCAAGCTCTTGTGTATTCCCAGAGGATTTGCACTGACAGGAAAACAGCATGACTTTCACACAATGAAGGTGTCACTTGAATAAAGATTTGCACATAAGTAAACAAATGAAATTAAAAGGTAAATAGGACAGAGTTACAATCTACTTCTAGATTGGCTCTCATCAATTTTCTGCTTATCTTAGGAATTCCTCCTGCTCTCTAATTATATGTCTGAAGAGAATCTTAGGTACAGTTATTTTCAGTGATTCTCTAAAACAAAAAAGTAAGCCATTATGTGCACTTTTTCTGTGAACAAGGGTCATAATGGGTTTAAATGTTCAACTGAATTAGTTTTGATCTTCCTCCAATGAGCTTAGAAACCAAATGAATAAATAAACAAGCTGTAAACATATGCAAGACGTGAGAAATATGCTGAAGGGGATCAAGGATGTGTGAAGATAAAGATAAACTGAGTTAGATTCATACACTGTTAAAAAAAAAAAATTGCCACAAAGTCCATGAATCACATTCACTTTAACAGACATGACAGGAAGGTGGGAATACGAGTAAGTGGGCTGTNTTGCCACAAAGTTCATGAATCACATTCACTTTAACAGACATGACAGGAAGGTGGGAATACGAGTAAGTGGGCTGTTCTCAAATACGTACTATTATTTTCCAGAATCATTAAAATTAGATTGAATTGTTATAGATTTTTCATGAGGCAGCATTAGATTACTGCTAGAGGTGCCATCTAATAAAATCAGTGATTTGCAACACAGGAATACTTCACGCCAAAGGAGGCATCTGCTAATTCATCACACCAGCAAGCTCATTGTTTTACTTCAGAGAAAACATTTATGAAATACCAAGAGAGCTCGGAGATAAAAATATATGTTTTGTTGTCCCTAATTTTTTAACATAATGTACAGGTTTTTTTCTCTGGCTACTTTATTTTTTTAATATTTGCACAACCATAAGATTTTCCATTGATTTCTTTGAGCCACTGTTGTTACTTTAGGGGGTGGAAAAGCCAAAGTCTTAGGCAACACCAACGTGGCTTTGGTAGACCCACATGTGACCTTAAAACGCGGTGGATTTGCTCAGTCCACATACCACCTTTGGGACAGAGGGGTCCCAGGAGTACTCAATCCTCTACTCACAGGCCCTGTTAGGAAACCGTGATGAGTTGGGGTACAGGACCTCCCAACAACGTTTTGATTCTCCTACGGGCATTTGGATATGACCACTTCGCTTTGTGCAGTGCCCAGCTTAATAACACATGATAAGTAATATTCAGAAATGTTATTTTGATGATGACCTAATTTACCAAAAGTTACCACTTTTTTTCTTTTTTTTTTTTTTAGATTTATTTATTTGAGAGACAGAGTGAGCAAGAGAGAGAGCACTAGCCAGGGGAGGAGGCAGAAGGAGAAGGAGAAGCAGACTCCCAGCCAGGCAGGGAGCCCAACACAGGGCTTGATTCCAGGACCCTGAGATCATGACCTGAGTTGAAGGCAGATGCGTAACTGACTGAGCCACCCAGGTGTCTCAAAATTTACCACTTCTTGAGGTTTCACTTCCAAGCCAAATGTGCCTGCATAAAACAAGTGTCTCTGAATTTTCCTCCCTGTAGTTGTACTTAAAAAATGTCTGGATTTGCATTTAGAAATAAACTTCCTCTCCAACACTGGGGATATAGTCCAAGATTGGGTATACAGAGCTTCCCACAAATGACTTCAAAACAATACATATTCCTGTGTTGGGTACAGGAAAGTCTCCAACTAAAAACCACACTATAAAGTGTTAACAAAAATAATTGGTACTATGGGCTATGTCTAGACCTTTGGCTGCCTGCAGTTTTGACTACAGAGGAAAAATTCAAACTTAGAAATTGGGGGAAATGTCCAAAGATAACAGATGTAGCAAAAAGAAGGGGCACATACACCCCAATGTTCATGGCAGCAATGTCCACAATAGCCAAACTGTGGAAGGAGCCGAGATGTCCATCAACAGACGAATGGATAAAGAAGATACGGTCCATATATACAATAGATAATACTCAGCCATCAGAAAGGATGAATACGCACCATTTTCATCGACATGGTTGGAACTGGAGGGGATTACGCTAAGTGAAGTAAGTCAAGCAGAAAAAGACAATTATCATATGGTTTCACTCATATGTGGAGCATAAGCAATAGCATGGAGTACCATAGTGGAAGGGAGGGAAATCTGAAGGGAAAGAATTCAGAGAGGGAAACAAACCATGAGAGACTCTGGACTCTGGGAAACAAACTGAGGGTTTCAGAGGAGAGGGGGTAACAGGATGATGGGTATTAAGGAGGGCATGTGTTGTGATAAGCACAGGGTATTAAGCGTAACTAATGAATTACTGAACACTACATCAAAAACTAATGATGTGGGCGCCTGGGTGGCTCAGTCATTAAGCATCTGTCTTCGGCTCAGGTCATGATCCCAGGGTCCTGGATTCAACCCCCACATCGGGCTCCCAGCTCAGCAGGAAGCCTACTTCCTCTCCCACTCCCCCTGCTTGTGTTCCCTCCCTCACTGTTTCTCTGTCAAATAAATGAATTAAATCTTAAAAAAAAAAAACCTAAAAGATGAAAAATGGAAAAAAAAACAAAATTCATTTATATTTCCTATTGACTGAACTCCTAAGATACACTAGGACTCAGAGTTTTCAAGAAGAGTGATCACATGTATCATGTGTTGGAAAGGGCAGGGGTGAATGGGAGTAAGCATTCAATGAAGAAGAGTAAAAGCACAGAGTACGCAAGTGAGAGCTAAACACTGGTTTGTTAAATTGAGAAATACCAGAAAGCCAGAAGGGATAAAACTGGGATTCAGAGAGAGCCCAATAATGGGCTACAAAGATAAGCCAAATATTAAGATAACTATTCTAAGGGCACCTGGGTGGCTCAGTCAGTTAAGCATCTGCCTTCAGCTCAGGTCCTGATCCCAGGGTCCTGGGATTGAGTCCCACATCGGGCTCCCAGCTGAGCAGAGAGCCTGCTTCTCCCTCTCCCTCTGCTGCTCCCCCTACTTGTGCTCTCTCTCTGTGTCAAGAAATAAATAAAATCTTAAAAAAAAAAAATAACTATTCTAAACTTAGGTTTAAAGTGACCGGAAAAAAGTTCAGGGCAGGTATGATGTAATTTAATAGTCGTACATGTTTTAAAAATGCTCTGGAATAGTTGCTGATTACACACTCAGTGAGTCATCTGTACCATTTGGCAGATCTAAGTCTGTAGTGACTGAAGCGTGGAGTCCAAAGCAAAAGCATCTTTCTTGATTATAAGACCTGAACCCTTCTGTCTGCCAGAGATAGGCTTTGGATTTGGGGTTCCACATGTCCAGACCCAGTTAGCAAGGAGGCTGTCTGTGGAAGTTGGGGTTGGAGTAAGAGCTCTAGTCTGTTGTTCAAATTTTCTCTTCTACCCGCTGTTGCTCTTTCTCTGATCTAGTAGTTCATGCTGTCACAATTATTCCTTTAGTTACGAAAAATATCTATTACTACAACAGTGTCTAATTACTATCATCCCCTTGTAATTCTTTTTTTATTTTTATTTAATTTTTTTTTTACTTACTTGACAGAGAGAGAGAGATCACAAGTAGGCAGAGAGGGGAGGAAGCAGTTTCCCTGCTGAGCAGGAAGCCCGACACAGACCTCGATCCCACAACTCTGGGCTCATGACCTGAGCCGAAGGCAGTGGCTTTAACCCACTGAGCCATCCAGGCGCCCATCCCCTTGTAATTCTTAATCTTGACTTGGCATAGGTAACGGAGTAGATATAAAGACCGTGGGGATCTATGCAGCCGCTTGGAGACCAGAGTGTCAGAAAGAGTAAGAGGGCGCCTGGGTGGCTCAGTGGGTTAAAGCCTCTGCTTTCGGCTCAGGTCATGATCTCAGGGTCCTGGGATCGAGGCCCGCATCGGGCTCCCTGCTCGGCGGGGAGCCTGCTTCCTCCTCTCTCTCTGCCTGCCTCTCTGCCTACTTGTGATCTGATCTCTCTCTCTGTGTCAAATAAATAAATAAAATCTTTAAAATAAATAAATAAATAAAAAAGAAAGAGTGAAAGCAGTACAGGGTTCAGGCAGGCGCTAACTGGTGCTGTTAAACGGTGAATGAATAACTCAGAAACCNAGAAAGAGTGAAAGCAGTACAGGGTTCAGGCAGGCGCTAACTGGTGCTGTTAAACGGTGAATGAATAACTCAGAAACCATGTTTCCAGTGCCATTCAGTGAGCAAACAGAGAAAAGTCCCTGTCTTCATGAAGTTTACGTTACAGTGAGAAACAGACAAAAAAGATAAACAAGGAAAATATGGAGTCTAGTAGAGAGTAATGAGTTCTCAGCAGATGTTATTAGTGCCCTTCTCAGGTTCCCTTGAACTCTGTTCCCACCTTCCCTGACCCCAGGCCTCCTACTGGGAGCCTCTGCAAAGCTGAGGGCTTTCTCCAGCAGCTGGAGGACACCTGCCCGAGTGCAGAGACAGGAACCCCTGGGAAGTTAAAGTTCCAAACACCACCACTATGCCCACAGCAGCTCCCAACCACCCACTCATGAGAATTAGTGAATAAACACGTCGACGTCCTGATGCCTCAGACATCCTCCGAGGCACGTCGGGGCAGGGGACTGAGGCCCCGCTGCCCACAGCAGTGACCTGCTCACTGCCACACCGTGACTGGCTTCCTACCCTCCCTTGTTTTTCACTCTCTCCCACCCTAATGTCCTTCATCACCACCACATCAACCACTCAAATCCTTCTCTAAGGTCCTGCTTCTGGGCAAGACAAGGGTTAAGGAAACATGATGCAGGGAAAGAGAAAATGAAATACAGAGTAGAGTAAAATATTAGACAGAGTGATCGGGAAAGGCTTTGCTGAGGTCATTTCGAAGAAAGACTTGGATGGAAGGAGGAATGAGGTCATTTAGTTCCAGACCAGGGTCACTGCCATGCCTACAACACCAGAGCCACGGTGAAACATTTGTTCAACTTGGTGGGGAGCGGGGGAGGCTTCCCAACTCTCTGGTGTTTGAAAACAAAGTGTTCATCCCTAGTAATTTGGTGAGGTTTGAATTTTCACTGCTAGAAGCAAAACATTGATTTTTCTTCATAGCATTTTGATATAAATGTATGTGAAGCCCTAAGGCACCTTGCCCTCTTATTCTTATTATAAGATGTCTCGTCAACTGTCTTAGCTCAAGGCCACAAAACTGACTTGATACTGAGACGTTCTTTCTCAGATGAATTCTCAACAAAATTTCGTGAGTAGATATGAACGTGGTGGGGATTCATGTCACTTTCACTTAGAGCCTCCAAAGAATAAAATGTCATTCTTTGTAGTCACCCTAAGCTTACTGTGGGACACAGTGGTCCTATATGCATAGTGACTTGCAATATATGCATTAAACATGTAGATAGAGAGAGAAAGATAATTTCACAGAATCACAGGCTTCCAAAATTAGAAGCTACCTCAAAAAGTAAATCTCTTAGGACAGTGATCCCTGCTCCAACATTCCTAACTGGGCGGTCGCCAGCTCCTGCTCACTTTCTCCTGGGCTTGACTTGATGGTTCTATTTAAACAGAAGTGCAAAACTTACCTATCTGATTGCAGGCCCATGTAGTATACACCACACACATCACACAGGCTTTACTGTAAAAGTTTATCTGTATTATGCAGTGGTCCCCACAATACATATTTTACCCACGGAATACAAGCCAGCTATTCTTACTGGGTGAAGTTAGAGATCATTTAGGGGGGTACCACCTTGATTTTCACACCTGACCAGGCCTTTCCATTGCCAAATTGCCTGTATCACAATAGCGTCTACTTTTAGTTGATAAGGATTCAACTGGCCCTTCCAAAACTGATGTGTGCCTGGACCAAAATTAGTCTAAAAACTAAAGCTGCATGGGAAATTAGAGAAGTCAGGCATAAAGATGCACCTCCCACAGACAAATCTTTTCATCAGACTTTTTTGTTGGAGATGATGGACTACCAGAAAGAACATTCTGAAATGTTCTCCACAGCATGGAGTGACCATGACAGGCACTTCTGGGCCCAAGGTGAGTGTACTGGATCAGGCTGCATCCAGAAAATCCATCCCAGCATGGGTGGCCTGTGGAGGAGGGCTCTAAGCTTATAAACCAGGGAATTTGGAGAGCAGGACCACAAAATGTGAAACTTAACAATAGCTCTGGACCAGAGGAGAGCATCTCTGTGACCTATTAGATCAAATTGGCCAAGGGATCCCTGAAATAGACCCTGTGGGTGGTCCTCTGGATTAGGAACCACCAGGGCTTAAAGTAGACCTCCTTTCTCTATCAGTAGGAATAATCTTGGTTTGCAAGAAACAGCTCACTCAAATTCTATGAACAATGAAGGACATTTTTATCTCACAGCTCTCCAAGCTGTGATCAAAGATGACTGGATCAGGGTCCTTGTCCATTTCTCTTTGATTCTTTTTATTCTCTTTCCATGTCTCTGCTTCAAAGTTGGCTGCAGTAATTCTAAAACTAACATCATAAATATGTCCAGAGGAAAAGATGTCTGGGCCCTCTCTTAAAGCCAAAGAAAATATTTTACCCAAGGCCCCCAGCAAGCATCTGTTATTGTGCCACATGTCTATTCCAGAACCAATCACTAAGACAGTAGGGACAGAATTACCCTTACACTAATCAGGAACCCCCTGGAACTAGAAATGGGCTCAGCTTCCCCTGGAGTCCATGTGCAGTGTTGGCCAAGGTGAATTCCTGGATTAAAAGAAAGTTTCTTTGGGGAAAGGGCAGAAAAATAGATACTGGGAGAAAACTGACAATATCCTCTGCATTCATGTGGCAGCTTTGTGCTCTCTTGTCTTTCTCTTTTCTTGATCAAAATTCCTAGGGTCCAAGAAGCATAACAATAACCAGAGCAACAGTCCAGAGAAGTCTCGGATTCTGGTGTTTTAGCCAAGGCTGTGGGATTGCAGTTTATACAGAATTGAAAATCACTGACCCATTCTATTTCCTCCAGTAATGTGCCCAACTGTCAGTTCTATATGCTGACAGAGGCTTTTAAAAGCTCTATGCTCAATTCTTTGGAATTGAGAATACTGAGTGATACCAGTAATGAAGTCATATCTTTACAATACCTATCTTCATTCTTCATTGTCATTAAGCTGGAAAATTCAACTATTCAGTGTGATGATCATTTCTAGCCTTTGATAAGATTTTTCCATTTTCTCTCTTTTTTAATGCTTTTAAATTGTAATAAAGCTTTAAAGACTGAGCTACCAATAGTTTCATTTGTCTATCTTTCGACCATAATGAATACAGATGGGCAGAGAGGAAAAGAAATCCTGGATTTGGTCTAATCCTATAATCTTTCTCATTTGCTTGTGAAAGGTTGAATAATTCCAGATGAATACCTTGTAATGCCAGTGTTTTCTCATACCAATGATTTATTTTCTCATCGACACTAAAGAAATATTCAATATAATGTGCATATATAAACTACAAAATGATAATAACCCACATATGAAAAGTCATAAGTAACCAGTGTAATCAGAAGTAATGTGTAAGTCTGCATGCATATACACACATCATTAATACAGAAATACTTCCTAGAAAAGAAACTACAGATATTACTAAATGGAAAAAAAAAAAGAGTGCATTTTCTGCCCCATAAAATAAGGAATCATGTTGTTTTTCTTTTTAACCCTATTTGTCCAAATATCATAGTTGATATATCCATATTGTGATAAGCTGTGACATTAAAATTCTGCTATTGGAGTCCACTTTGAAAATTTCATTTTACTTCCCTGCCATTTCCCAGTCATTCGTCAGTCTAGTTATGTATGTGAAAAAAAAAAATTGACTTCTGGGTTGCTCATATATCTCCAGAGAATTGACGCTGTCTACACATAACTTTCCCCAGTCAAAAAAAAAAAAAAAAAAAAATCAAACACCAAGTGTGCTAGGTACAGCAAATCAGGAAAAATAAAATCAGCTCAATTTCCCTTGGGTTAGTAGTACACTGTGGTACAATGCATGGCTAGGATAATACAACTAATAAGTGATGATAATATAGTAATAGGATATAATGATGGTAAGTAACGACCTTATGATCCACAGTGAACTCCGTCTACCGAATGAGAGAATTGCATGAAAATGACCAACGTCGGGCGCCTGGGTGGCTCAGTGGGTTAAAGCCTCTGCTTTCAGCTCAGGTCATGATCTCAGCGTCCTGGGATCGAGGCCCGCATCGGGCTCTCTGCTCAGCGGGGAGCCTGCTTCATCGTCTCTCTGCCTGCCTCTCTGCCTACTTGTAATCTTTCTCTCTGTGTGTCAAATAAATAAATAAAATCTTTAAAAAAAAAAAGAAAAAAAGAAAAAAAAGAAAATGACCAACGTCTACAATGAGGGAGTGAAAACAAGCTCTGGAAGGAAAACTTCTGAGTGAGGAGTGGTAAGTGTGTGGGTAGCCTGTTTATTTCTTCTTCCTTCCCATCTATCTCATGCTTAAAGAGTATCTTAGTCCAATTCTACCTTGTTGTCAACACTTTGACTTTCAAAGCAATGCTCTTTCCTCTTTAATATGTGACTCAAATATATATAAAACTAAAATCCATTTTGTTCATCCCAGATCAAAGAAGTTTGAGCTAATTTCCAAATAAGATGAAAAAATACAAGATTTAAATTTACAAAGAATGGTATCCCGATCTCAGCTTACTCAGTTCATAAGCCCTGATTCATTTAACATCCAATCTCAGATGTGTTAAAAAGGACTAGGGAAAATAATTTTGGGTTACTTTGCCTATGATTGGCACAAATTTGAAAGGGAACTGGGGATATAAAAAGGTGATATATAGTTCAATCATGAAAATTCATTTTATAGACAGGCATATCTTTTTAATCAAACTCAAGCAAATTTAAAGTAATAATCTCATCTTAATTTAAAGCATTCACTTGTACTTCCTACAGAAATTCTTGAGTAGCAAGAATACGTCCCTTGAGTATTAAAGGCATATTTAAAAAGGGTTTTACTTTCATTAATGAAGATTGGATGATTTAGACCAAACTTATTGCTAAGAATGACTTGGAAAGATGAACAAATATTTTTTAAATGTTTGAAGGCACAGATAATAGGGCAGTAAAGAATTACATAGTCATGGTCCAGAAGAATAAGGAAACCCAAGAAGAAAGCTTGGATTTGAAGCCACTTTTCTACCAGAGAAGTGTGTCAATGTTCCACTAGAAGCAGCTGACAGGCTGAGAAAGTAATCAGAGGTTTTAACAAACTCACAGGGCTAGGAGGACAAAAACTGGAATTCAGAGCCAACTGGGAAGTGAGTGGTGGTTGATAAGTTCTCCCCCCACCCCTCCAGAGAGTTGAGATCCTTGAGGACCTACCCACTCTGAGTAAGGGTAAACTGAAAACAGACCACCCCCCACAGAGGTTGAAGCTCACCTTCCTTTCATTTCAAATGCTGATTGAATTAAAAGGTCTGGGATCTCCAGCATACCTAGCCTCCATAAATGCAAATATAAATTCTCCCTGAGAGAAAGGTAATATCCAGAGCTACAAATTGTCTGTAGTTTTTCATAACTTCAGCACTTAATCAAAATTATGAGATGACAAGACAATATGACTGAAAACAAAAATAAATAGCAATCAAATACAGACCTACTAGAGAAGGTCTCCAGACTTTCCACAGAGTTAACACTGACACAAACTTTAATATAACTATACTTAATATCAAGTTCAAGGCTATAAAAGACAAGATTTTTTAATTTGGGAAGTGAATCAGAAATTATGAAAGAGAACCAAAGGAGAATTATAAAATTTTTAAATAAAATAATTAAAATTAAAGATTTTATGTGTTATATGTGGACTTTAAGAAACAAAGAAAATGAACAAAGAGAAAAAGGAGACAAATGAAAAAACACACTCTTAAATATAAAGAACAAACTGGTAGTTACCAGAAAAGAGGTTGAGGGTGGAAATAAGGAAGAGAAGAGAACAGAACAGAACAGAACAGAAGAAGAGAAGGAAAAGAAAAAAGGAAAGGAAAGGAAAGGAAAGGAAAGGAAAGGAAAGGAAAGGAAAGGAAAGGAAAGGAAAGGAAAGGAAAAGAAAGGAAAGGAAAGGAAAGGAAACAAAAGAAAAGAAAACTAAAGAAAAGAAAAGGAATAAGAGGACTGTCAGGATAAAAAGTGAGAAAGACATATAGTGAACAGGTAATTATAATCTAAAAGGAAGAGGATAGAAGGAATGGGTAAATAATGACGGAGAATTTTTCCCAAACTGGTGAGAGATACTATGTCACAGCTCCAAAACACCCTATAACCCCAAGCAAGATGAATGCAAAGTAAAACACACTTGTGCAAACCATAGTAAAACTGCTGACAGAGACGGGCGCCTGGGTGGCTCAGTGGGTTAAAGCCTCTGCTTTCGGCTCAGGTCATGATCTCAGGGTCCTGGGATCGAGGCCCGCATCGGGCTCTCTGCTCAGCGGGGAGCCTGCTTCCTCCTCTCCCTGCCTCTCAGCCTACTTGTAATCTCTCTCTCTGTGTCAAATAAATAAATAAAATCTTTAAAAAAAAAAAAAACAATTTATATGCTGTTTGAAAGAGTAATACTTTAAAAAAAATAGAGATACAAAAATATATAAAAAATAGAAAAAGATATAATATGCACACACAAATCAAAAGAAATCAATGTAGTCACCTTAATATCAGATAGAGTAGACTTTAAGACAAAAAGCCAAAGGAAAAAAAGGGCAGAAAATCATAATGACAAAAGTTTTAATTTCAGGAAATCACAGCAATTCTAAAATCATGTCCCCAAATATATGGCCTTAATGTATAGAAACAAAATTTGACATAACTAAATAATAACAGACTAATCCACAAACATAATAGGAGATTTTAACTTGCCTTTTCAATACCTGATAGAACAGACCAAAAAAAAAAAAAGTATAGATATAGGAGATTTGAACATGACTGATACTTGAACTAAGTGACATATATAGAACAATATGCTTAACAACTGCAGTAAACAAATTTTTTTCCAAATTCATCTGACACATTCGTCAAAGTTGGCATATGTTGAGTCATAAATCAAGTTTTAACAAATTTCAAGACTTAGTACATTTTTCTGACTATACCGAGTTAATGACTAAATAACGAAAAAGTCTTCATATATTTTAAAACTTAAAGTTCTAAATAATCCATGAGTCAAAAAAAGAAATCAAAATGGAAATTAGAAAATATTATTTTAAAAATGATAAATAAAATACTACTTGTGGGGTACAGGAAAAGTCTTGCCCATAGGGAAATTTATGGTCTTAAATGTATGTTTTAGAAAGAAGAGTAGATGAAATCTAAGCATACATCTCAACAAGTTAAAGAAAAAAACCAGCAAATTAAGCACAAAGTGGAAGGAAGGAAATAATTAAGATAAGAAGAGAGACTAATGAAATATAAAAAACATACGGCAGAGGTCAAAAGGTGGCTCTTTGAAGACACTTTTAAAGATTTATTTATTTATTTATTTATTTATTTATTTATTTATTTATTTACTTGACAGAGAGAGAGAGAGAGAGAGCTCGTGCAGTGGGGAGGGGCAAAGGGAAAGGGAGAGAGAGAATCTCCAACAGACTTCCCACTGAACACGGAGCCCAATGCAAGGCTCAATCCCATAACCCTGAGATGGTGACCTGAGCTGAAATCAAGAGAGTCAGATGACACTTAACCAACTGAATCACTCAGGTACCCTAAAAATACTTTTTAAATTGATAAACTCTGGCAAGACTAACCAAGAAAAATTCCTACTCAGTTTCAGGAATAAAAAGGAACATCGTGACAGATATCACAACCATTTCTTAAAAATAAGAAGATATAATTTATGCCAATAAATTAAAATTCTTTAGTTGAAATGTACAAATTGCTAAAAAACCATAACATATCACAAGTGCCACAATACACAATAGAAGAGCTGAATAATTCTACAACTAATGTCTACAACTATACATTAACCATAATTTAAAACAACCCCTCAAAAATGTTCCCAGCCCATTTGGCTTCACCAGTGAATTCCACCAAATATTTAAATAATTTAAGTAATAAGTTGGTACAGAAACCATATCAATCATACATAAATTTTTCAATTTCTCTATTTTTCAAAAATCATAAAAAATCTCACACAAAACAGTAAAAAAGGAACCACTTTCCAACTTATTTTATGAGCTCAACCTAAGCTTGATACCAAAACCACCAAAATCTGACAAGGATATTTCAAAACAAGAATAAAACCAGCTAATCTCACTTGTGGACATAGGTGAAAGGTCCTAAACAAAATATTAACAAATAAAATTCCATGACATATATAAAGAACTGTATATCACAACCAAATTGGATTACCTCAAGAATTCAGGGTAAGCTTAATTTTAAAAAGCAATAATATAATTCACCAAATTAACAGAATAAAAGAGAAAAATCATGTGATCTTAATTGTAAAACCACTGATAAAATTCAACATCAATTCATGATTAACTTCATAAATGTATATAAAGTAAAACAGCATATATGAAACTTAATAGTAAAATCCTAAAAGATTTTCTTCTGAGATTAGGAAAGAGAAGAAATGCTAAATCATACCAATTCTGTCAGCATTTCATTGAAGATTCTAACTTACATATTGTTTATATAGAAAATTCAGCAGAGGGTATCCCATCCACATAGGGTGTCATTTCCATGCTGGTGCATTAACTGCACCTTCTAAAGACCATTTCATCCCACTTGTGTGACAGACAGCTTCTGGCTAATGCAATATTTAATATGACCAGTAGATCCAAGGGTCATGTTGCCACTGCCTTACCTTCTCTTCTTTAGAGTAAGTTCCTTAGCCATCAGACAGTGGCTGGCTAAAAATCTGAATTTATGAAAGACAAATCCATGCCTGAAATATATGTCAATTTTGGTCAAGATGGAAGACGCCGAATGTGGTCAATTCTTCACCAAATAGCTGGTTGCCCTCCTCATGGAATGGTGCTGTATTGGGGACTCAATGTTGTCTCTGCTGCTGGAAAAGTGGACATTCATCAGTAGCAGTAACTAAGTCTGCCTTATTAAGTGGGAGTCCATGCAGTTGGACCCATACATAATCTCCATCCCTGCTACGTTGGCTACTCTGTTCATGGTCCTAATTGTACCAGCACTGGCATAGTCAGTGGCAGAAATTGGCAGGTGTCAACTGATTCTATGGGGCTGTTGAGTGTCTCATCATTGAGGATGCTTTCTGACATACATGAACATATGCAGCACTTTACACCCAATCCCATAGATCCATTTGTATGCCTCTTCACCAGAGAGTCCTGTGTCTTACCATCCATTATTTCTTCTCTAGGCCCCAAACATCCAAGCCATTCTCTATTGCCTGTGAGTCTGTAGGCTTATCTGAGGTCACTTTTTTCCCCTGCACAAATTGAATAATCAGAGATACTGACCAAAGCTCTGACAATTAGGATGATTTCTTCTCACTGTTATCTTTCTGGGTCATCCCAAGTGGGTCTATGATTTAGCTGCAGTCCGTTTTTGGCTTACACTCACATACTGAACTAAACCATCTATGGACCAAATTCAGACTTTTTCCTTCTTCATCAGCTGGTCATAATGAACTCTCCATGAGGTACAAACAAGGCTGGTCAGGACCAACTATAATTCATCATAAGATGGCAATGGTACATCTGGAATCACCCATTAACAGTACCAGAGGGCACAAATAAGCTACATGAGTAGGTGGCCCAAACATCCATATCCTCTACCACTGTTGCCCTGGTACCTCTCACTCAGTTCATACCTCATGGGCATATGACGCACTACAGTCAGATGCTCCATCTACATCCTGTGACCATGCTGCCTGAGTTGCCCATCCTGGACCTAGATTTTGTCAGATCCACCAAGTCATGAGTTGGGTAGACTCATCAGTAATCCATCAAGTGTCAGGCTCCTTGCACCACATCTAGAACCTTCTGAAGAGCTCTTTTCTGCCCTGGGCCACACTCAAAGCTGGAATCCTTCAGTGTCACTCAACAAATGGGTCAAAGCAGTATTCCTAGGTGAAGAACATTCTGCCTCCACGACATAAAGAAGACCTAAGCTGCTACTTAGTGGTAGAAGGTAGAGATTGTAATAACGAGTCCTTTACTTTGGAAAATTCCCTGCCACAGCCCAGACCATAAGACTTTTTTAAAACTTTACTGATATGGGAGATGTTTGACTCTCCATGAAGTTTATCTCCCATCCTTTGGAGCGCATGTATCTTACTAAGGCTTCCAACATTCTTGCCACTTATTGCTCATTGAGCAAAACTAATTGATGTCACTGATACAGTGGATCAATATAATGCTCTACAGAGTACCCAGATGGACCAGATCTCTTTGGATTATATTATGACTAAACATGGGAGAATTAACATATTCCTGGGTCAAGACCATTCTGATGTCTATCCCAGGCACATACAAATTACTACTAACTCTCCCTGAGAAAAACTAAAAGAACATTTGCCAGATCACTGATCAACAAATATCAAATATCTAAAGCTCTGTTAGCCTGCTCTAGAAATGGTGCCATATCTGGCCCAGCAGCTGCAACTAGGGGCACGACTTGGTTAGTTTGTGATAGTTTGCCTATTGTCATCCATTAGGATCCATCTTGTTTTTGTAGAGAACAAACTGGTGAATTAAATATAAATATGGTAGGAGATATCACTCTTTTATCCTTTAGGGTTTTTAACAGTGGCATTAATTTTTTCCCTCATGCCCAAGATGTGAAACTGCTTTTGATTGACTATCTTGACAGGGTGGGGGGGACCATCTCAAAAGCTTGCACCAGGCATTTCCCACTAATATAGCTCTTATGCTACTGGCAAAGGGCCCGTATCATGGTTCTGCAAAATTTAGAGGAACCCATACTGTGTAGCTAGCAAAAGTGTTCTCAACCCTGAATCAGACCTTGGAATACTACCCCTAATGTGGCAGAGCCTAAGGCTATAGGGATAAGATACATAAATCCCACCAACTGGTCACTGGAACTGATGGCAAAAAAAGACCGATCCATCATTTAGGGTCATTGTGCTATATCAGCTCTTGTTTTGTGTGTATATAATACTGTACACACACAGTATTGGGAGGACAGCACCCAAACTCTATGAGCTCTTGTTCCCAAGCTAGCTCCTTAGCTGACAGCTCTGACAAGATACCGTAATGAGAGTAAAACCACACTGAGACACTACTAGACATACACTAGAATGTCAAAAACTTAAGACTGTCCACACTAAGTTGTGATGCTGTGATTTATGAAAAGAAATATTTATTTGCTCTTTGTTCCTGTTCTAGCACAAAACTTCTAAAACCCTTAGACTTTCTAAGTGATGAAAGTAATGAAGGTGTTTTCCGTTACATTAATGAGGTGACTTTTGGACCTAAGGATGGAGGCTGGTTGTCAGGAGAACCAACCAGGTGATTAGAGGATTGGAACTTTCAGTCCCACTCCTATGATGGAGGGGAGCACGGAGAGAGTCTGGAGACTGAATTAATCCCTAATAACCAATGATTTAATCAAGCATAACTATGCAAGGAAGCCTATGTGAGAACCCAAAAGGACAGGGTACAGAGAGCTTCCGCGCTGGTGAGCCTGTGGCAATGCAGGGAAAGCAGCACACCTAGGGAGGGCATGGACACTCTGTGCCCTTTTTCTATACCTTGCCCTGTGCATCTCTCCCATCTGGCTGTTCCTGAGTTCTATCCTTTTATGATAAGCTAGTAATCTAGTAAGTAAAATGTGAATTCTGGGAGCCACTGTAGCAAATTAATCAAGCCCACAGAGGGGGTTGTTGAAACCCACAGTCTAGAACCAGTGGGTCAGAAGCAGAGGTAACAATCTGGACTTGTGATTGGTATCTGAAACTAGAGAGAGACAGTCTTGGAGGACTGAACCTGCAGAATCTGACACTATCTCCAGGTAAACAATGTCAGATTTAAGTTGAATCACAGGACACACCCAGTTAGACTGCAAGAATTGCCTGGTGGAAACTCCCCCATCTCGTGTTGAAATTGGGTCCAGGAACCTAAAACATAAGTGTTGGAGAAAATGTAGAGCAACTGGAATTCTCATACACTGCTGGTGGGAATGCAATATGGTATAACCCCTTTGAAAAACAGATTGTCACTTTCTTCAAGTTAAACATACACCTAAAATATAATGCAGCCATTCTACTCCAGGTATTTACTAAATAGAAATGAAAGCATATGTTCATACCAACACTTGTACACAATGTTGCTAGCAGAAAGGGGAGCTATTGATATGGAGGAGATATAAGAGGTGTTTTAGGAGTACTGGTGATGTTCTATTTTTTTTACCTCGGTAGGGAATACATGGTTTTGTTTATTGTGTGATAATTTGGTGGGCCAAATATTTATGATTTGTTCACTTTTCTGTTTGTTATATAAAGTGATTTTTAAAAATTTTTCAAGCTTATAGAAGAAAATATCCCTAAAATATCACTAAATCAAAATATTTATCGCTCCTTCCAGTATATAATATAAAAATATCATCACCGTGGAACTCAAGGTGACATTTAAATTGAGAACTATCAATTGGGGAGACAGTCATTTATGTGAAGGAAGCAATAACAAAAAATTTAAGGTTTATGGTCTTGCCTAAAAATATGAAGAGTAAAATCTTGCTTTTCTCTATTGAATGGCAAAATGTATCAGTTTCATTATTGTGGATTTCCAAAAGGAACAACAAAATAAATGTGATTTGAGACAACAACAAAAAAAGGTGTGTGTGTGTGTGTGTGTGTGTGTGTGTCCAAATCTGAAATTGATCTAAAAGTTGAAGTAATTTAAAGAAAGTGACAAAAGTAAGAGGTACAATAAATATCTTGCACATAGTTTTAAAAGTTAGTTGCAAAAGAAAGAGTTCTTGGTAGAAATTTAAAACAAGTGATATGGAAGGGGAAGTCTTATTTATTGATATTTATAAACTCCAATGTCCAAAAAAGGATTTAAAGTGACTTACAGGGAAGAATAAAATATACATAAGAAATAGTTCATGAAATAGGAATGAAAAGAGGAAAGCAGTGTTATAAAAAAATAAGGGAGGGAGAATAAATATGCCAAGCATAAAGCTGCCAAAAATATGTTTCCAATTCAGATTTTTTCCCCTGACCCCCAGACTTACACAATCTTCTCATCTATTGGATTTGAACTATGATATTTGTATTTTAAAGTGCCTCAGCATAGGCAGTGTTACCTACATATATTTGCATTAGTAAATTTAAGTTACACCTTCAGTATTATTAGTTAACCCAATCAGGAATCCATATCCCAAAGATGGTCAGTTTGTGCTCTAATCAGGAAGCCCAGCTCCAGCTGCAACTATCACATGTGCTTCTATTATCTTTATCTTCGATCAACACCAGAGGTTTACTAATTCGCATAATGAATGTTTAAAAAATGAGTTTCTCTGGTAAAATGAATAGCCCAGAGAATGGTAGAAATAAGCTCTCGATGGAGAAATTACTGGTGTTTCATTGACATTTGTTGAATAAAATACATTCAAGACACTCTCTCCCTCCCAAGGATAGAGTTTAACCAATAGTGTGACTCTTTCTGCTTGAGATGCTTGAGCATTTTATACCTAAACCATTCTCTCTCCAGCCACTGGGACTAAGGACTCACTGCTTTATGCATCTGCCACAGCTGAACCTTTTATGAAGATGTCATTGTGACAGCTAATAGAAGAGAGGACAATGACTCTATCAACCTTACAAAACAGTGTATGTTAATTATTTTGTACCTGCTTGCTAATAAATGCTCACCTTAAATGTAAAAGTCTGTGTGTATGGCAGAAATTGCTCTAACACTTGACATCAATGTTACCTGATATCGGTCTATCAAATAGCTGACCCTCACCTATCTTAGATTTTGGGGGCCCTGCTTCCAGAATGCTATTCCTTCTGTTTTCTTTTTTCCTAAATCAATAGGACTACCATTTATCTTATCATCCAAGCCAAAACCTGGTGTCATCCTAATTCCACCCTTGCCTCGTGCAGTGTAATTTCCTATATGCCAATACCTCTCTAAGTTGTTGGGATTTTTTTAATATAGTAAGTAATTTAATCTTCACCATAGGGCATAAGGAGAAAACTGAAACACCAAGCTCAAGTAGTAACTTAAGGTCACACAGCTACTAGGAGGAGGAACCAAGATTTAAACCCAGGCAGCCTGGTTCCAGAATCTTCACTCGTACGCACCACTCCTATCAGTTTCATCTTCTTAAATATGTTAATCTATCCTTATCTACAAGCCCACAACCATCCCTTATGCCAGGCATCATTTCTTACTTAAATTACTATGAGAACTTCTGATCTCAGACTTCTAAGATCCACTTACACTATCTATATAAAATGCAAATTACATCATGGTGTTCACCTACTTCAACCCTTCAGAAGTTTTGTCATCACCACAGTGTGATGGCTGAACTCCTTGGAAAAAATTCTTAGGGCCCTTATGATCTGGTTTGCCCAACCATGCCCACTGAGATCGGCCCTGTTCCACACAGCACTCCAAGCCCAAGCTTGGCAGCCTATCTAAAGGCCCAGAAACTCTCTCCTAGTCATTGATGCTTCTGTTCTTGCTGTCTCCTCTTCTGGGAATGGCTTTCCTCTCCCTGTCTCCCTGAAGAAATTCTATCCATCCTTCAAGATGCAAACCCTCTGTGATAGCTTACCTATGCCTGACGGAATTAGTCAGACCATCCACTGCATTCCAATAGAACTCCTATACTTGGTTTTAATATAGCATGTGTACTCACATGTCTGTTTCTTCTATTAGCATTCATGGAGGGCAGGTGTCACATCTCACTCATCTTGGCATCTCTAGTAGCCATGTAAATAAATCTGTATTTAATAAAATAAATGGGTGATTAACACAGGTACCATATTCAGGTGAAAGATTTGGCTCTAGGCTTCCAGGCAGCCATGGAAAGTAAAGGGGAATGGGAGGGAGAAGGGGGAAGAAGATGGAGATGCAAGGAAGGCAGGAGGAAGAAAGGAAAGGAACAGAGAAGAGATACACAATATCATATTACTTCCAATTACAGGTTACTATAAAAAAACCAGACTTATAAGTTCTGCTTCTGCATTTCCTAAACTGCTTTTGAACTGCAGGGGAGCTAAAGGAGTGAGAGAAAGATTGAAATTGTCATCAGAATGTGTTATGTTGGCATCTGAGATTTCACAGAAAAGTCTGGATGGTGACAAGGACTGCCAGTGAGTCCAGGACTGAGGGGGTGCGGTGCTATTGAAATTTCCTCCACTCTCTGTGCCACTTCCAAGTAATACCTCCATAAGCAAAAACAAACCTACCCCCTGACTTCATTGAATTTTCTTACTAATTGGAGGAGGGAGAGGTATGTATCAGTCAAGATCTAATTGGGAAAACAAAAACCATCTCTCCCCAACATCCACTTTGTTCCCTTTTACAGATGATGATCTCACGAAAAGTCCCTAATTAACCTGCTAATCTCCATCTCAGAGGCTGTTTCTAGGGAGCTCAACCTGTGGCACTAGAAATTCTAGAATGTTCAGAATAGATGGAGGACCAAGAAGTCTCCCTGAGACCCAGTGTATTCACTACCTATGGACTTTGCTCAGGGTTCCAGATACAAACTAATAATAAGAGCCAACATTTGCTAAGTACTTACATGTGCAAATAATTTACACATGTTAACGGATTTCATCTTTACAAATTCATTTTACAGATGAGGAAACTGAGGCACAGAAAGACTAAGAGACTTGATTAAGATCACACAACTGGTATGCTAGTGATGCCAGGTGACAAACCCAGACAGTCTTTGATGTAGACTGCCCTTCACTGTGATTCCTCTCATGGAAATGGGTTTGGTAAATGGTTGTTTTCCTGTGTTGGTGGAAGTCCAGCCCCAGGCAGACACTCATATTCTCTTGGTGGAACCAGATTTTTAGAATAAAATTTTACATGCTTTCTATTAATAGATTTCTCTTTCTTATTGTATTCTGTTTATACAAATACCAACATTACTTTGCATTAACCAAAGATACCACCCAGAAAGAGTGAGACAGACCTATAACTCCTAGAGAGGGAAGTACCCAAGTAGATCATCAAGAGGCAAATACATGGGTACATTAAAATTGTTCTCAACCTTTTCTTATTTTGGTTTTTAAAATTTTTTCACCTTTACCAAGGTACAATTGACACATTGGAATTGTACACATTTAAGGTATACAACTTGATGGTTTGATATCAAAACATTGTATATATTGTGAAATGATCACCACAATCAAGCTAATTAACATACCCATCACTTCAGTTACTTCTTTCCCTCTTTCTCTTTCTTTTTTTAGTGAGAACTAAAATGGTGAGAACACTTAAGAATCTACTTAACAGGGCGCCTGGGTGGCTCAGCGGTTTAAAGCCTCTGCCTTCGGCTCAGGTCATGATCTCAGGGTCCTGGGATCGAGGCCCACATCGGGCTCTCTGCTCGGCAGGGAGCCTGCTTCCTCCTCTCTCTCTGCCTGCCTCTCTGCCTACTTGTGATCTCTCTCTCTCTGTCAAATAAATAAATAAAATCTTTAAAAAAAAAAAAAAAAAAAAAAAGAATCTACTTAACAAACTACAAGTATACAATATGTTATTAGCAGCTACCATGCTGTTCCAATGAGACAACACCTCCCCACAACTGTTAGAATGGCTTTATAAAAACAAACAAACAAAGACAAAAAAAAAGAGATAACAAGTGTTGGTGAGGATGTGGTACACACTGTTGGTGGGAAGGCAAATTGGTGAAGCTACAATGGAAAACAATATGGAGAAAATTTCTGCATCCATGTTCATCAGGAATATTGGTCTATAATTCCCCTTTTTGGTGGGGTCTTTGTTCTGGATTTGAGATCAAGGTAATGTTGGTCTCATAAAATGAGTTCGGAAGTTTTCCTTCCATTTCTATTTTTTGGAAGTTTCAGAATAGGTATTAATTCTTCTTTAAATGTTTGTTAGAATTCCCCTGGGAAGCATGTGGCCCTGGGCTCTTGTTTTTTGGGAGGTTTTTTGATTACTGCTTCAGTTTCCTTGCTGGTTATGGGTCTGTTTAGGTTTGCTATTTCTTCCTGGTTCAGTCTCGGTAGTTTATATGTCTCTAGGAATGTAACCATTTCTTCCAGATTGTCTAATTTGTTGCCAAAATACTAGCCAATAGGATCAAACAGTACATTAAAAGGATTATTCACCACGACCAAGTGGGATTTATTACTGGACTGCAAGGTTGGTTAAACATCCTCAAATCAATCAATGTGATGCGCTACACTAATAAAAGAAAGAACAAGAATGCTATGATACTCTCAATAGATGCAGAAAAAGCATTTGACAAAGTACAGCATCCTTTCTTGATTAAAATTCTTCACAGTGTAGGAATAGAGGGTACATACATCAATATCATAAAAGCCATCTACGAAAACCCACAGTGAATATCATTCTCAATGCGGAAAAACTGAGAGCTAAGATCAAGAACACGGCAGGGATGTCCACTATCACCACTGCTATGCAACATAGTACTAGAAGTCCTAGCCTCAGCAATCAGACAACAAAAAGAAATAAAAGCCATCTGAATCAGCAAAGAAGAAGTCAAACTCTCACTCTTTGCAGATGATATGATACTTTATACGGAAAAACCAAAAGACTCCACCCCAAAACTGCCAGAACTCATACAGGAATTCAGTACAGTGTCAGGATATAAAATCAATGCACAGAAATCAGTTGCATTTCTATACACCAACAATAAGACAGAAGAAAGAGAAATTAAGGAGTCAATCCCATTTACAATTGCACCCAAAACCATAAAATACCTAGGAATAAATCTAACCAAAGTTTCAAAGGATCTGTACTCAGAAAACTAGAATATTCATGAAAGAAATTGAGGAAGACTCAAAGAAATGGAAAAACGTTCCATGCTCATAGGTTGGAAGAACAAATATTGTGCAAATGTCTATTCTACCTAGAGTAATCTAAACATTCAATGCAATCCCTATCAAAATACCATCAACTTTTTTCACAAAAATGGAACAAATAATCCTAAAATTTGTATGGAACCACGAAAGACCCCAAATAGCCAGAGGAATGTTGAAAAAGAAAACCAAAGCTGATGGCATCACAATTCAGGACTTCAAGCTCTATTACAAAGCTATAATCATCAAGACAGTACGGTACTGGCATAAAAACAGACACATAGATCAATGGAACAAAATGGAGAACTCAGAAATGGACTCTCAACTCTATGGTCAACTAATCTTCAACAAAGCAGGAAAGAATGTCCAATGGAAAAAAGACAATCTCTTCAACAAATGGTGTTGGGAAAATTGGACACACACACAGAAAAATGAAACTGGACCATTTTCTTACACCATACTCAAATATACACTCAAAATGGATGAAAGACATCAATGTGAGACAGGAATCCATCAAAATCCTTGAGAAGAACACAGGCAGCAACTTCTTCGACCTCAGCTGCAGCAACCTCTTCCTAGACACATCACCAAAGGCAAGGGAAGCAAGGGCAAAAATGAACTATTGGGACTTCACCAAGATAAAAAGCTTTTGCACGGCAAAGGAAACAGTCAACAAAACCAAAAGACACCCAACAGAATGGGAGAAGATATTTGCAAATGACATATCAGATAAAGGGCTAGTATCCAAAATCTAGAAAGAACTTATCAAACTCAACACCCAAAAAACAAATAATCCAATCAAGAATTGGGCAGAAGACATGAACAGACATTTCTCCAAAGAAGACATCCAAAGGGCAAACAGACACATGAAAAAGTGCTCAACATCACTCAGCATCAGGGAAATGCAAATCAAAACCACACTGAGATACCACCTCACACCAGTCAGAATGGCTAAAATTAACAAGTCAGGAAATGACAGATGTTGGTGAGGATGTGGAGAAAGGGGAACCCTCCTACACTGTTGGTGGGAATGGCTGGTGCAGCCACTCTGGAAAAGAGTATGGAGATTCATCAATAAGTTGAAAATAGAGCTACCCTACGACTCAGCAATTGCACTACTGGGTATTTACCCTAAAGATACAAATGTAGTGATCCAAAGGGGCACATGCACCCAATGTTTATAGCAGTAATGTCCACAACAGCCAAACTTTGGAAAGAGCCCAGATCTCCACTGACAGATGAATGGATAAAGAAGATGTGTGTGTGTGTGTGTGTGTGTGTGTGTAATGGAATACTGTAATGTTGGAATATTCCATAATGGAATATTATGCAGCCATCTAAAAATGAAATCTTGCCATTTGCAATGACGTGGACAGTATTAGGCTAAGCAAAATAAGTCAATCAGAGAAAGACAATTATTATATGATCTTATTGATATGTGGAATTTGAGAAACAAGGCAGAGGATCATAAGGGAAGGGAGGGAAAAATGAAACAAGATGAAACCAGAGAGGGAGACAAACTATAAGAGACTCTTAATCTCAGAAAACAAACTGAGGGTTGCTGGGGGGTTGGGAGGGATGGAGTGGCTGGATAATGGACATTGGGGTAGGTATGTATTGTGGTGAGTGCTGTGTATTGTGTAAGACTGATGAATCACAGACCCGTACCACTGAAACAAATAATATATTATATGTTTTTAATTAAAAAAATGAGTTTCCTTAAAAAAATGAAAATAGAACTACCATATGAACCAGCAATCCCAGTTCTGGATATGTATCTGAAGGAAATGATATAAGTATCTCGAAAGGATATCTATATTCCATTGTTTATTGCAGCATTAGTCAGCATTAGTCACAATAACCAAGATATGAAAAAAACCTAAATATCCATCAGTGGATGAATGGACAAAGAAAATGTGGTATATATAATAATAAAACGTTATTCAGCCTTTAAAAAGAAGAAAACCCTGCCATTTGCAACAACATGGATGAACCTAGATGGTATCATGCCAAGTGAAGTAAGGCAGATATGGAAGTAAGGCATGATCTCATTTATATGTTGAATCTAAAATAGTCAAACTCATAGAAGCAGAGTGGAATGGTGGTTGCCGGGAGAAGGGGAAATGGGAGATGTTGATCAAAGGTGATGAAGTTTCAATTATGCAAGATGAATGAGTTCTGGAAACAATGTATTCTTACCCTTTTAATTGCAATAATAGGTAAAAGTGTATCAGTTGTCAAACTTGTGGCCAGAAGACATGGTTATCCCATACAGTACATTCCAAAGGTCAAGCTATCATGGATGATTTGAAGTTACCATGACTTGTCTATTTCTTAAATTACCATTTCTAGAAAAAGACCAATTTGACAGAATTCAATTAAAAAAAGATAGTATCGGGCGCCTGGGTGGCTCAGTGGGTTAAAGCCTCTGCTTTCGGCTCAGGTCATGATCTCAGCGTCCTGGGATCGAGGCCCGCATCGGGCTCTCTGCTCAGCAGGGAGCCTGCTTCCTCCTCTCCCTCTCTCTCTGCCTGCCTCTCTGCCTACTTGTAATCTCTCTCTCTCTCTGTGTCAAATAAATAAAAATCTTTAAAAAAAAAAAAAAGATAGTATCATGTTGGAAACAAAAATAGTAAACTAAACTTACTAAAAAAGTCTAATTGGTGTGGTCTTTCAGGTCCAGTTTCCTTTTGTGGCTATGACAGGGTCCTGAACACATTCTTGATTGTGTTATTATTCGTATAATTAAATGACAATAAAACAAATTCTCCTTTTATATGTGTTTTCTTTCTCGGCCTCTATGGTGTGAAATAAACATGAAGCTGTCAGAGAGAATGAACTGAGACAGGCTGAACTAATTTGCCATTGATGATAGTCATTATAAACAATCCGATTACTGTTCCACCTCACTGGGATTTAAATAATCTGTCAAAAAGCCACTATATTCTAAAATCTGTATATGGAATCAGGGGGTATGAGGAAGAAATGAGGCTACCATTAATGAAGCCAACAGAAATATCCTCATTCCTGACTCCAAAAGAGCTACTTAAGGATTAATTTCTTTAAGCCCCTCTTCGGTCCCTCCTTCAATGCCATCTCCATGCAAACAATTATTGCAAGCCCATTTCTTCTTCACTATTTAGGAATATTGCTTAGTGTCTAGAAAATCACCTCTTTAGTACCAGCTAGAGGTAAAATTCTTTTTTTAAAGATTTATTTATTTAAGGGAGAGAAAGAGAGAGAGAGAGAACAGGAGGGAAGGGCAGAGGGAAAAAAAGAGAAAGTCCTAAGCAGACTCTGTGCTGGCCCTGGAGGCCAATGTAGAGCTCAATCCCACAAACCCAATATCACAACCTGCGCCAAAACCAAAAGCCGGATGCTCAACTGACTGCACCACCCATGCACTCCCAATTGTATTCCATTTCTGAGAATATATTCTAATGTAATCAACCTGAAAATGGAAAAACCTTTATGCATAAAAATGTTCAGTGCAGTATTATTATTTATAAAAAAAACACGGAAATGAACTAGATGTCCAGCAATACAAGAATGGCTAAATAAAATATTATGCAGAACACAGGGAAACAGTATGAGCTATCATATATAAAATTTGGAAAAAGTTTTAAGAAAATTTTAAAATCTGCTATCAAGCTAAATGAAAAATGGCAGGTTATGAAATTGTACACCTATTTCCCAGTTATGCTAACTCATGCAAAAATATGGTAAAGAGTCAGAGGTAGGTCAATTTTGAAGAAGGTAGAGGAGGGGAATTTCACTCTTCTAGATATCAAGGCTTAATGTTGTATATCTAATTATTACAACAGTATTATAGCAGAAATAGATGAACAGATCAATGGACAATTTATATATGGCATTATATATATATACACACACACACACAAATACATGTATACACATGTATACACACACACATATACAGGCATACCTCATTTTATTACACTTCAGATACTGTGTTTTTTATAAATTAAAGGTCTGTGGCAATCTTGCTTCAAGCATGTCTAATCGACACCATTTTTCTCAATGCCACTTGCTTGTTTCATGTTCCTGGGTCACATTTTGGTAATTCCCATAATATTTCAAACTTTTCCATTATTATATTTGTTATGGTGATCTGTGATCAGTGATCTTTGATGCTACTACTGTAACTGGGAACATAAGACAAAAAGCTTAATTGATTAATGTTGTATGTGTTTTGACTGCTCCACCAACTGCACCAACTGTACCCCCCTCCCCAGGCTTCCCTATTCCCTGAGACACAATATTGATGTTAAGCCAACAAATAACCTTACAATGGCCTCTAAGTGTTCAAGTGAAAGGAATAGTCACAAGTCTCTCAACTTTAAATCAAAAGCTAAAAATGATTAAGTTTAGTGAGGCAGCATATCAAAAGCCAAGATAAGCCATAAGCTAGACCTCTTGAAATAGTTACCCAAGTCATAAATGCAAAGGACAAGTTATTGAAGGAAACTATAAGTGCTATTCCAATGAACACATGAAGGACAGAAAGCAAAACAGCATTATTGCTGATATGGAGAAAATTTGAGTGGCCTGGATAGATGATCAAATCAACTACATTATTCCCTTAAGCCAAAGCATACATAATTCAGAGCAAGGGCTATTGAAAAGTGATTGGGGTGCCTCGATGGCTCAGTCAGTTGAGCATCCAACTCTTGGTTTTGTCTCGGGTCATCATCTCATGGGTTGTGGGGTTGAGCCCTATTCTTGGGATCCTGCTCAGTGGGGAATCTGCTTGAGGATTCTCTCCCTCTGCCCCTCCCCCCCCACATGCACTCATTCTCTCCCTCACCCTTTCCAAAAATAATAAATCTTTTTTTAAAAAGAAAATTGATTACCACAATTAAGTTGGTTAACACCTCACATAATTACTATTTTTGTGTGTGCTGAGAACTTTAAAAACCTATTCTACTAGCAACTCTCAAGAACACAATACAGCACTACAGTTATATAGCCACCGTGCTGTACATTAGATCCCCAGAACTTATTCATATTATAACTGAACTTTTGTACTGTTTGACCATCTTCACCCATTTCCCCCACTTCTACCCATAGCAACCACCAATCTACTCTGTTTCTATGAGTTCCATATTTTTTAGATTCCACATATAATATCATATAGTATTTGTCTTTCTCTGCCTTATGTCACTTAGCATAATGCTCTCCCGATTCATACCATCACAAATGGCAAGACTTCCTTCTTTTTTGTGGCTATATAGTATACACATACACACACACACACACACACACACAACCATTTTCTTTATTCATTCAGTCTTTAATGGACAATTAAGTTGTTTCCATGTCTTGGCTATCATAAATAATGTTTCAGTAAACATGAGAGTGCAGATAACTCTATGATATAGTGATTTCATTTCCCTCAGATACATACCCAGAAGTGGGATTGCTGGACCATATGTTTGTTCTATTTTTAATTTTTTTGAGGAACCTCCATGCCGTTTTCCATAGTGGCTGCATCAACTTACATTCCCACCAACAGTATACAAAAGTTCCCTTTTCTCCACATCCTCACCAGCACTTGTTATTTCTTGTCTTTTGATGATAATGCCTCTACTAGGTGTCAGGTGATAACTCATTGTGGTTCTGATTTTCATTTTGGTGATAATTATTGATAGCAAGCACTTTTCAGGTGCTGGTTAGCCATTTGTGTATCTTCCTTGGAAAAATGTCTATTCGGTCCTTTGTCCACTCTTTAATTGGATTATTTGAGGGGTTTTCTATATTAAGCAATACCCTTATATATTTTGGATAGTAACCCCCTAATAGATATAGGATTTGCAAAATTTTCTCTCATCCCATAGGTTGCCTTTTCATGTTGATCATTTCTCTTGCTGTGCAGAAGCTTCTTAGTTTGATGCAGTCCCACTTATTTTTCTTCTTACTGCTTATAGTTTTGCATCATATCTAAAAAAAAACCAATGTCAAGGAACTTACTACCTCCTATGTTTTCCTCTAGGAGTTTTATGAGTTAGGCTCCTACATTTAAGTGTTTAGTCCATTTTGAGTGAATTTTTGTGAAAGGCAAAAGATAAGGAATTAACAAAGTTTAATTCTTTTGAATGTGGATATCCAGTTTTCCCAGCATCATTTATTAAAGAGACAATCTTTACCCTGTTAAGTATTCTTGGCTCCCCTGTCAAATATTAGTTGACCATACATGTGTGGGTTTATTTCTGGATTCTCTATTCTGGTCCATCAGCTCCATTTGTCTGTTTTTATGCCAATACCATCCTGTTTGATTGATAGCTTTGTAGAATAGTTTTAAATCAGGAAGAGTACTGCCTCCAGTTTTGTTCTTTCTCAATATCTCTTTGGTTATTAAGGGTCTTTGGTGTTTCCATACATGATTCAAGTGGGGCTACTGGGTGGGCTCCCTGGTGGGGCAGGCCTGCTGGCTGTATTCTGTGGTCAGGCAACAGGGGACACTAGCTGATTCTGCAATCACCTCTAAGCTAGCAGGGTTGCAAGCTGTGTTCTCTAACAGTGCAGGCCTCTTACTGGATTCCATAGCTTCACAGTCTCTTGTTGGGAGGGCCTCAAGCTGTGCCACTGGCTGGACTCTGAGTTCAGGAGGGGCTACAAACCCCCAAAGATCTTTGTGAGGTAAGACTGGGTAAGCCCAATGAGCCTGCCGGGAAGCATCTTATAATGTTGGAGAATGGAATGTCCATCTTGGGTTCTCTTTTTCCTACAGGAAAAACCATAGGCCCTGGGGCACCCTCTTGGTGTGGTGTGGTGCTGGCCTGGGGCAGGGGCAATGCAGTCAAGTGTACCTGCTCCTCCTACACATCTAACGTGGCTGGTCTCAGTCTCCTGTACCCAGAGAAGTGTTTCATGCTCACTCCCAAATTCTAGGATTTTCACAGTGGTGTCTCATCTAAGGACGGTGCTACTTGGTCTTCTTGTGAGGGGGGCTACATCCAGGAACATCCATGTGAACGGAAGCTCATACATCATCATAATAATATCAAACAAGGTATTTCAACATCAATTTATATCTTGAATCATATAAATCAACATGAGAAACCTAAACTGAGGGCACTTGGTTGACTCAGTCGTTAAGCATCTTCAGCTCAGGTCATGATCCCAGGACCCTGGGATCGAGTTCCATATTGAGCTCCCTGGTCAGCAGGAAGCCTGCTTCTCCCTCTCCCACTCCCCCTGTTTGTGTTCCCTCTATCGCTCTCTCTCTCTCTTTCTCTCTCTATGTCAAATAAATAAATAAAATCTTTTAAAAAAAGAGACAGAGAGAAAGAAACCTAAACTTAAATAGAAAAAAGACAAAGGCTATTAAGCAAGTAATTTATAGAAGAAAAAAAATGTAATGGCTGATAAGCCTATGAGAAGATGCTTAAGCTCACTAATAACCAAGGACAAAGCAAATTAAAACCAGAGTAAGATACTATTTCGTATTTGAAAGTCTGGCAAAAGCTAACATGTTAACAATATTGGCAGACATGTCAAGAGAAAGAAACTCTCAAGCATAGCTAATGTGTTCTGGGCAAGAACTCCAGAAGACAGCCCAACTAGGGCTCCATTTTGCTTTTCAGAAAACCAGATTTCTGGAGACAACACCTCCTGTTTGTAGTATAATAAGCTCTTGTTAGTGGTAAGCATTTCAAGCCAAAGAGAAAGTGAAGTTAGTACAATCAAGTACGCTGAGGAGAGGGTAAGAGAGATTCTAGCCCTCTCTGAAATCTCACCAATGATCAACTGGCAACATAACCCCTAAGCAAACCAGACCTTCCTCTTTCTGTTCCTTTAATGAGACTAATTCTTCTCTCCCAACCCTGCTGAACTGACTCCCACAGTTCCAGTCAACTGAGTAAATAGAAACATAAATCATTCCCCCCCCTTATTTTTTTCTTTTTCTTTCTTGAAGTATAGTTGATACACAATGTTACGTTACCTCCCTTCTGCCATATAGAAACTAGAATAAAACTTTGAGCTCTAATCAAAGCAATTATATGAATACATATCTTTGGGTAATTAAGGAGACAGCCATCAAGAGACAAACAGGCCAGCACTAGACCCTCTACTTGTTCCCAGCAGACACTAATGGGAACAATTTAGAAGGGAGAATGAAGGGAAGGAACCAACATTACTTGGCGTAAGTGCAGTGGACTGACTCGATGGGTAGACCCACACCTTACAAATTATGAGGCAGTTAGGGAAATTTTTCCTTCTCCTTATAGGTCTAGACTGCACTGTCTCTTGGAATTCATGTTTGTCCATAAAAGGTGTGTGTGTGTGTGTGTGTGTGTGTGTGTGTGTGTGTGTGTGTGTGTGTAAATTTGGAAGAAGAAATAGGACCAACTCAACTTCAGTGGTGAGATCTTAACGAGAAAACAAAAGAGAGAGTACTGTCCAGTCTGCACCACGATGTGAGATTCAGGGTACCACAGTCCCCATCCCCATCTGACCTCCATCTAGACAGTTCTATTGTGTTCAGATCTACAATCACATCTCCGATGATGGGGGCCATCACCTGAGGCCCCACCATTCAGAGTTGGAGAAACAGACTCTCAGAGGAAGAAGGGAAGAGGAACAGGTCTAGAAAGATATGCAGCAAGCCCCAAACAAAACCTGGAGATATTCAGGGGAGGGAAGTTAGAAGTAGGAACTATTTGAAACAGGAGTAATTCTGAGGACAGGAGCATGCCCATAAAAAAATTAACAAGACAGAAAACAACAAGTGTTCACAAGGATACGGAGAAAGGGGTTACAGTGTTGGTGGGAATGCAAGCTGGTACAGCCACTCTGGAAAACAGTACAGAGGTTCCTCAAGATGTTAAAACTAGAGCTACCCTATGACCCAGCAATTGCACTACTAGGTATTTACCCCAAAGATAGAGATGTAGTAAAAAGAAGGTGCACATATACCCCAATGTTCATAGCAGCAATGTCCACAAGAGCCAAACTGTGGAAGGAGCTGAGATGCCCTTCAACAGACGAATGGATAAAGAAGATATGGTCCATATATACAGTGGAATATTTGTCAGCCATCAGAAAGAATGAATACCCACCATTTGCATCGACATGGATGGAACTGGAGGGGATTATGCTAAGTGAAATAAATCCAGCAGAGAAAGACAATTATCATATGGTTTCACTCATACGTGGAACATAAGGAATAGAGGAGAGGACCACAGGGGAAGGGAGGGAAATTTGAATGGGAAGAAATCAGAAAGGGACAAACCATGAGAGACTCTGGACTCCAGGAACCAAACTGAGGGTTACAGAATGTGGGGGTAACCAGGTGATGGGTATTAAGGAGGCCAAGTGTTCTGATGAGCATTGGGTGTTATACTCAACTAATAAATCATTGAACACCACATCAGAAACTAATGATATACTATATACTGGCCAACTGAATTAAAAAAAAAAAGAATTTCCATCAGTTTCCTTGCCTCTTCCAGCTTCTGGTGGCTGCCAGCATCCCTTTGCTTAGAGCCACATCCCTCCAATCTCTGCCTCCACCTTCATATCCCCTTCTCCTATATGCACATAATCTCCTTTGGCCTCTCTTGTAGGACACTGGTGACTGGATTTAGGGACCACCTAGATAATCCAGGATAATCCCCTTTTGTCAAGATCCCTAATCTAAAAACATCTGCAAAGGCTTTTTGTTTATAAGGTTACATTCACAGGTTCTAGGAATTAGGATCTAATATTTTTGTGTAGCTATTTTTCAGCTTACCACAGGCACTCTTCTGTGAAGGATTTCATTTCTTGCATTTCTTCCTCTTAGATCTTCTAAAAGGTAATATGCACCACATAGATTTACATTTTCAACTCCTACCTTTTAATTTCCTTTAATTGTCCCCCAACTTTCCAGCAAAGAAAGTTAAGTACACTAATACTATCCTCTGTGAGGTGCAGGCAAGAGAGAGGAGAAGAAGGGAAAATGACAGGAAATGGGAAGGATGCCTCATCTCTTTCAAACTCTCTGCTTGTCCCTATGCAGAAAAGCAGCAGTCTCTCAACGACATGTGCCTGAGAGTCCCAGGGTGTGATCAGCAGCCACAGCGGGAGTGGGGGTTCATGGTGGAGTTGAAAGCCGTGGAGAAAAGCCTGAGATGCTAAATCATTTTCCAAGTTGGTATTCCAAGCCCAACAGGGGCTGCAAATAAAAGCTGCCCATTTCCCACCCCACGTTTGTACACCCTGAGAGGGAAGTACAGATAAATTTTATGTTGCAGTTTTACTGGATGGCCTAACAAAGACTTCACCCCAGGACTTAAACGCTTTAATAATAATCTTGCTTCCACTCCTTTTCACCTTCTCAGTTTTGGAAACCTTCTTCAGTTTCCAATCCCACACTTTCTCTCTCTCTCTCTCTCTCTGTCACACACGCGCGCGCGCGCACACACACACACACACACACACACACACACAGCCCCTTGTCTCCTGGCAACAACAGTTAACTCAAACAAGGCTATCCAAAAGCATTATCCACTTCTGCTTCTATCACCACCGCCATTACAAGTATCACTCAATACCAAAAGGAAAAAAAAATAGCTTGCTTCCACACAACGCACGACCACGGAAAATGACAGATTGAGATATAGTGCATTGCACGCGCTGCCAATGGTGATATTGTTAAAGTAAATTCATCATCCTGACATGTTCATAATACTGCAACACCGCTGTCTTATTACGCCCCATGCCGCCTAAGCTCGCAGCTCCGGGTGACATGCGGCACCGAGCAGGGCAGCACCGCTGCTTACATCTCACCTAAATGCTCTGCCACGTGCCGGTATGTGCTCAGCGCTGCCCGGGTGAGGAAAACGAAGTGCACGAGGATGAGGGCAAATGGGTGTTGGTACCTGATTGAAACGGAAGCTTGATGGCTTTCCTCATCTGGGCTTTTCTGGGGAAGTGCTCCTGAGCAAGGCCATTGACATCAGCTTTGCGAAAACTGATGAAGAGACTGGTCATAAAAAAAAAAAAAACTCTATTTGAAGCAGAGGTGATTTCCCCAAATGATGCAATTACGAGTAGACAAGAAGGACTGTCACCTGCTCGGCACTGAGGGGTTAACAGCCCACAGAGAGCCAGGGAAATCAAGTGTCAACGGAAGCTCATACACGCTCATCCCTGTACGTCTACCCCACACTCCTCCCAACCTTCACCAAAGACAACACAAAATAAAACAAACCCAGCAAGTTGTAAGTGATGACTATGAGATACTGGAGTGTACTTTGGAAGGAACAAAACCCACTGCTTTCGTATAGGTTCCCCAGAAACGGATCTTGTGGCCCACTGGTGTTCAGGAAGTTTCCTTGGGAGGCGCAGAAAGCACTACCTCCAGTAGGTGAACAGGAAATGAGAGAGGAAAGGGAAAGAAGCCCACAAAGGTAGTAGGGCAAGCTAGCTACCACTGCAGGTGACTGGAGCTTCAACTCCATGGGGAAACTGGGGAACACATGCTCAGGTCATCCTACTAGAGAAGCAGGCCCACCAGCCTTTGGCTGAGGACTGCTCCCTGGAACGGCGAGGTACTGGGCATTTCTGGTCCAGCACTTCTGGTCAGCTTTGGACACATCACTAACTCCAGCCTGCTAGTTAAGGGACAGCATTATCCCACGACACTGCCCACCCCCCTGCCAGGAACTGCAGATTAAGTTAGTGAAGTGCATAGTCACTAATGTCAAACCCTAAAACCATGTTGCAGAAAAAAAAGTCTCTGCCAACAACAAAACCGAAGTACTATGCTAAGAATCAATGTCCAAAAGGCGGCCTCACTTCTGTCACAGGATTAGAGTTCTAGGTCACTCTTTATGCACTTTGGGCATAAAAGGAAATGCACACACTGACTGTACCCACTGGTTTTCATTTTGCATAAGAGAAGTGTACAGGGACGCCTGGGTGGCTCAGTCAGTTAAGAGTCTGCCTTCTGCTCAGGTCATGGTCCCAGGGTCCTGGGATCGAGTCCCGCATCGGGCTCTCTGCTCAGCGGGGAGTCTGCTTCTCCCTCTGACTGCTGCTCCCCCTGCTTGTGCTCTCTCTCTCTGACAAATACCTAAACTCTTAAAAAAAAAAAAAAGAGCAAGTGTACAGATTTCACCCATATCTCTCAAGCAGCTTCATCCTCAGCTAGCCAAGTGAGGGCTGGCCGCATGGGAAATTTTGAAGGAGATGAGGTTTCTTTAGTATTCTCAGCCTCCTCCTTCTGGTTCTTTCCTCCTGGAGCCCCTTCCTCCCCCAGACCCTGTCAAAACCAGCTGTCAGGAAAGATTCAAATATTAGTCATCTATACTGAAGTATAACTTTTATTCAATCAACAGATCTTTAATAGTCAACTTGTTTCAGGCCTGACACTGTACTGGGTGCAATCTATAGAAATAAAACTCACAGTCCCCGTTTATACAATGTGACAAGCACCAGGATTAAGACACACAGAATGGTATGAGAGTTCTCAGGAGGGGCTGCTAGGAAGTATTTCTTAAATTAATGACTCGGGGTCTTTTGTCCCTTGCTAAATGCATTTCAAGCATCAGCGAGTAGCCAGAAAAGAGTGGAGAACGGAAGGAAGCCTCCTGCCTCAAATTCCTGAGTCCCATGTTGTTGCTACAGAGAATTCAGACACTTGGGCAGTTTTCTGTTCCAACCTACATATAGCGCTGGCCTGTCGCCATGGCCAGCAGAATGAATTGAAAACTGAGCAGCAAGCAGCAATGTGCGCATCTGTTCTGAAATCCTGCTGTGCATAAGGATGTTTTTTAATTTGCTTGCACATCCCAGGAAAAAATAAAAAGATTTCCTATTTATAGATGAATTCAACATTTGGATAATAATGCTTTCTTGCCTTATTATTCAGTGTGGAGATTTCCTCCGTGCTTCTGGCTACACCTGTTTGGGTCCCTCGTCCCTCTATCTCACTTTGAGGAATCAGAGCCAGAGCCCTGAGAAAAGTGTCTCACATTTCTTCATCTGTGAAAGGAAGTTAATAATTCCTCACAGAGAAGCTGGGTGGATTAGACAAAGTAATGTAAAGCACTTAGAAACCAATGTCTGGTGCTGAGAAGGTAATCAGTAATGTAGGGAGTTTGGGAGAACAGGCTTAGGAGTTCATTTCTCCCAACAAGCTCCAAGTTTATCTGAGAGATTATAATTAAATCTTAAGCTGCAAGTGATAAGAATGGTTATCAAATGTTTACTGATCTCATTTTTTTAAGATTTATTCATTTATTTATTTGTCAGAGAGCAAGAGACAGCACAAGCAGGGGGAGTGGCAGGCAGAGGGAGAGGGAGAAGCAGGCTCCTCACTGAGCAGGAAGCTGGATACAGGGCTTGATCCCAGGACCCCGGGATCATGACCTGAGCCAAAGGCAGATGCTTAACCAACTGAGCCATTGAGAAATCCCTTCTTACTGATTTCGATAAGCAGGACATCATCAGAGCCTGGGCGCTGCTCTATTGGGTTATACTCAAACACAACTAAGCAGAGGATTCCCATACATTCAGCTTACACAAACACACACACACACACACACACACGTATATATACACACACACACAAACACACATTACCCATTCAACAAACACATCTTAATTCAATACAGTTTATATATCCTAAACAATATGACTGCACTCCTTTTCTTTGGCATAACTTATAATGTCAGAATTATCTCCCAAACCAGGGGTCAGTAAACCTTCTATAAAGGCCCAGATAGGAAACACTTTTAGTCTTTACAAGCCAAAAAACAATGTCCTCAGTTCTTAGGCAATTGTTCTAGGAGAAAGGTTAACAGTTTTTTTCAAATTTTACATTTAAAAATGCAAAAACCATTCATAGCTCAAGGACTAGATCTGGCCATCAAGTCTATAATTCATTAACCCTTGTTCTAAAAAGATGAAACTAAGAGTTTCAGCTATTGTATTGTTTTATAAATTTCAATACGAATGAGAATACAATTCCTACCTAATAGACATTCCCCTCAAACAGACCAGGAGGTGTATTGTACAATCACTCACCTACAAAAGAAATAGCCTGTGAATTCTAATGTGGCCCCAAGCTCCCAAACATACCCATTTTGACCCATTTACTGAAAATGATCCACCTACTATTGCCTAAAATTCCTCATTCAAATTTCATTTTTAGCACTAAATAGATTCATTGTTTCAGAAACCACTTAGAGGGATAGTACATTAAGTCACTAAAACTTTAACAATAATTCATGTTCTCAAATGACTCTTTCTTCATGTGGGAATTTGGAATGATACATGACAGAATACCAAAAGAAATGGGAATAAACAAGGGTGGTCCTCAAAGAAATTTGGAATGTGTCTTAATTCTAGATCAATTATTAAAAAAAAATTAGAGGAGCACCTGGGTAGCTCAGTCAGTTAAGCATCCAATTCTTGATCTTAGCTCAGGTCTTGATTTCAGAGTCGTTAGTTCAAGCCCCACACTGGGCTCCATGCTGGGCATGGAACCTACTTAAAAAATAAGATAATAAAATAAATAAAAAATAATTTTAAAATAAGATTAGAGATGGGACAGAGTTATTCTGACGTATCTGCATTTTTCACCTAGTTTCCCTACTAGAAACAAAATAAGCTAGTTGTAGCACATAGACTCCAGAGACTGAGTCCGGTTCACACCAGCTGTATAACCTTGGGCAAGTCGTTTAGCTCAATGAGCCTCAGTTTAATTATCTGAAAAAATGAGAATGATAATAGGAGCTATCTCAGAGTGTTGATGTAAGAATTAAATGAGATGAATATATGAAGAACAGTTAGAATAGTTTTAACACATAGAAGATTCACAGTGATAGAAATGACTTAACATTTCTCAAATTTTAGTGCAAAGAACAAATGTAGAATTTGTTAAAAACCCAAACTCTTGGGGCATCTGGGTGGCTCAGTGGGTTAAGTGCTCAACTCTTGATTTCAGCTCAGGTCATGATCTCAGGGTTGTGAGATCAGCCCCGAGTTGGACTCCATGCTGGGCATGGAGCCTGCTTAAGATTCTCTCTCTCCCTCTCCTTCTCTCCCTCCCCGCTCTAAAAAAAAATTCATACTCCAATCCCTAAAGATTTTGATTTCGAAGTTCTGGTAGGTAGGGCGGGGATCTGTATTTTAACAAGAATGTCAGATGATTCTAATGTCAGTGATGCAGACCATGTTTTAAAAAAAAAAAAAACCTGCAAAATTCATCAGCAGCATAAGGAGTTGGAATAGTGGTTACATGAGCGTACGTGGGAGAGGCTAATGATTAGGGGGACCTCAAGGGGACTGAAGAGGTGCAGGTAATGGTCTATGTCTTGGCCCAGGTGTTGGTTACACAGGTATGTTCACCTTGTGATAATTTATCAAGACGCACACTTATGATCTATCTGCTTTTCTATATGTAAGATTTTTCTTGAATAAAAAAGTAAAAACCAGACACCAAACAACAAAATAAAATGTCCTGTATCAGTGGTTCTCATACCTGACTGAATAATAAACTCAGTTTGAGAGTACTTAACAAACATCAATGTCCAGACCTCAATTCTCAGAAATTCTGATTTAATTGATCTAGGGTAGGACCCAGCCATCAGTACATTTTAGAAGCCCCTCAGATGAGTCTATCCTTTACGGCCATGGTTGAGAACCCATGCCCTTCCACCAATGTTCTCAAACCCTGGCATGCATCAGTCTCACCTGAAGGCTTATTAAAACACCAGTGATTATACCCCAATTCCAGAGTTTCTGATTCAGTGGGAGTCGGGACAAGGGCCTAAGAATGGGCATTTCTCAGTTTTTAAGAAATGCTGATTCTGCTGGTCCACACCAACAGTGATTTCTTTATAAAGTCAAACCTCAGGCATCAAAGCCCTCTTGTCTTTATTTACCTAATATTCTTCAATCAATAAAAAGTTAATGTTCCTCAGATATTAAAAATCTAACACCCAGGAATTGGACTATTGTAGTTAAAGAACATAGGTAGTTTTGACATTGTAACTTTGGTCAGATTAGAAAGTACATTCTTTCACTGAAATATCCACATATTCTTTTTCTTAAGATTTTATTTATTTATTTATGAGAGAGAGAGAGAGCACAAGGCACAAGCAGGGGTAGCAGCAGGCAGAAGGGAGAAGCAGGGTTCCCATTGAGCAGGGAGCCCAATGCGGGACTTGATCCCAGGACTCTGGGATCATAACCTGAGCCCAAGGGAGATGCTTAACTGACTGAGCCATCCAGACATCCTAAAATATCCACATACTCTTTAAACAAACACTTTCCAAGGCCCTACAATGTACTAGACACAGAGCTGTATGCAGATCTTGTTTTCAAGAAGTCCTCAAACTAGAACAGAACTCCTGAGTCTCATACACAAAGGAACTAGTATTCATGCTGATTTTTTAATGCAAAATTGCCTCCTGGATTATTAAGAGAATAGTTCTCTCTTTCTGTAAGTGGGCACCAGAAGAATACAGAGGTCCCTGAGAAAGGACTATGGTCCTCTCAAAAGAAGACTGTGCACACCTCAGTGTAAATCTAAGGGATGTTTTTCTTAGATATTTTTTAAGTGCTCCCAATACATTAGCCCTTGATGCTCTGCTTAGAACTTTATCTTTTACCAGAGAAAGAGATTCCTTTGTGACAAATCTGATGACAACCTTAAAGATCACTTAACAGTTATAGCCTCAGATAATACAATGCAGATTTATCCTCAGTAGCATCACAAGCATAACCCTTGGACCATCACTCAAAACTGATTTACTCAGGGGCGCCTGGGTGGCTCAGTTGTTAAGCATCTGCCTTTGGCTCAGGTCATAATCCCAGGGTCCTGGGATCAAGCCCCACATCGGGCTCCCTGTTCAGTGGAGAGCCTGCTTCTCCCTCTCCCACTCCCCCTGCTTGTGTTCCCTCTCTTGCTGTCTCTCTCTGTCAAATAAATAAATAAATTTAAAAAAAAAACTGATTTACTCCTCAGGACTTTACTCTGCATATTTTCATTCCCCCGTGCCCTTTTTTTGTTTACGGTACTTCAATTCTATTGGGAACAAAGACCTTGACATTGGACTGCAGAGCCCATGTAAAATGAATATGCTATTGTATTTGTCAGCTCTCAAGGCATGTAGAATAACTGAAGTCCATTTGTAAAGCTTTCTATAGCTCACTAGCAGGAACATAAACTGACAGCCTCAACAAAAATACAGGGAAGGAAAATTCTATTTTTTTTTAAGATTTTATTTATTTATTTGACAGAGAGACAGCGAGAAAGGGAATACACGCAGAAGGAGTGGGAGAGGCAGAAGCAGGCTTCCCGCTGAGCAGGGAGCCCCATATGGGGCTCGATCCCAGAACCCCAAGATCATGACCTGAGCCGAAGACAGACAACTGAGCCACCCAGGCACTCCAGGAAGGAAAATTCTTACAAAACTTTATTCACCATGAATTTTTCTACATTTCTAAAGACTTTTCTGTAAAACAGAAAGCTTTGGTTTAGTGTCAGTTAATACTATGGCAATAAAACACATCACTTCCTATCCTTGATGGCTACAGTCTTAGTTTCAGAGAAACATTTGCTCTACCTTATACCTAGCATCTCACTATCTCTTTTAACAGAATTAATGCTATATGAAATCCTATGTGATCTGCACCCACCTTTATGAAATAATTGGTATTTAATTTAGCAGAATTAAATCCAATATGTAAAAAGAATAAAACACCATGATCAAATAGCATCTCAGAAATGGCTTTTTGTCCCAGAACTGAAAAGTTTAACATTAGAAAACCAATAAATGAAATTCACTATATTAGCAAAAAAAAATAAATGAATACAATATGACCATCTCATTTTTTAACAAAAACCAAAATCCATTCATGTTAAACTCTCAGCAAGCTAGGAATAGAATGGAACTTCTTTAGGTGATATAGAAAAACCTATAGTTAACACACTTACTAGCAAAAGACTGAATACTTTCTCTCCAAAATCAGAAACAAGAATTCCTGGGTGGGCACCTGGGTGGCTCAGTTAGTTAAGCATCCAACTCTTGGTTTCAGCTCAGGTCATGATCTCAGGGTCATGGAATAAATCCCTACATTGGGCTTTGCACTCAGCACGGACTCTGCTTCAGGTTCTCTCTCCCTCTCCCTCCTGCTCACTCTCTCTCTCTCTCTCTCTCTCTCTCTCTCCCCTGCAAATAAATAAATAAATAAAATATTTTAAAAGAAAAAAAAGAAACAAGAATCCCTTCTCTCACAACTTATTAAACATTTTGCTGAAAGTCCTAGCCAATGCAACAAGGTAAAAATTTTAAAAAAGGAAATACAAGCATGCAGATTGGAAAAAAAAGAAATAAAATTGCCATTACTAGTAGACATAATATGCTCATATACATAGAGAATCCTGAGGAATCTAGACAAAAGCTACTAGAAATAATAAGTAAATTTAGGAAGGTAGCAGGATACAATGGTAATACTGAAAAATCTATTGTATTTTTATATCCTAGAAATAAGTAACTAGAATTTAAAGTTAAAAAGCAATATCAAAAATATTAAATGTTTATGGACAATTATTTTAAAATGTGTGCAAGGCCTACACCAAAAACAATAAAACATTGCTGAGACAAAATACCTGAGACATATCATCTACATGCATGGTCAGAAGACTCAATATTGATAAGATGTCAATTCTCGCTAAATGGATCTATAGGTTCTTCATAATATCAATCAAAATCCCAGCAGACTTCACTGTATAAACTGACAGGCTGGCTCTAAAATGTATATGGGAATGTAAAGAACTCAGAATAGCCAAAAAATTTTTGAAAAAAAAGAACAAAGCTGATTTTAAGATTTAATACAGGGCACCTGGGTGGCTCAGTCAGTTAAGTGTTTGCCTTGGACTCAGGTCATGATCCCAAGGTCCTGGGATGGAGCCCCACATCGGGCTCCCTGCTCAGCGGGAAGCCTGCTTTCTCCCTCTCCCACTCCCCCTGCTTGTGTTCCCTCTCTCACGCTCTCTCTCTGTCAAATAAAGAAATAAAACCTTTAAGAAATAATAATAATAAAGATTTAATATAGTGTTATACTAATCAGAATAGAGTAGTATTGGCAAAAAAAAAATAGACATACAGATCAATGGAACAGAATAGAGAGTACCAAAAACATACCCATCCATACATAGCCAATCTACATTCAATAACAAATGGAGGTTGGATACCCACATGGGAAAAAGTGAAACTTAATCTTCACTAGTCACAAGAATTAATTTAAAATGGATGATAAACCAAAACACAGAAAATTCTAGAATATTCAAAATGCATATATCTGACATAAAGGACTTATCTCCAAAATATATAAGAACTCATTTTTTTTAAAGATTTTATTTATTTATTTGACAGAGAGAGAGATCACAAGTAGGCAGAGAGGCAGGCAGAGAGAGAGGAGGAAGCAGGCTCTCCGTCGAGCAGGGAGCCAGATGCAGGGCTTTATCCCAGGACCCTGAGATCATGAGCCGAAGGCAGAGGCTTTAATCCACTGAGCCACCCAGGTGCCCCTATAAGAACTCTTATAACTCAATAAAAAGATGATAAATAAGCCAGCTTAAATGGGCAGAATATTTGAACAGAAATTTCACCAAAGGAGATGCATGAATGCCAAAAACCATTTGTAAAGATGCTCTACATCTTTAGTCACAAAGGAAACCCAATTAACACCACAATGAGATACCACTACTTCCCTACTCAAATGGCTGAAATTTTTTAAACTGACAATATGAAATGTAAGTGAGGATGTGGAACAAATGAAACTCTCAGACATTGCTGGTAGAAGTGTAAAACAATGTATAGCCACTTTGACAAACTGACAATTTCTTAGAAAGTTTAACATACACTGGCCATGTGACTCAGGAATTCCTCTTCCAAATAACTCTTGAAAAGAATATCTAGGTACACACTCATTTTTAAAAATTGTTACGGGCGCCTGGGTGGCTCAGTGGGTTAAAGCCCCTGCCTTCGGCTCAGGTCATGATCTCAGGGACCTGGGATCGAGGCCCGCATCGGGCTCTCTGCTCAGCAGGGAGCCTGCTTCCTCCTCTCTGCCTGCCTCTCTGCTTACTTGTGATCTCTCTCTCTGCCAAATAAATAAAATCTTAAAAAAAAAAATTGTTACATGGATGTTTACAGCAGCTTTATTCATCATAGCCAAAAACTGAAAACAACCCAAATGCAACAAAAAAAACAAAAACTGTTCATGCAACAACATAGTTGAATCTGTAAAATGTTACACTGGAAAACAAAACAAAACAAAAAAACCAATGTAAAGAGTGTCTACTATGTAAGTCCATTCTCATGAAACTCTAACAGAAGACCAGTTTTAATCTATAATGATAGAAAGCAGATCAGTTGTTGCCTAGAACCGAAGTGGGCAGATGGGACTGATTTGGAAGGAGCTCATGGGGACCATTCAGGCAGATGGAAATGTTCTATATTTTGATTGTGTATACATTTGTCAAAACTCATGGAAGCATTGCAGCTTATGTAAATTATATTTCAATAAAGCTCATTCTTAAATTAAAAAGTTAGTACTTTTTACGTCTCTGAACACATTTGACACTTGGTATAAAGAGGCAATGAACATAAAGCATCAAATAAGAAGAGCTACCCCTGGCTATTTACTGAGTATCAGAATCTATGCTCAGCATTTTAAAATAAAAGTATTTTCTAGTAAAACCAGTATCTTAAGGTTTATTTCTGTTCCCACTCTACAGATGAAGAAAATGAGACTTAGGAAAGCCAACATTTACTAAGCGGTGGGGTGGGCTTGGAAAGTCAAATCCATCTCCAAAGTAGCCCCTCCTCCCAGAATTGGCACCACATTTTCTCGCAAAGGAATAGGACATTGCGCCTTCTGCGGAGCCCCAAGAGTCATTACAATAAAATGCTCTAAACAAGATGCCAACAAAGAAGAAAATAAGTGGATTTGTCACCTGGGCAGAACAAGAATAGAATAATAAATCATTAAGAAGCTTTGCAGGGACCACTAATGTCAACAGACCATCAAGTCTGAACTGATGGAGCAGCAAATGTAATTATGGCAGCAGGAAAATTCCAGTTTAAAATATTACATTAATCTCAAAAGTACAAAGGTCCTTGTTATTATTCCTATTTGAGAAGGGAAATTAACTTATAAAGAAATGCAGACATTTTCAAGGAATAAAAATATGTGTACTATCATCTCACATTTTTTTCTTGTCTTATTTACCAGATGCTTATGTTCCTAGCTCACACTGTTTTATAAGTAAAGTCTTTCAAATTTTTAGGAATGGAGAGTGTCATATTAGTAAATAGATCCAGCTCCAAAACATAAAGAAGAAATGGAAAACAACCTAATTAATTCTAGAAAAGCAAATATAGCCCTAATGTCATAAGCTTACAGAAAAAGCACAACATTTTTTCAAGGAAAAGAAGGGGAGAGGAAAAGAAAGGAGATGTTTGAAAATTTTCAATTAAGCATTAGTGAAATTACAAATAAAATATTTGCAAATAGAATTCAACAATATATCTTCTAAGGCAACCAAATAGAATTAAACAGGGAAAGTAAGAATGGACCAATCATGAAATATTTATTAATATAATATACTATAACAAAAAGATAAACAAAAAAAATCCGTTTTTCCGCTCCACTTATCATCTGCCCCAACTTGTCATCTACTTTTTATCCTCATATATGAATAATTGGAAGCTATTCAAATTCTTTCTTTCAATAATTAAAAATACTAATTTACACAAAGGTTCAAACATACATTTATAACATCATTACATCAACAAATAAAAATCACCAGATTCCAAAAAGGCATTTGATGAAATTAACCTCCATTCCTGATTTTGTTAATAGCTTAAAAATAAGAAAGAAAAGAGGGGAAACTTTAACAGACCCAGGGTCAATTAATACTACTACTGACGTCATTGTATACATAGCACAGCACCTGTTACATGATAAGCACCCAATAAATAGAAGCTATTTTTTATATCAAACCATCAACCAGTTTCATGCTTAAGAGAAATTCTACAGGCATAATATTAAAATTAAGCACGGGGGTTCCTGGGTGGCTCAATCAGCTGAGTGCCCCACTGTTGCTTTCTGCTCAGGTCATGATCTCATGAGTCTTGGAATCAAGCCCTGGGTCCCGGGCTCTGCACTCAGTGGGTAGTTTGCTTGGGAATTCTCTCCTGCCCCTCTCCCATCTCTCTTTCTCTCTCACTCAAATAAATAAAATCTTAAAAAATAAAATAAAGCACAAAACAAGGAAGCTTTCTATCACCTATATTTCTTTTAAAAAATAAAACTAATAAGTGCAAGAAAGAAAAAGACAAAATTACCATTACTTGCAGATGAGTGACCACCTTGATATCCAAAAAGAAAATTCAAATCTAGTAGAAGAAAAGAGTTTAGAAAAATGGCCAGATATAACATAAATATTTCTTTAAATCAACAACATTCCTAATAGTAGTCCATTAGATAATATAATTTTAAAATACATTTTGTTTACTATGGAAATAACAAAAATTAAAAGGGAAAAATTTCCATGAGAAATATGCATAGTATGAAAAAACTCAAATCTTTATTTATAGAATAAGATTTAAGTAAGAATGGGAAAATTATTGTAAAAATATCAAAACTTCCAAAATTTATATTTGTATTTAAAATTTCAACAGGATTGTGGAGAAGACTTTAAATACTCTAAAATTCATCAGAAAGGGTAAGCAGGTAAGAATATCAAATAAGAAGGCATAAAAGAAATGTTACTAGTCAGTAACTGATCTTAATACATGTGAGCTCTCAATAAATATGTGCTGAATCAACTATAAAATTAAGGTAGCTAAAATCATGTAACACATAGGCAAATAAGTAAAAGGCACACATGCCCAGATTCAAATAAAAAACTCAGAATTGGACCTTATCTAACTTTTGGTACCAGTTTTTAGTACTTAAAAATTGGAAGTAGGATATTGGAGTTATCATAAAACAGCAGACAGGGGAAGAATTATTTAATAAATGTTGAGGAAATGTGGTAAAAAATTGAAAAACAAGGGCACCTGGGTGGCTCAGTCAGTTGAGCATCTAACTCTTGGTTTCAGCTTGGGTCACGATCTCCAGGTTGTGCAACTGAATCCCGTGTTGGGCTCTGCGCTCAGCATAGAGTCTGCTTGAGAGTCTCCCCCCCATCTTCCTCTGCCCCTTCCCCCACCCTCTCTCTCTCTAAAATAAATTGAGTAAATAAAATCTTTTTTAAAAAAAACATTTTTAATAAAAAAGAATTGAAAAACAAACCAGTAGAGAACTTCCTTTCTTGCCATAACTAAATAATATCCAGATGGGTCAAAAAGTTAAAACTCATAGCAGAGAGAAGGTATAAAACCTCTGGAGGGAGAAAGAATTCCTAAGCTCAAAAGCAAAAGAAGAAATAAAAGATCAATACCTTTATTACCCAAAACTTGGGAAATTTCTCCAAGTTAATTTTAAAAAATCAACATTAAAAGGCACGCATCGAGAAAAAAGTTAGGTTATATAGTAGATAAATGATCTTTCTCATTACAATTTATAAGGTTCATATATACAACAAGGGGAAACTCACAACTCTAATAGCCTAATAATATAAACAGACAATCCACAAAAGAAAATATAACTAGTAAACAAACGTGGAGAAATGTTGCAATAGGAATTTAAGAAATGCAAAATAAAACCACAGGGAAGTGCTATTTTTCTCATGATATTAGCAAGTACTTTGTTGAATGATAATATTCTACTCTGGCACTGGTGTTGTAAACCTGGTATTTTTATACCAGGTTTCAACCTTTAAACCTTGTCAAAAATGTAAATTGGCACAACGATTTTGAAAGCGATTTTGAAAATATTTTTCATAGGCCTTAAGTTCCTTAAGTTCATTCACAGCTTTTGACCCAATAATTCCACTTTGAAAAATTTATCTCCAAGAAATAAATATGGGAAAAGCTTTATGTGTGAAGATAGTCACTGGAGTATTACTTATAATAGCTAAAATTGGAAGAAAAACCTTAAATATCCAATAATAATGAAAAACCTAAGTAAACTAAAATCCTGAGTAAATTATACCCACTAAATGGAATAATAAGTAGGTGCTTCAAAGGATAGATAAAACTATTAAAAATGTTATCTCTGGGAAGTGAAACTACAAAGAACTTTTATTTTGCACTTAATGCATTTCTTAAGGTTTGAATTTGTTATTTCTTTCATATTATAATGAGAAGAAAGATATGAAGATACTTACACTTTGAAAAAGCATAGTTGAAATAATGGTTACAAAAGTTATAATAATAACATGGAAGCTTGCTCATTATCCTGGGGGGAAAAAGGTATGGAGTGAAATACCCACAAATGCTAAGAGTGGATACGTTTATTGATGAGAATATGGGATGATTTTTTTTTTGCCTGTTTTCCAAATTATTTTTACTCAACAAACATTTACTGAGATCCTAAGTTAAAGGTTCTAAACTATGACAAAAGGCACAGCCATGCTGTTTATTAATACAGCTGACTTATTTTTGTAATATTCAGGATAGACATTTTCTCCTTTAGAGGAAATAGCATAATGCACAACGAAACAATCCATTAAGAGTTTATTATTACACAAGTTCCTGTGGCATAATACTATAACATTCATTTTTCAAACACATACAAGAAAATACTATTAAAACTTAATAATTTTGGCTTACAATAACAACTTCCAAACTTCCCAATATTCAACCACTCTATCAAAATTTGAGAAAAGAGAGAGGCGCCTCGGTGGCTCACTCAGTCAAGTGTCTGACTCTCCATTTTGGCTCAGACCCTGACCTCAGGGTCATGAGATGGAGCCTGGTGGGCGTGGAGCCTGCTTAAGATTCTCTCTTCCCCTCTACCTCTGCCCCTCCCCCACCAAAAAACAAGCAAACAAATGTGAAAAAAGAGAAATTACTTTACTGTTTTCTTGGATCCCTGAAATATTTAAACACCTGCTTCAAAAGCACAGAAATAAAGAGTGAAGTTTACAGAGCTGAGTAGCTGCATTCAGTAAATATTTCTTAGTAACCTCAAAAGTGAGTGTCAACAAATCCAGAAATTTCAATAAAATATCTACCAGAGTAGAAGATTTCACATAAAAAATGTGAAACATATAATTAATAACCTTATGTTAATTACATGATAAAATGGTAGTACTTCAGAGACATTTGGTTAAATAAATTTAGTATTAAATTTTTTTAATAACTATTACAGGTAATTTTCTAAATACCATTTCTCATAAACCTCATAGAGTTCAAAGACAAAAAATATGGACCAGATTAATGTCTATCAAATTCAGAAGCATTTTCTTATGTTATCTTTCATAACATTCTTTTATTTGTTCAATTAAGTGTACTAATTCATAGAAAATACTTAAAATAGTGCCCAGCTTATATAACTACCCCACAAACATTGAATGTCATTTCTAACAATTTAAGAAATAGATTTGAGCAACCCCCATGTGCCTGGCATGATACTAATCACAATTAAAGCACAGTTAGTTCGCCGAAGGAGAATAGCTCTGAAGAACAGGACATCCTGGGCCACAGCTTCTCCTTAATGAAGAACAAAATGGGGGCAGTCTATCCACACTGCTGAAGAGAAAAAAGAAATGTCTTTCCTTTGGTCTCCTAAAAACAGTAGACTCTTGATGGGGTTACTTATCTGTCTACAGTCGGACCAAAAAAGGGTAGCCAGGGAACAGAAATGTGAAAGCCAAGGTGGTAAAAGAGAAGGACAGTGAAGTCTCTGGAAATACTAGGAGGAATTCGTTGGATGAGGGGCAATGATGGCAGAGTTGATACTGTGTAAGGCCCTTCCTCCCTTTCAATCCCTTCCTGGGAATGCCTCCCCTGTGTCACATGCTAATGGCTGAGTGACATCACACAGCAGGGACATGGCATTCTCCAAAACCCAAAAGAAAAGAAGTATCAAGAAATCACTTAGAAACAGTTACTAGAATCAAACGAAGGCCAGCTCTGCTAATGAGAAGTATGTCAAATGTCACAGAAGAACAGATGCAAGTCCCAGTTAGAAGCAGATCTAGAGTCGAGTTCAACATCTTAACCAACGATAAACAAAGAGCTCTACACTTAAAAAAAAAAAAAAAAAAAAACAACTTCCAACAAGGCAAATGCAAAAGTGCTTAATTGATAAATGAGAAAAGCAAACGTGATAAGCACCACAGGAGGTAGATTTGTATTTTGACAAGCAACAAGAATCCAAAACTCTAAACAGTACTACTAAAAATACTTGAACAATTTGTGTCAGTTTCATGATTCCCTCGCTTTATTACCTACCACATTACAAGTTGATTAGAGGACTATTATAAATATTTTTCATGGAGTAAACTGCTAGATGTTTAATTGCAGTTAAACTGTATTTCTCCAATATGTAATCTAATTAAGGGGGGCAGTAAAGATGAACAGGGATAAGACCATTTCTTGAGCAGCCTGGAAAGTGAAGTGGACCCAAACCACCCCAAAGGTGCTGCTTTTGCTACGATGAACAGTGCCTTTCCCAAAACAGGAAAGGATCCCCTCCCTTTGATTCCTTTGACAGATTTCTGAAGCAATAGCCCTGGATTTATTTCTCTGGCAAACATTATAAATAAAACATTCATCATTATTAAACTTGCCTGGAAAAAAGAATGCCCTGCTAGAGACCAATCCGCATTTTTCTGGGCCCAATTCAGAAGTTTTTACACTTGAAGAAAATACTTTGTTCTTTTTACTGAAATATTTCTGACTCAGGTAAAACTCCCAAAGGATCTTCAAGATTGGAAAATGCCTTGAATATCACAAACACTACAGCCAAAGACTTGAATAAAATGAACCCTGTCTATAGCTGCCAAAGGAAAGTGTCTTGTACTATTTGGCCTGTGTGTATGCCTTAGCTTCTTTCTGAGCAATGTAAAGATGCAAATGTTCAACAACTTCCTAACTATGGATTATTTCAGCATACAAGGCCCAACATCCCACCAATTCCCATCCAAACCCAGACACCACTCTCAGGCAGTGGATGACATCCACTATCAGGCAAAGGATATCCCTTAGGAGACACTCAAAAATTACCTGTCCAGCTTTCCATTCATCCAGAAAGTGAAACTACTCTCTGATAATCATGGAGAAACACCCGTGACCACCAGAGACTTGTGCCCAATTTACCTAACAATTTGGACCTTGGCACTGACTAGTTCTATCTATTATTGATAAAGAAATTGCTCATTACACTGGGTGTTATACACAACTGATGAATTGCTGAACACTACATCTGAAACTAATGATGTACTATGTGTTGGCTAATTGAATTTAAATAAAAAAAAATAAATTGCTCATTATTATAACCCCTCCAGGTGCCATTATTCTTTACATAGCAAAAGTCACTAGGCGGTGTCAGAAAGGGTTGACATGTCTGAGATTTCACTGCACGTCTGCCCACTAATAGTATGTAGTGGTCATGCATTTCTTATTAGGAATATAAAAAGTTGAGCATGCATAAAGAAGTCGTGCAGAGTAAGCTCATTGATTAATCTGCTTCACCAGCCCTCCAAAAAGAAATGATGCCTTAAAAACTCACAGAATGCCTTTCATGAGTTTTCTTCAGGGCAACAGAATTCAAATTCCTTGCCCTGAAGCACAGAAAGTTTCACTGACTTCAGTTACTATTATTTTAACCTCTCCTGAACAGATGACTCAGAAAAGACAAAGGCTAAAGTGAGCAATTAGGCAGAAAAACATAACCACAAAGGAAGGTCTTCAACTTTCTAATTCAGCAAATAGTAATTATTATAATTTACATTATCATAGTGGTTTAGAGCTCCCTAGAACTTTTAAAAAGACTCTTCTAGGGGTGCCTGGGTGGCTCAGTTGGTTAAGTGCCTGCCTTCAGATAAGGTCATGATCTCAGGGTCCTAGGATGGAGTCCCAGGGCTCACTGCTCAGCAGGGAGTCTGCTTTTCCCTCTCCCTCTCCCTCTGTGCTTTCCCTCTCAAATAAATAAATAAAACTAAAAAAAAAAAAGATTCTTCTGTATGTGATTCTCACAAGAATCTACTTAAAACTAGAGTATACTATGATGTTAATGGGCTGTTACACAGCCAGGTGAAAAAGAACAATGTTGTAGAACTAATGGCATGGAATCATGTTTATAACAGATTGAGTACAAAACGCTGGTTTTAAAATAGAACAGACTGTTTAAACTGTCCCTTTTCTGTAAAAAGGTATACAGATGCATACACACATAAACATACATATGTACACACACATATATAGAAAACAGCCTGGAAAGATATCACCCAACTATAGTCTCTGTGTTAGAATTACTGGTTGTCTTTTCCCTTTATCTTCTGATATATCTGCAATGAACATGTATTACATGTATGATCAGTAAAAGATAATCATATATGATAATAGGAGTCCTCTGATTTTTCTAATAAGTATTTTTCACTAAACTTCAATAATCACAGCTTAATACCAAGGAGAAACGGGACCTTAGTTTGAACTGCTTTGAGAAAAAGCATTTTTTAAAATATCAGAATTCGCTGAGTTTTATAACCACCCAGAGTTAAGAGGTCTGTTAGCTCAGAACGATTCAGCACAAAAATATCCATTCAGTGGCGTCTCAGCCTTATTCCTCCAGGAATCAGAACTTACGGAGGGAATTATGTGCCGATGCTTTCTTTATTCGGTGTTTCAAGTCCAAGATGGTTTAGAGGAGACGGACAGGGAGAGGTGGGGAAAGCAGCAGAGCAATGCAACACAGCGCCACCTCCTGACCACCGGCCGCCTTACAACAATCTGCAGAGACACTACGGGTCAGGCCTTCGCACGGGTCACTTGGCACCTGGGGCTTCTCTGTAACTGATTACAAGAAGTAACGACCCCGAAGCAGTCCAAGGAAGGAAGAAAGGAGGAGGGCTTATTTGCCCAGTTCCCTACTATCTCTAGTGCCCTTTCCATCAAGGTCCCTCGGGACCCACCATCCAGCCCCCCAGGACCCACTCAGGAGACCAGATCCCACCATCTGAGTATTCAAGCACAGAAGTAACAGGCTAACTTCATGCCGGAGGGGCTCAGCATTTGGGATGTAAAGACAGAGAGATCCAGGGCTAACCTCAGACTCCAGGAATCAAAGGAACCTGCAAAGGTGGCAGTGTCAGGAGGAAAGCAGCTCCTCTAGAAGAAGGAGGTGATGCCAGGACTCCGAGAGCAGTATAAAGACTTATGTCCAATATAAATGTCTTGCTATGTCTTGGAAATAGTTGGCCATTTTATTACATCAAATTCCATGAGCAGCATTAATAACAAAAAGTGTTCCCATCTGTAAACCTACAACAGATGATGAGAGATCTTGTTTTATTCATCTGCTTCACTAACATCTGGCTCAGTCCCATGCCTGTGAAATGGACTCAGATGACTCACTGTGCAGGTTATACTTAATTCCCGATGCACAAAGCGTATTCTACCCTTTACTCTCCCGCTCAGGAAAGCATACTGGAAGGCAAATAAATGAAGCAACTGTTATGAAAGAAACTATGTTAAATCCACTCTAGTTTTTTAAAGAAACCCATGAACATCAATAGTTTTGAGTTTCAAAAAAAATCTCTTATAATTTATATCATAAATGATCACCCCACCTTGTATGTAGAAATGCTGATTACAAAGCACTGTGAGATACCACTTCATACCCATAAGGATGGCTATTATTAAAAACAAAAACAAAAAAACAAAACAGCAAGTATTGGTGAGGATATGGAGGGAAAATCACCTTCAATTCCTCAGCTGTTTTGGGGAGCTGCATAAAGTAAGATGTGGTAGTCATCCTATTCTCTGCACTCCTCCCCACAAGATAAACACAGTACTGTTTATAATCAGAGAAATATGAAAATAATCTAAAGGTCCATCAAAAAATACAATTAAAAAAATTTTTTGTAAAACTACTCTATGAAATATTATGTGTCTGTTAAAAAGGATGAAGTCGATCTAGATATGCTAAAATGGAAAGATTCAAAATGTGTTAAGATACATAAAAATACATAAAGCATGATGCCATTTATGTTTCAATAAAAACTACCTATATGTATATATGCAGTGTGTGTGTGTGTGTGTGTGTGTGTGTCACAAGTATCTTGGAGGACATACATCAAACTACTAAGCACAGATGTCTCTGTGGAATAGAGGCATATATGTGAGTATAGGAGAATGAGCCATTTTAGATTCTTGGTCACACATGAGAGAAACATCACTAAAAATAAACAGAAACATAACCAAACATACCAGGCAAGACAAAAACATTATTATAAACCTAGAGCCCCAAGCTTTAGACATGACTGGATTTAGGAACTCAAAGTATGTCATCAGGCTCTGCTGTCCTCTCCTGAGTGTGTCACTACTTCCATTCTTCAGATAAACCCTTTTTCCAGAGCAGCTGAAGAGACCCCTGAACACCCAGACTGCTACCCTTCCAAAGGAGCAATGCTAGAGAGAGAGGCTGTCTTCCCTTTTAGCTCCCACGAAAAGTCTGAGAGGGAAATGATTGTTCCAGCTTGAGACACACACTGAATTAATTAGCGTTTGCATTTAGAGGCGAGTGACAGAAAACTCGACTAATATTAGTTTCAACACGTAAGCGTTTTAGGTTTCTCCCTCACACCCCAATAAGTCCCCAAAGCAGACAGCCTGCTGGCCCAAAGTCACAGGCACTGATGTTTTCTGTCAGTCTTCCTTGGGGCCCAAAGGTGGCACCTGCTGCTCCAGCTAAGACAGATCTGGGGACGGTGTGAGAAGAAAGCAGCAGCAGTGTCTGTGTCAAGAAAAAGCAAAGGCTCTCCCCAAAACTCTCAGTAGACCTGTCTGTTTCTTACTGGCAGAACAGTACGGGATCTAGGAATATGCAGCATTCCACACTCCACGGCAAAGGAGAGCAAAGGAAGCAGATGCTGAAAGACTGTCGAGTGAACCAACCTAGAGAATAGCTTCTAAACCCCTGTTCTTAACTAATCAATCCCTATAGTTCCCCAGGCTCAGGTGTCAGTTCTCACCCTTGTGTCAGGGGAGAGCAGTGCTCTGCGACCCACTGCAAGGACCACATGGACTAGAGGGGAGCGCGTCACCTCTAAAAACACTGATCTTGCCAAAGAAAGGGTACGGAAAATCACCCCAGATAGAAAGCAGTAGAGTTTCCACAGCTGATCCCAATGATCCATAAAATACACACACACACACACACACACACACACACACACACACACACACACACACACACAGAGAGATACCAGGCTGGGAAAAGTTGAAAAAAAATTTTAAACCCACACTATTATCTGTCATATCTTGTGGGGAGGGGTGCAGAGAACAGGATGACTACCATGTCTTACTTACTGCAGCTCCCAAAAACAGCTGAGGAATTGAAGGTGATTTTTTTTTTTTTTTTACTTTCTGGGTTTTTCAGTATCTTCCAACTAACAAATAAATTTATTATTATTAATAATAATATGGGAACAAACCATTTTACTGAAGGAGGAAATGGAACTAATCCAGGTTTTTCTCATTTGGGGCCTAGAACTTATCAGCAAGAGGCAATATTTATTAGGAAGGGCATCAAAGAGAAAAAAAAACTGGGTAAAGAAAGAATCATGAATAATGAAAACTGATCTTTCCCATTTAATTTTCCCTACATCTATCTGGATGAAATTACACCTACTAAATATTGACTTTGCTTCTAAGGACCTGAAGGCAGGTGACATATTTTATTTGACATAGATCACTACATTTAACCTTTGGGTAAAGATAGAGCCAGCGTATCTCATTCAGTGACACAGAAGAAAATGATACATAAAGAGGTGAAGTGATGAACCTGGGCTCGATTGTCACACTGTAATTGCCTTATAGATCCCTCTGCCACCTCTGGGGAGGCCTGGTGGACCAGCTCTGTCGTGGCTGCTTTCCAACCAGTGTGTCCTCCTGCCCAAAGAGAAAGGGTTCTTCACCTAGGGCATTGTGAACTTGGATTAGAAAAAAATTACCTTTTTTTCCCCACAAACCTCTAACGTAGGTTTCCTTCCATTATGATACCGGGCACCAACCGCTGTAGTATTCGCAGCACCTAGGTAGGAATTTGTCACCAACAGAAATCCCAGATATTTTCCTAGCTGCTGAGTCCTTGCCATTTCATTTGTACACATTACCATTTCAAAAACAGTTCTTAGACCTTTATGTTGTGATAACTGGATTTCAATAAAACGTGTTTTCTCTGTAATCCTATACATTTCATTTTATGCAATCAAAAACATTCTTCTAACTGCCAAAAGGATCCATGGCACAGAGAAGAGAAGAGAACGGAAGGGAAGGGAAGGGAAGGGAAGGGAAGGGAAGGGAAGGG